>JAMWYP010000377.1:303788-652557 GCA_025563575.1 Acacia pycnantha | reverse complement strand
GGCTTCTTAGTAGCCCAATACCGGGCTGATAACCAAGATCAGGATGAGATCCGATCGGGGGTGAGTACGGGTCTCCTTTTGCAAATACGTTGATATTATATTGTTTATAAGTCCGCGGACATTTTAGTTTTATCCGCTGATATTTCGATCTTTGTGTTTTGTGCAAATCTCAAGATGAAAGGATCGAAATACTTAGCTGGACTAGGGGATGAGGAGCCTGTCAAAGGCAGGAAGAGGTCGGCTCCCGAAGTGGGCAAGTCAAAAGTCGGCCAATCCTCAAAGGTGGCTGCTCCGAAGAAGAGCAAAATCGGGCCCGTGGTTCCAGTTCAGACGAATCCGGTCTCAGCAAGCCAACCATCTCCCCCAGTGACAACGCAGCCGTCCAGCTCGATGATTGCTGGTCCCAATTCTGCACAGACTGTTTGTGCCCTACCGCCTCCGCCCTTCGTGATTCAACGCTCTCACTCCTGGAGTAAGGGAATTACTGAAGAATTGAGCGTCTCGCTCCCCCCCTCCGTCGGTACAGTGAAGCGGTGCTGTTGCTAGAGGCCGACGTACGGGATGTCCAGGCCATTGCCACCAATAACCTGAGGTCGGCCGGGTTATCTCAGACCTTCCTCACCCTCCACCATAACTTTGTGGAAACAACGACTGACCTGAAGTGCGCTCGGGCGTGACGAAACGTTGAAGCAGTGGCAAGCGGCCTCGAATGAGTTTCAGGCCAGCCAGCATAAACTTGAGAAGGTGGAGAAGGAGTTGAGGAGGACTAAAAACATTTTGGAAGAGGGAAATGCTCTGATCTCGGGCTTCAAGGCAGCACGGGCTGACGATGCCCAAGAAATTGATTCTCTGAAAGCTGAGAGGAATAAACTGAACGCTGAGGTAGATTCAACCTCGGCTTCCCTGGCAGAATCTGAGGAGGAGACAGCCCAGGTTCAAGCCTTGTTAAAGGAATCAGTGGGGGATGCCTTTCAAAACGGGTTGGCGCAAATCCGGCATCTGAACCCCGGAGTCGAGCTTAACATCACGGGTTTCCACTTCCGCTCCTATGTTGAGGATGGTCAGTTCTTCCCGTACGTAGAGCCTGTTACTGCTTCTGAAACACGGCTAGAAGGTGACACAGCCGAGGAGGAGATTGAAAAAGGGGAGGAAGCTTCGACCGCTCCAAATCCTGGGAGCTAATTTGATTTCCTTTTTTTCTGTTTTTTTTTTTGTTTTATTTGGACAAACTGGGTTTGTGACCGGTGTTTTCTTTGTAGACCGATTGGCCAATCTGGCCATTAAATACACTCGTTACTTATTCATTAGCTTCCTTAATATAATGACTCATACAGAAACCGAATATAATAACTTGACTTGCATTTGTCACTGCTAGTGACTGGGCCGGGGTCGCATATAAGATGTGCAGAATCTGCAAGAGCGTGTATGGTATTGAAACCGTAAAATGACGAAGGGTCAGTATTTAAACTGCCTCGTAAAATTCCGGCTATCTGGCCGGGTCATCCCAAGATAAAGGGAAATCGTCACCTGCCCAGGTTCAGTTTTTCACCGAAACGTCCAAGCATTTTGACCTGATCAAGGTTGGCATGGCAATTCCACTTAATATCCCGGAGTAATTTATGAAGTGTCTGTGCTGCGATAGCTCTCCAGAGACACCTTCATCCAACTGAAAAGCCGGGTTTTATAACGGCCTTAGAAGAAAACAATGTTTGGAATGGGATAAACGCCCTCAAATGAGAGTTTTATTTTTATTCGACAAACCAATTGCTAACAAGGAAAAAGCCATGAGGCCAACATTCGAATTCAAGAATCAACTTTAATGAATAAAAACTGCAAAGAGATAATTGACGACATAAAAAGGTAAATCTAACTATAATAAGTTCTTAGCTTATACGCATTCCAGGTTCGCTTGATTGGGCTCCCGTCCAATGTTTCCGAAACATATGCTCCTTTCTCTAATGTTTCCCGAACGTGGTAGGGACCCTCCCAGTTAGCCGCGAGCTTGTCGTCTTTGGCATTTTTGTTTCTGATGTCGGCTCTTCAGAGAACTAGGTCACCCAGTTGGAAGGATCGGGGTCGAACCTTTTTATTATACCGAGCTGCGATAAGTTGTTTTGTAGTTATGTCCCGGCAGTGCACCTAACTCGGACCTCATCAACCAAATCTAACTCGGATGCCAGTGCCTCATTATTGGCAGCCTCTCCTTGCGAAAGAATGCTTTTCCTACGCCATAAGGGCAGACCTATTTCCACAGGAATCATCGACTCGCAGCCGTAGGTCAGCCTGTAAGGAGTTTCTTGAGTGGATGTCTGAGCCGTGGTTTGGTACCCCCAAAGAACATAGGGTAACTGATCCACCCAGGTTGTCTCTGCTTCCAGCATGTGTTTCTTCAACCCATCAACAATGACCTTGTTTGCGGCCTCAGCCTGTCCGTTAGACTGCGGGTGCTCTACGGACGCGAAATGGTGCTGGATGCGGAATTCATACATCATCTCCCGGAACCCAGTGCTAGTAAACTGGATTCCATTGTCCGTTATTACCTCGGCTGGGGCTCCGAATCGTGTGATGATGTTGACTTCAAAGAATCGTTGTAAGCAGGCCGAAGAGATTGTGGTCAATGGTTCGGCCTCGATCTATTTGGTGAAGTAATCAACGGCGACGATCAGCCATCGTAACTGCCCGGGCGCTGTTTTAAATGGGCCCAGGATATCTATGCCCTATTTGTAAAAGGGCCAAGGAGACGAGATGAAATGAAGCTCGGCCGGGGGCGACCAAATAACCCTTGAGTGTTTCTGGCAACTATCGCATTTTTTAACGAGGTCCTTTGAGTCGGCCTCCAAAGTCGACCAGTAGTATCCCGCTCGCAGAGTTTTTCTGGCGAGCGACTTAGCGCCTATGTGTTGGCCGTTGATTCCCTCATGTATCTCGGCTAGAGCATACTCCGCCTCAATCAGGTTCAAGCATTTCAACATCGGGGAATGTAAGCCTTTACGATAGAGCTGATCTTCCACCATCGTATATTTTGCTGCCTCACGGACCAACTTCCTGGCCTCCATAGCATCGTCTGGATGGATTGCCCGGTCCAGGTAATCCTCGATTGGCTTTTTCTAGTCCGCTTCAACCGAGATACCCATGGTACAAATTGGATCCTCAAGATTTCGTTGAACCATCGTCCGGTGACATCCTACGCTCTTTGTTCTTGCCAATTTCGAAAGAATGTCTGCCCTCATATTTTTCCCTCTAGGAATGTGGGTAACGGTTGCCTCATTGAAACCAGACATTATCTCCTTTGCCTTAAAAAGGTATTTCGCCATTAACGTGCCTTTTGCTTGATAGGTTCCCTCGATCTGAAAACCTTAACTCTTGTGGCCCCGTTTTCCTTCGCCTGAAGGAGTCCGGCTATTAAAGCCTCGTACTCTGCTTGATTATTTGAAGTTGGGAACTTCAACTGGAGTAAGTGTTCAATCGTAACGCCCTCTGGACTCTCAATGATGATACCGGCTCCACTCCCTTTAATATTTGACGAACCGTCGACATAGACTTTCCACTCGCTGGCCGGCTCGCTGCCTGCTTTATCGGTCGGGGTAAGCTCCCTGACAAAGTCGGCTAATGCTTGTGACTTAATTGCGTGGCGAGCTTCATAAGTAATGTCAAATTCGGACAGCTCTATTGCCCAATTAGTTATCCTTCGTATCGGCTGACTGGTTCTGACAATGATGTGATGGCCTTGGAAGTAAGGTCGCAACCGACGTGCCGAGATAAGTAAGGCGAACGCCACTTTCTCCAACTTCTGGTACCGGATTTCGGCGCTTTGCAAAGTTTTGCTAACAAAATATATCGGTATTTGGCCGTGGTCTGTCTCCCTGACCAGAGCCTTGCTGATGGCTTCCTCACCAATAGATAAATAAAGGTATAGGCTCTCGTCGAGTTCGGGTTTGGACAAGACTAGAGGATTAGCCAGGCACTGTTTTATCTCCTCGAATGCAATTTCACACTTTGGATTCCAACCCCCCGACGCCTCTTTCTTCAGAAGTTTGAACAAAGGTAAAGCCTTTTCGGCGGATCTTGGCAGGAATCTGGTAAGAGCGGCCAACCTTCCTTCCAGTTGTTGAACCTCTTTTTTGTTCTTCGGGGCCTTCATCTCAAGCATTGCCCTGCATTTTTCCGGGTTAGACTCAATACCTCGGTTCGTTAACATGAAGCCCAGGAACTTCCCAGCTGGAACCCCAAAAGCACATCTAGCCGAGTTCATACGGATCCGGTAAGTCCTGAGTTTGTCGAATGTTTGCTCCAAATCCTGAATATGACGCAGCGGATCCAACGTCTTGACTATCATGTCATCGATGTAGACCTCAACATTGTGACCGAGTTGGTCCGCGAACACCCTGTTCATCATTCTTTGATAGGTAGCTCCTACGTTCTTTAATCTGAATGGCATGACATTGTAGCAATAATTGGCCTTTTCTGTAATGAAAGTCGTCTTCTCTTGGTCCTCAGGATACATTTCTATTTGATTATATCCGGAGTACGCATCCATGAAGGAGAGGAGCTAGAAACCCGACGAGTCGTCCACTAACTGATCAATGTTGGGCATTGGGTATGAGTCTTTGGGACACACCTTATTTAGATTTGTGTAGTCCGTGCATACCCGCCACTTTCCGTTTGGTTTTTTGACCATTACCACGTTGGATAACCAGGTGCTGTATTGAACTTCTCGGATAAATCCGGCTTCCAAGAGTTCTTGAACATGAGTCTCCAAAGCCTTCCTCTTCTCTGGGCCGAGATTCCTCTTTCTCTGGGACACTGGCGTGGAACCCGGGTAGACTCCCAGCTTGTGATAACAAAACTTTGGGTCTATTCCAGGTACCTCCGACGACTTCCAGGCAAAGACGTCTTGATTTTTCCTCAGAAATTCTACCAACCCTGCTCTAAGTTCTGGAGATAAGTGTTTGCCGATTTTCGTGGTCTGGGAGGAGTCTCTCAACACTAAATCCTCCAAGTCACCGGCCGGCTCGGGGCATGGGTCTTCCTCTCGTAGGTCTAGCTCGACCGTATTAACGTCTCGATCTTGGGGCTTCGGCTTCCTGCATCCTGCATCCCTATCGCCATGTCGGATTCGCGATAGGGATGAAGGACCGCCCTCACCCTCTTTGACTGTTTCGAAGTAGCACTGCCGAGATTCTCTCTGGTCTCCATTGACCGTGACCATAGCCCCCTGACTATTGACCATTTTAAGCTTTTGATGCTTGGTGGAAACCAGCATGTCCCACTTATGAATAGTTGGCCTACCCAATATTATATTGTACGATGAAGGGAACTCTGCTACTATGAAACGCACACGCTCTGACTTGAAAGCCTCCTTCATTCCCAGGGTAAACCTGAGGTCGATAAATCCCTTGGGGTGCGAATGCTCTTCGTTGAACCCTATGGGGGTCGTCTTACAGGGTTTCAGATTTTCCTGGTCTAGGCTCATTCTTTTAAATGCATCCCAATTGAGGATATCGGCCGAGCTACCGGCGTCTACGAATATGCGTTTAACTCGGAAATGGACTAAGATCCCGGTTACCACTAGACCATCCTAATGCACGGGGACGACGTCCTCAAGATCTTCTCTCGTGAAATACAATGGCGAGTGAGACAGTCCGTTAAAATTCTCCTTGAATTTCGGACGATCTCTAACTGAGAGGACTTCTCGTAGATACTTCCTTTGTTGGCTCATTGTATCTCTACCACCACCCATTGCGCCGCTAATCACACTGCAATCAAATTTGGTTTCTGGAAATTCATCATCGGCGTCGGTCGGTTTCTTGCGTTTTTCATCCTGTTTTTTGTGCTTTCGGGGCGGGCTTTTGCTACGGCTTCTGTGCTTGCGCTTGCCGCTTTTTCCCTGGGATTCGATTACGTACTGTTGAAGCTTTCTATCCCGGATAAATTTTTCAATCACATCAGGAGTTCGTAGCATTCGTTCGTTGTATGACCCCGTCCGTCATGAAAAGCGCAGTATTTGGACTGGTCTACCTCGGATCTACGATAAGATAGCTGAGGCCGATCGACCCTTTTCATTTCGGTCATAGCCACTTTTTTCCAAACTTGTGATCGTGGAACGTTCAAGGCAGTATACTTGTCATATTTTCTTTTTGCGTCAAACTTACCACCTCGGCACCTGCTGTCCGACCCCCTTGCGCGGGAATCCTTATTCCTACTCTGCGTATAGTCCTTGTCTTTGGGTGGAGTGACTCTGTCTCGGTCCCTCCTGGGTGCATTTGCTATGCGCATCTACTCCACCTCAAGGTATTTCTTCGAGCGAGTTATGAAATCATTGAGATTTTTGGCCGGTTCCTTAAAGAATGATTCAGCGAGGCGAGACTCTCCATCCAGGCCGTCGGCTAAAAGGTGGACGTGCACGTCTTCCTTTAGCCCGGGCACCTGTAAGGACGCGAGTTTAAAGCGATCCAAATAACTTTGGAGTGTTTCCCCGGGTCGCTGCTTAATCTTGGACAAGGTGTACTGGGACTTCAGTTGCTGTTTGCTTTTCGCGAAATGCAATTCGAAGGCCTCGGCTAGGTTGTCGAATCGATTAATCGACCCCACAGGCAGGGTGTGGATCCACTTTAACGCTGGGCGTTCGAGGGTTGCGGCGAAAATCCGAGTTATGACGGGTTCCCCGAGTCTTCTTACGAACTAGACCACCTCAAAATCTTCAAGGTGGGTTGTCGGGTCTTGAGATCCATCATATTTTGTCAATTTGGTGAGATCGAGTTTCTCCGGGAAAGGAGCATTGAGGATTTCGTCTGAGAAGGGGTTGTTACCGAGCTGCCCGACGTACCTTCTCCGTTGTTGCCCGGCTACTGGAGGCCGAGGAGGCCTGTCTACCCGGGGTATTTCCTCCCCTTTTAACTCCTTGTCAGGGGATCCCGCTCACTTATTATGGCCGCTGTCAGTCTTCTGTCTGCCTTGTCGATCACGCAAACTATCGGCATCTCAGTCCTTTTCCCAAGTCCTGTCGTCCCAGTTCTCAATGGATGACGCAGAATCCCTTACCTTGAAACGCTCTTCTAATCGCTAGAAGTGTAACTCGGTTCACTTTTCAGTGTTCTCCATACCCCTCAACAACGCGGTTAGCAAGTTTTGGAGAAGGAGGATATCTGGATTGGCGACCAGGATAGATCACTACTAGAAAAAGTGAAATTTGCAACGGAATTTTGCGACGAAAAAAAATCCGTATCAATTTTGGAGGAATTTACGACGGAACATAACTTCCGTCGCAAAAAAGGGTATTTGCAACGGACTCATGGTCCGTCGCAAATTGCGACGGACTCATGGTCCGTCGCAAAAATATTTGCGACGGACATCTCAGTCCGTCGCAATTTGCGACGGACATATCAGTCTATCACAAATATTATGCGACAGACTCATATGTCCGTCGCAAATGGTCCATCGCAAAAAGGGTGGACCGAAAGGTCCGCCCATTTGCGACGGACTGTCCGGTCCATCAGAAACGGTCGATGGTCCACCGACAGTTTGCGATAGACCAGACGGTCCATCGCAAACGGTCGGTGGTCCAACCACGGTTTGCGAGGGACCGGACGGTCCGTCGCAAACAGGCGGACCGAAAGGCCTGCCTGTTTGCAACAGTGTTTTGCGACGGACTGCGGTCCTTCGCAAAACGTGACTTATACCCCCACCCCATGCGACTTTTCATTCACTTTCGCGTTTTCTCTCTTGTTCTCCTGCGTTTCTCTCTTCTTCGCCCAACTCCGATGGTGCTCCGGTCAGTGACTTTCCGGCATCATCTCCTCTTCTTCGGCCGATCAGTTTCCGGCGTCATTCCCCTTTGTTCCGGCCGATCAGTTTTAGGCGTCCTCTCCTTCTTTTCTTCACTTCCTGCCCTTCTATTTCAAGTAAGCTACCTCTCTTCTCCCTCTTTTTTTCTCACTACGGTATATGTGAAAGGATTTGATATTCTTTTTCATAATTTCTTGAGTATTATGTTGATTTATAATAAAATGATGATGTATAATAATATTTTGTGTTATTTCTTTAATGTTGATTAAATTATTTATTATTGGTTCTTCATTTTTTGAAGTGAGAATATTAATGTTGCATTATTTGTTTATAGTTTGTTTTATATAGTTGAAAATTTGTGTGTTAAAATTATGTTTTTTTATTAGTGGGTAATGATATATAAGTCTATAAATAGGATGATGTTGAAATGTATATAGATTAAAATGTAGTTGTTATGGATATAGATTAGTGTATGTAAATTAAAATATAGATAAGAGAATTAATTAATTAACATAATTTGTATGAAATATGTATGTTTGTAGAAGATTATAAATTACATGATTTTAAAGGTAAATATTCTCAAAAATATTTAATATTAATTTATCTAGCACTTTTTAGGAATTTAGAAATTCCAATTCTTATTTTGGTTTGATAAAATTATGATTAGTGTATTAGTTGGTAATGATAAGTAGCAAATTTTGCTATGGAAATTAAAATCCGTAGCAAATTTTGCTCCGGAAATTTTTTCCATAGCAATTGCTACGGATTTTCCAATTTCCGTAGCAATTGCTACACGGTTTTTTGCTAAGGAAAAAATCCGTAGCAAATCGATTTTGCTACGGAATTTTGGCATTTTTCCTTTGAAAAATCGATTTGCTACGGATTTTTTCCATAGCAAAAATCGATTTTTTTTGTAGTCGATTCCGGATTTGAATTCTGCTGTTCTTGGCGATGATTTTGCGGAGCCGAGGACTCTGTGTCGGACGGGTCGTCTTCCAGGTGCCCATTATGGTCGGGGATGAGTGGTTCTTCTGGTTGTGATTGCCGATCTTCCGCTTCCTGTTCATTGTCACCGAGAGGGTTGATTGGCTGCTCGATTGTTGTGGTTGCCGAGGCGGTTGGCGCTGGTCACGCGGTGGAACCGTCTCCGGCTGCTTCTGGCTTGTACTTCTAGTATTAAACCTTATTGGTCACGAGGATCGAAATTTACAGATGTCCAGCCCAGTAGGCTGGAGCTTTGATATAGGATCGATGGACTTCCCCTGAATGCCTATAAGGCAGGATTCCAGGAGAAGGATTGATCACTGTACACAACTAAGCGTTTTTCCTAAAGGGGGTGCGGTGTGTGCACAGTGTGACTGTATGTAGATTAGTTCGGGGATTAGAACTTGTGTACCTTGATCGTGTCCCTCCTATATATATAGAGTATACCTTATGGTTAGATCTCCCGATCCCGTATCAGGTGTGCCCGAGAATCTAGGTAACCGTCCCCTTGAATAGGTCATTCGGTTTGGATCCCTATGGGTCGGTTGAGCTCCTTGCGCGGACTGCCCCCTGCTGGGCCGGTTAGCTAATGGGCCTAGACTTATGTCCATAACACTACTGAAGCTAGTCTCTCTTTTTCAATTGATCTGATAATAAAGGTTCCATAACAAATACTTATGCAGAAAACTACGTTCTCCCCACTTTATGCGCCCATTGTAACTTTGAATCACTGATGACAAAGGATACATAAATTGAGATTTAAGATCAGAACCTACTCCCTCTAGTTCTTATTATAAGGCACCAACTAACAGTTCTCACAAACCAATAAAAACAGTTAAAGTCAATAAAGTTGTCCTACAATTTAAATAACTTCCAATATTATCCCTACTGATTGCACTAAACTCTAATTATTAGATTAATTATTACTCTCATCCTCTACCCTTATTAATTATGGGCATACATAGAAAAAAATAATTAATATGCTTTGGAAATAAACGAGTGCCTTATAAAAAAGATAAAAAAAATTGATAATCGATGCCTTATAATAAGGACCAGAGGAAGTACTTACTACTGCCTCATTCACTGATTTTCTGACTTTGCTGACGTCTACATAAATTTCCTACGGTTAGGGCTCCTCCGTAGCGCCAGAATGATTGAGTTTTGCTTTTTCAATAACTAAAGGGTATAAATGTAATTTGATCCAATTTCTAAATATTTTATTAAATTTAGCGATCCAAATTAGAATTTGGTTTTTCAACAATCTTTTAATAGGATTTTCCCTATTATTTTCTCGCCGTCCATGCTCTAATTTTGATAATTAATCAATGGGCCGCGATACGCTCTCCCGGAATATCATAACCAAATTCAAATTTCAAAACCCTAGCATCTCCACTAACCTCTCTTCCCTCCGTTGGTTGAGTCGGAGCCTTTTGTGTATTGTCTCGAGATCCCTTCTTGCCGGTGAAACACTAGCTTGGGAAGGCTTTCCTTGTTTCTTCGTGTATCGAACCTATGGCAATAGATAGCGACAATCCATTTCTTCCTCATGAAATTATAACCAACGTTCTCAAGCGTTTGCCTGTGGAATCCCTAATCCGATTTCTCTGTGTCTGCAAACCGTGGAAAAATCTCATCAAAACGCCGTCGTTCGTAGCTGATCATCTCCAACACTCCAGTAATCAGAGCCCTTTCCTCATCTGGCATTGGAATGACGACACTAAACGTCAGCGCTTAGAAATGATGGATTACAAGTTGAGAGTCCTTCATGGTCTACCCTCAACTTTGTTCTCATCAAGGGCTTGTAGGATTGTCGGTTCTAGCAATGGCGTGCTTTGTGTTCAAATCTACACTGAAATCCCGTTTCTTCCTTCACTCTTTTTGTGTAACCCTGCCACTAGAGAGGTTAGCGAGGTTCCCCAACCTATTAATAATATTAATGGCGAGTTCAGGGTAGGATTTGGGTTCAGTCCAATTGTCAATGATTACAAGATAGTGATATCTGGTGCAACTCTGTTTAATAATCGGGTAGAAGTGTATTCATTAAGAACAAGGTCTTGGAAGGAAATAAAAGTTGGGAACTTTGGGGTTGTGGAGTTTTTTTCTTGTCCGTCTGTCACTGCTAATGGAGCTATTTTTTGGTCTGGATGCTTCTCACTTGAGGGAGAGAATAATTTGGTAATTGGTGGGGAAGAGGAAAATTATGATTGGATAATAATTTCATTTGACATAGCAATGGAAGAGTTTTCGTTGATATCATTGCCTGATTTATTAGACTTGAGTTTTTGGGATAAGCTTACTGTATACGAGGACAAACTTGCTATACTTTCTCTTGATGTGGTTGGAAATTACGAATCTTCTAGGATTGATTTGTGGGTGATGGAAGAGAATATAGGTGCATCGGGGAGAGATGGAGTTGGAGTAACATATATACGATTAGCACCTTCTCATATATGGTTCCATGCTGCATTTGGTTAGATGAAATTGTTTGCAAAGTTGATAATATACCAGAAGACGAAACTGCTCTATATCTATTGAATCTCAACACTCTTGATTTGGAGAAATTTGCTACCTGCAGACGTGGCTATTCTCACTCAATTACTGTTAATTATGTAGAAAGTCTTGTACCTGTTGCCAATATTCACAATGAAGAAGCTGATTCTAAATCTTAACCATTACTTTGCAAATTTTCTATGTTCAAGGATGTTGGGGGGAAAATGAGTGCATCACAATATAGATTATCTAACTGTTTTTATGCCCATAATACGTACCAGATGCTTCTAGCATGTTGTATTTTTCCTGTTTCAATTATCGGGTTGTTTAGTGTTCTTTCTCCTATGTTGGCAACATGGACATTCCTAAATCTTAATCATTATTTTGCAGATTTGGATTTTTTAAGGATTTCTAATGAAAATTAATCTAACATGACTTAGAATTAGATTGTATTACGGCCACTGCTTCTTCTGTGTTTTCCTCATTGTGCATTTGTGCCAGTTATCAATTATTTTTTTTTTTTAGGTTTTTCACTCACTCTTTACTGTCATTTTCCTAGCATTTTATTTATTCTCCATTACCTGCTGATATTACTTCATTTTCTTATGAGAAGCGCTTTCTTCCTCCAAAAATGTGAAATAGTATATGGCAATGGTTAACGACAGAGATTTTCTATGCTCGACAATGCTTTAGTGATGCCAAATCCTTACATTATTTTAATTATATCTCACCATTTATTTTCAAATAGATAACATTTGATATTCAAAAAACTACAACACACAATATACTAGCCAAATTTTTTTCCTCACAATTGTTAATATTATAAGTGAAAATTTGAGTCTGCAAACAGTGGAGAAATATTGAATTGATTTTTCCCTTGAAATTTTAACGATGCTTCAAGAGTTCCCCCTTTTTTGGGGTCAGGCCACAGAACCAAATCTCTTGATCTTTTTCACGTACTTGTTCAGCCTCCCTTTTCAGAGTCCACATTAGGTGCACATAATTATATACTTATGTGCTCATACTTTTAATTAGAGGTATGAGCATTTTTTTTTAAAAAAACAATAATTTTTTTATATATTGTATTTATATATATTTAAATTATATGCTGCTTTCTAAGTTATTTTTTGCACCCAATATCTCAAATTAATTAGTTTCCAGTTCTACATTTGTCTATAACACCAATATTATGGAAATTAATTAATTTGAGATACTGGGTGCAAAAAAACATCCGAGAAGCCGCATATGACGTTTATCTATATAAATATAATATATAAAAAAATTTAAAAAAAAAATACGCTATGAGCACATAAGAAACACATAATTATGTGCACCTAATGTGAACTCCCCTTTCGTGGCATTAACGCTTTTACTCTTATTTATTTGTGTTTAAAATAATAGTTTTGTAAAAAAGTTAAATATGAACCATCTATGTTTTTTAAATATGAGGTTGGAGATATATTATGAGAAGATAATAAGAAAAAGGATTCTTAGAGAATCCAAACCCTTCAATTTCTTGTTTCCCACTTTATAAACAACAAATATCTTCTCCCCACAATATTATTTTATATGTTTTCAAAATATTTATATCCCTAGCAGATTTCAGTCCAAGGTGCAAAGATTGGAAAAATTGTTATCAGCACACCATACATCAATTTCATCAAGTATTAATTGCTTCGCCTTCATACAAACTTGACTCTTGGCCTAGTGTGGTACATTTCTTAAGATTTGATTGGATAAACATACTTATACAATGTGCTTGGATTATGGTGGTAAAAGTCATTTTTATTTTGTCTGACTTTTGCAAACTTAAATTTAAGTAAAAGTTAGATAGTGTAATGTGATTTAATATATTTGAATTGACTTTTGTACATATAGTTATTGAACATTATTTTATTTTTTGTAGATTTTTGGAGCTTAATTGAATATTAATGATGGATCAGCACGCAATTGTGTTTAGGGTGGACTCTGGTCATTAAAATTTATTAGTTAATTTTTTCCTTCTTGGTTTTTAATTTTTTTTTTTTTTTTTTAAGAAGTTAGATATTGTGTCTTTTAATATAATTTTTTTTTTCCAACTAAGTCCCACATGTTCCTCCCTCTCTGTGCAGCGGTAATATGCTCTCTTTTCAAGCGGCTAAAAACCTGCTTTCTTTAACTGCACTGTTGGACCAAAAGTCAGATTACTGTATTGTTGAGCCAAACATGCTTCAATGGATCCTACCTAGCTTTTATATGTTGATAGTACGTTTTCAGGCTCAAAACGTGAATCCAAACACACAAGTGAGGATGCCACTTGCTGTATTATTTTGTCTGCATCTCACTTTTAATTTTCAAATAATGGGCTCATAGTCTTAGATGTTACACGGGTCTTTTTTTTTTTTTGGTCTAAGAAACTCTGGGAAAAGGAGGTTATGATTTGCTTAGTTGCTCCTCTGATGCAACTACTATCTTACTTCATGTGTACGGCTTTTGTTCCGAGGAATGAGATGGCTCTAGGTTTGGGATTTTATGAGGTTGTGATTAATTCTGTGATTTGTGGTCTAGCTTTTCTTGATTCCTGAATGGCATTACAGTGATGTCTTGAAGGATATTGTACTCTACAATAAGGCCATTCGTAATACTGTAACATCCCGTTTTTCAAAAGCAGTATACATTTTTTTTTTTCAAAACATCATTTCAAAATCATCAGAGTAGAGCATCGGAGCAAGAGTGTAACTGATATATATATTCAAAATGCCCACTGGCTAATTACAACAGCGGTACGGTAACCGAGTATTTCAAAAGTGAAGTACAACAACAAAAGGAAGGCTTCTTCCGAAACATCAAAAGGGAAGTCTTCAGCCGAAACTTCTACGCGGGCTGCTTGTCTCTCTCCTCGGTCCTCGGTCCTCCGGAACCTGACGCTATGTTAAGGGCTGAGATCCAGCGCACCGGATCTCAGGTAACGGTTAACCTCATGTTTATGTATACACATACAAACAACAGACATCCACAATATCATCAGCACATACAATCACTCTATCACAACCCATGCATATGTATTGCTACAGACATATTGCCCCCAGCATACAAACATATCCTCTAACCACTATATGCATTTCAACAGTATAACATCTATACAACACACATACCCACTATATGCATTTCAACAGTATAACATCTATACAACACACATACCACATATATGCATACCATAAACGTCAGAGTTAGTGTTACAGTACGCGAACGTACCTTCGTTGACGGTAAATGGTACTTTTGTCGGAAAATGGAAAACAGTACGTTTGACAGCAGTACGACAGCGGTTCGTGATTACAGATATCGTATAAGGATAATATCACATTCTATTAACATTTGACATCATAACAGGCATTTTAGGCATAAATGACCATTTTGCCCCTGATGCCCCTAATCGGCGGAATTTCGCCAGCACTTCGTTACTTTGACTCTAATCTTCCAAAATTTTGCCATAACTCCGACCCCATCATGATTTTCGAAATTAATGACTAAAATACCCCTAAAACATGATATCTAATCATACTTGGAAGATTAAAGATCAAAACAACATCTACTCTAGAACTTCAAGAACTACCGAACTAAAACTATGAACCGAAGAACTTACCCGTTGAAGAACTTCACTACAACTTCTCCAGTTTCTCTCTCTAACTTCTCTCTCTAATTTTGAAATCCTTAAGAGGATTTGGTGTGAAAAACTCAATGAGAGCAATGGCCTATTTATAGAGAAAATTCGGTGCACTATTCATGCTTTACCAGACGGATTCTGGACCGTAGGATCGCACTTTGTTGAAGTGGCTTCATCTTGGCCATCCAACCCTTTCTCTTTCCTCCATATGACATCATCCCCATGATGTCATCCATGTACTTTGATGATGTCACTTACTTCCTCAAGAAGTTTTATACCGATAAAGTCTAAGTTATTTTCTTACTCATTAAAAATGTCTGGGTTAACTAAATTTTTGATCCCTTTCAGGTCTTCTCCGGTCCTGCCGAAGATTTACGGAAAAACGTGTTGGTTACGGAAATCATTTCCGGACTCATCAACTTCGGGACAAAAGTCCACTGATTCATAATTTGTCCAGGTTGATTACCAACTCATCCCCGTATATTGAGTTAGGATTTATTTTCTATAGGTTTTCATTTCCTCAATTGCTCCCTTGTCCTTTTCGTCTTATTCCCTAATCGCTCTGTTCGGCTTCGAAATGACTTGAGACAAACTCACTCCGAGATAAAAATTCACTTGTCTATAAAATACTCTGACCTTAGAAACATTATTCATGGTTTTTTAGATAGGATTTAATCTCTATCGGTGGTCATTTATCCTATTTGCTTTTTCCACAGAATATTCCATATTCCATAGAATATTCCATAGTATATTCCTTAGAATATTCTTCACCAACTTTATCCAAAAAATTTCGGTCATTTCTTTCTTTCTTTTTTTTTCGTTTTTTATTTAATTATTTAATTAATAATATATATTTTAATTATTTAATAATTATTTTTCATAATTTTTCCACAAAGTTTCCTATTGGTCCATACTTGTTTTTTTGGCTTAAAAATACCTATTCTCACCAATTTTTCTTCATATTTTCCAATTAATTAGCAAATATATTTTATGCTAATTTTATCCATAAACCACTAATTATAGGGTTTTACACAATTTACCATGATTATTCCCTTGTTCATGCTTAAGTAATTAGCCAATAATTATCCAATTAATCACTTACTAATTTTGGATAATTTTATTATTTAGAATTTATCATTATCTCACAAACTTTTTACTGACATTGGTATTTCACGCTCCATGTAAAATATTAAAAATCATGGGGTCAATTATGGCCCCACAATACTTTTTGATTTTTCTCCTTCACTTTTTCCAAGGTAATAATTTAATAAATTACCTAAATTAGGGACAATATTCTTCCCTATTTCAAATAAATATTTACTTGCCTTTTTATAATTTTCACAGGGTATTTTATAACCCACAAATATTTTAGGGACCTATTTGCAAACTTTCAAACATTTTAGGGACCTAACTGCACATTATCTAATTTCAAGAGAAATTACCCTAATAACAAGATAAATTCAATACAAGGTGTTTGAGACCTCATATTCACCTATTTTCAATAGGTATAATTTCCTAATTTTTGATATTTACCCTAAGTCAGTTTTTAGGGTATTACAAATACTACCTTTGTCCTTAATTTAAGAGCTCATTGACTTATTGTAATCAAATTAAAGAAGTTAATTAAGTTACATTAAAATATTTATATATTTAGTTTTCTTCCAAACTAATTTATTTAATTTATAAGATGACATATTATCTAATGATGCACATCATATGTTATGATTAAGTAGTTTATTTAGCTTTTTTAATCTCTAAAAAAAATCAATTGGTTTTTATATTAAGAACCAGAGGAAGTATTTCTCAGTCGTTTCTGTGTAAAAGATATTATGTTTTGTATTAGATTGCTATTTGTAAATAAAGAAAAATGATCCCATTTAAGTGAAGAACCAAACTATCATATTACATCCGCGCGCGCACAGACTTCTGGCTGGAGAAAATACCCAGAAGTCATATACTCAATGCACATGACGTAGAACTCTGAGCACATGAAATGATCCATCCCAGGAATTCTAGAAGCAAAGCCAGAGGGCATTGAGGATATAAACGCTAGCCCTCCTCAGAGAGATTGTTCTTCCCTGCAAAGCTCGATGAAGCAGACGATGATGTATGGTGATAACTACGATTTCTCCCCAAGAAATCATCTCCAAACATATATTCTTAAGAAACTTCCAGTAAAATTTTTAATCCAATACTTTAGAGTAATGAAAGCACCTGAAAAAAACACTTCAAAGTGTTCGGTGCACCATAAAATATTTTATGGGCACTAGATGCACCTTAAAAAATACTTCAGGGTGCTAAATGCACATTAAACCTTTATTTTTTAACAAGCTGAAAGAACCAATTTCATATAGATAATTGCTTAATTTTTCTCTTCAGGTTTATTATAACATCCCGTTTCTTTTCATCGAAAGTTTGAATAAAAACTCTAAATAAATCAAAATGAATACGTTAAGCATGAGGCACAGTGTGACATCCCTCTCACTCTCTCAGCATACCAATTCTCCATGTATGCCAGCTCATTTCCGCATATTCATATTAAATCTTAAATAAAGCAGTATAACTGCCCAAGACCAAACGAAGGTGATTAGCCCACTTAAAGGCACTAAATTAATCAATATTATTTGCTGGCTTGAAGGGAAGCTTTCATATTGTTTGTTGTCTTGTTAGAGTCAGTCTAGATTACGAAAGTGATCACATTAAATTTTAAAGTGACCTTGTACAAAGAGATATCTATTTTAAAGCATATGACCTTACAAATAGGAGCGCAGGTAGTACTGCGCAATGACAAGCTAAGGGTGCTCGCGGTTACAACTGATCAATTGTAATTAAGAAACCATTTAATATCACCATAATATTGTGAAGTCTTACATCAATTGGGGAGGGGAACGAATGACGTCTTATAAAGGTCTGAATACCTCCACTCTTAATCCATTTTAAAACTGTGAGCAGTAATGCATCTCCAAAACAAACAATTTTGGGAGCAGGGGCTAGGATGTTACATATATAACTTTGAATTTAACATATATAAATAAATTATTATGAGTTGAACTTGATTTTGAAACTGTATGTTGTCGATCTTGGTTTGCATGTATATTTATGAATAACCAATGGTTACAGGGATCTTTGGATCTTATGGTTACTATATTTATTTTTTTAGGTGATTATTTTAATAGGAAGCAAGGGAAGGCAGCTATGGAGTAAGTCTTGAAGGCTCTTTTGTATTCCTAGAGCATATGTTATGTCACTAGTATTTTCCATGCATGTCCCTAAGACTTCCGCATTTTATTAACTCTGAGATAATTTTGAAAATTTATTTTGACACTGTAAATTTGAGTTTTTGTTGAACAAAATTTTGTATTTTGATGATTTGAAATTTGAATGATAAGCATCCTTATTTACAATATTGTAAATACTTTGGTTAAGTATTTTGTTGTTGAATTTGTACGTGGTGTTACATTTCTTATATCAAAGCTAAACGTTCCGTGACTATTTCGTTGATTCTCTAACTGATTTCTTAAGAAAAAATTGAGGTCATGACAAAATAAATATCATAACATGTGCACTTCCCTTTATTTAGTTTTGTTTTTTGTGTGGTTAATTGTTTATCTTGCCTAGTGTCCTTGTAGTATTTATCATAGGAAGGAGCAATTGGTAAACCCAAAATATTCAACTTATTAGTAATAACAGTTTGCATCAAGAGATGCAATCTAGGAGCCAATAGACTCATAGGTTTTTAAATGGAGTATTAAATTTGGACATTAAGTTTATAGAGTGATTGACCCAAGATATTCAATTGATTAGCAGCAAGCAATTAATTATATCAAGATATTGCAACTTGTTAGAAAGAAGGGGTATCACGTTAAATCTCAATAAGAGAGTCAGAGCTAAAATACTAAATAACTTGAATAAAATGTTAAAGGGCTGACAAAGGAGAAGAATTTAGTATGTGAAGTTGAAACAAAGAAGGACATGTATATGTTAAGAATGAGAAAAATGAGAGGGATTATTCCAAAACAAAGTCAACGTCTTTTTTTTTATTATGTTGAGGATATAGGCCTATTTTCCGATTGTATTTTGAAGTACCGATTTTCTAATAATAGAATCACTAGGCTAAGTAGACTTTTAAATTTCCCTCTACCAAAAGTTTTTGAAGGTAGAATATCACCTAGAGGGAGGTGAATAGGTGATTTAAAAAAATCTTTTGCTAAATTTCAAGAACATAAAAACAGAGACAGAGGGAAGAACAATCGACACACGATATTATACTGGTTCGATCCAACTCTTTGACCTACGTCCAGTCCCTAAGCACCTTGGGATTCCACTAACTCTCAATCACGGAATACAATTACACACTCTGTAACTCAGGATGATCCTTTGACTCTAGGACTCACTCCCCCTTACAAGTTGTAATCGTACACCCACTCTTAAGGTTCCACAACCTTAAGATTTAACAACTAAATAGATAATCAAATAAGTGTTTAAATTCCTCACTGAGTAGATAAATGATAAACACTGAGTATAAAATATATCCGAAGATATTAAATGAAACTAATGAAACAGTAGATTGCAATAAGTTTGAATTGAATGCATAGAGTTTCGGTTCGGTGGTTGGAGAATTGAATGCTTATGGTATTTATAGTCGATGGCGTTTATGAACATTATAGAAGCTTGAAGACTATCCGTTGAGACTCTTCGAATTAGTCGTTGAGAGTAATAAATATTTTCGTTGAAGAACATTTACTTGGATTATTCATATTCTCTGAAAGTTCACCTTCATTCAACATTGACATTCTTTATTCAAATTGTCCGTTGAGACTCAGTGAGAACATTTGACGGAAATGGTCGTAGTGCTTTATTGTTGCTCAGAAGGTCATTTTGCCGAAATGGTGAATATCTCTGCTTTGCATTAAATACTCTGACACACGGTTGCTTTATTGCAAGTTAAACCATATAATAATATTCAAACTCATTAACAAACTTATTAAACATAGTTGAGAATAATAATGAGTGAAGATATAAAGTATACTTAGAGATATGACAGAATACAAAACGGTGGTTTTCCAAATAGTGAGAGATTGGCTCGAGTCACACTAACTTGGCTCGAGTCAATATCCTACTCAGAATCATTTGATTTTTGAATGAAAGCACAATAGGCTCGAGTCACATGGATCTTGCTCGAGCCTAGGCATAAACTCGAGGCACCCAGTGTAGGCTCAAGTCCATCTTCATTTAAAATACGTTTCAAACACAAGATAAACTTTGAATTCGACGTACAAATACTTGGCTCGAGGTAGAAAAATTATTTGAAAATAACAGTCAAAAACTTGGCTAGAGTCAATCAACCTTATGCTTTGAAAATATTTTAAGTTCATAGGCTTTGGCTCAAGTCAGGATCCATTGGCTCAAGTCTGGATCCAGACTCGAGTCTACATATTATGGCTCGAGCCAAATTCAAATTCTGACTAAATCTTTCTAAGAGATTGGCTCGAGTCATATGAGGTTGGCTGGAGCCAATCTGACAGTTAAAATGCAGAAAGCGATGACCTGAGTTTTTACAAGTTAAAACACTTAGATCTGAACCATAAGCCAAGATTCGTTTATAATGGTCGATTATCATCAAAACAAACATTGAGAGCTAACATTCTCCCCTTTTTTATGATGACAACCCTTGCAAACTTAGGAGTCAAGAAAATCTTTTTCAAGTTATGAACCAATTTTTGAAAAGCAAAGAACACAAAGAAAGACATAGGTTCATAGAAATATATCAAGGATAAGCGTACTACATTTCTTCACAAATATCATATAAGGCATTTCATAGACAATAAGGGCATTTACATTTTATTAGCGTATAATGAGAATTCCAAAATATAATCTGTCGAAAACACTAAGACAAGTAAACTAAGCAAAATAAATTGACCGATTACATAGACAAGCAAACTAAGCAAAATAACTTGACAAATAACAAATAAATTGACTTCTTCTTCACTTCTCCCCCTTTGACATCACTCAAAATGGGAGATTCAGAGGTGGAATCTAGAAGCAAGAAGAAAAGGGATGAGTGGATGGAGGGAAAGGCGAGAGGAGATAATGAAGAAAGGGTAAGAGACATCAGTGATGAAGAGGGCTCAGGCATAGAAACTGAAGAGTCAAGCTCACTTTCATCAAATAATTATGCAGTAGAAGTACCAGAATAAGTGATCTTAACAAGAGAAAATTTTGGGGATGGAATGATGAGAGTGGCTGGTGATGGAAGAATGACAGTAGTAGGTGAAGTGTGGATGATAGGAGTGGTAAGAATGGGATAAATGAAGACATGAGAAGGTGAGGCAGAGGGGTTGATAGGAGATGAAGGAGGAGATGGCTTGGGAGAAACATGAGATGTGCCAAGACCAAGAGCTACTGCAGGCTGCTGTTGATGGGATGCCTAAAGCTTGTCCACCTTATGAATCAAAGTCCACAAAGTGTTGTGGATGTTGGTAAGACATGCACCATGATCTTCAACATGTCCACTTAAATTACCAACTTCTTCTATCAGATCATCTTAAACATCCTGAACCTTAGTCACTTCTTCCACTAACTTTCCAATTTCGGTCTCCAATTTCTCAAATAATTCCTGATGATGGGCTACCATTGAGACTTTAATTGGACCCACACACTCTAAGATAGCCTTTTACACAATGGCTTTGAATGTTGCTCCAAGAGTGAATGGCTGAGGCTGAGAGGAGAGATCTAGACCAGGTTCTGATTGAGCTCTGGATTTGGAAGCTCTGGATCCAGATGGAGCAGGCGCTCTAGAATCCCCAGATCCTTCTTCAAAGGTGATCTTCATTAGATTCAAATGGTGCTTCACAAACATCTCAGGCTTCTTGGGTTGATCAAGCTTTTCAAGGTACCATACTTTTTCATGAAATAGAATAATTGAAATCAGGCTGGGAAAAGGAATGGTTGACTTCCTCTTAGAGTGAAGACGGTATTTCTTCATCTCATTGAATATCCAGTGACCAAGATTGTGGGGAACCTTAGCCACAAATGAAGCAAAGAGAGAGTAGTCTCTTTGAGTAAAGTGAGTAAAATTCTTCCCTTTTTGAACAAAAATCCTTAAGTAGACATACCACAAGGCTCTATAAATTGGGGGCATGACAACGGGAGAAAACTTAAGTGACCCTACTAGTTCACTTAGTGACTCATCTGGTCAAAGTATTTGGAAAATCTTCTCATTGTCATAATGAATTGAAGGAATTGGAGGAGGATTTGAGATTAAAAGCAAGGAATTATTGTAATCAACAGTCAGAACAATCCTTTTGCCTCTTACATATGTAATCATCCTCTCCTCAACAATTTGATCATGCTTATCTAATAAATTATGAACAATCATATTAAAATAAAATACTCTAACTAAAGAGGGGCTATATGAAGCACGGATTGAGAGAAACTGTTCATAATCTTTGAACTAGGGATAGAGGTCCAAATGACACTCTTCCTTTAGCTTAGGTAGATCTAGATACACTATAAGGTAGAAGTCCCTCAGTGCAAAATCCTCTCTATATTTCTTCCCATCTTCGAGGGAAAATAGAAGAGAACCACAAGCAAAATTTAAAGTTGGATTAGAAACATGAGCATGGTAAATAGCTTGAACAACATGAATTTCAAGTACCTTAGAGCTAGATGTCTCATTAGCCTTAGACCCAGAGCCTGAAGGATGCCCTTTGGATGTAGAGTTTCCTTGTAACTTAGAAGAGGACAAAGACTTCTTTCTAGATTTCTTAGGAGCCTCCTTTACCTCTTGTTTGCCTCAGGGTCGATTTCTTCTTAGCAGAAGTTGCAGAAGGTTCTTCGATTTTCAACTTTCTCGAACGCTTAGACGAAGGCTCTTCAAAAGCGACTTTCGAACGAAACCTATTGGGATGAATCTTAGCATGTTGAGGGCATTGCAGTTGAGGAGGTGAAGACGATTCAGTTTTCTCAAGGTCTGAAGCAGATCCCTTAGTCTTGGCAGGCGATTTGTGGGAAATTTTGGGAGCCATTGCGAAGAGAGCATTAGGTTAGGGTTTTGAGGAGGTTTTAGAGAAGGTGAGAGGCCAGTGAGAGAGAAATGCAGAACTGAAGTCACAGATGCGCACACGCACGCGCGCGCGCGCGCACACACACACACACACACACACATATAAAATGGCGATAGGCTCGAGTCTTGGAAAAGAGGCTCGAGCCTAAGTAAGAAATCTACTAACTTGGAGTGTGTGTTTGACTCTTACAGGCTTGAGCTACCTTCAGTTTGCTCGCGTTTTGACCCAAACTCGAGGTTGCTCTTAGAGGCTCGAGTTTTTTCACAACATAGTTGTGCTTTGGCTTGAGTTAGGATCCCTTGGCTTGAGCCAAAAAACCTTCTCAAAATGCTTATCTTTCGGCCTTGCGCAGGCTCGAGGCTAGTTCGTTCTGGCTCAAGCCAGAGACCAATTTTCGCGATAATGTAAGTGTCTGACTTTGGCTAGGCTTGAGATGGACAATTTTTGGCTTGAGTTTCATTGTGGAAAACTTGAGCCAAAGCTTACTCTGATTACCTCTATTTCTTCTTACCTTAACAGAGTCCTGCAAATCACAATCTAGAGACTCTGATGCTTAAGTTAGTC
Source organism: Acacia pycnantha (assembly GCA_025563575.1). Taxonomy (NCBI): domain Eukaryota; kingdom Viridiplantae; phylum Streptophyta; class Magnoliopsida; order Fabales; family Fabaceae; genus Acacia; species Acacia pycnantha. The sequence goes on along the minus strand of JAMWYP010000377.1, from coordinate 629,025 downwards.
ACTATTAATCATCAAGACAAAAATATTAACATTAGACTAACATTACTTACAATTCATTGGGATTTACCATTCCCAATTCTCTTTGAATGAAATTGAACTGCTCTTTGGCTAGAGGCTTTGTGAAGATATCTACATGTTGCAAATGTGTAGGAATGAACATCACCTTGACATCTATCTTTTGCACAAGATCTCTAATGAAATGATGTCTAACGTCAATATGCTTGGTTCTTATGTGTTGGACAGGATTCTTGGCCAAGCTTATTGTACTTGTGTTGTCACAAAGGATTAGCACTTGTTAGACCTGGCTATCACCCAAGAGGGAGCGTGAATTGGGTGTCTGATAAAACTTTAGGAACTTTGAAAATCTTTTTGAAACTTATTGAAAGCGGTTTGTATGACAATAATAATTTATAAAGCGATAGTCAGTCATTCAAACATATATGCTGGAAATATATGAGATAAGGGAAGAGAATATGCAAACTGTGATTTATATTGGTCCGGCCCAATCCTTGACCTACGTCCAGTCCCCAAGCTCCACTTGAGATTTTCAATCCATTATCCTCTTGTTTAATCTGGGCACAAGAGAAGCCTATACAATCCCACAAGTTCCCTCAGGCACTTGTGAAGCTGAATCTCTCACCGAGATACTCCCCCTTACACACCGTAAGGTTACAATCTGTTTCCTACTCAAGATCACCCAATCTTGAGTAACTCTTAGATAAACAGATAAATTGATTACAGTGAATCTTATCTCTCAGAAGTGAATGAATGAACACTGAAGTACAATACAAATTATTTCACTCTCTATGATAAGCTGTAAGCATTGAGAACAGAGTGTGTATGAGAAAAACGTTGGATTCAGAATTTTGGCATTTTGACCATGTAAGTTCTTTTCTATATCTTTCCATTTTGAATCCTTCTCCTTTTATAGTTAATGAAGAGCATTCAACCGTTTAGAAATTCTTCCCATTTAGAATATGATCGTTGAATGTCCGTTGGAGGTAGCCGTTAGACTTGTTTAAACTTTCGTTAGGAACATATGGTTTCCATTGAGTACAGTCGACCGTTGCTTCATTAATGCGTTCGTTGTCGATGTACTTGTGCAAAAGATGATTTGGAATAATTTTCGGAATAAGTATGCCTCAAAGGAATGATTTCGTCTACTACGAGGTTTCGTTCTGTTTGTTGGCTCTGTTTCTGAGTTGCATTTAATGCTTCTGACACAACAAATGGCTTTTTGGCTAATCTCAAATTGAACAAGATTAATCCATTGCAAATCACTCATAAAAATGATTGGAAATAATATCAATGAGTTTTAAATATAGATACGAATGATAACTCAAATTAATCTTATTCACGATTTCATGATTATTGTGTGTTCTGAAAGACGATGAACCATGCTCGAGTAGATGGTCTTGGTTGCTTGAGCAGACATGTGAAAGATAGCCTTTACAGATGTGAAAGTCACTCATGCTCGAGCAATATCAAGCCCATGTTCGAGCGCCATGCTCAGGCACTGAATTTCTATTGCTCGAGTAACATCGAATTCCTTACTCATACAGATTTAACAGAAGTGTTTGATGCTGGTGCTCGGGCAACATTTATGTTATGCTTGAGTAGGCTGCTCGAGTGAACCTGAGAACTTTCTCGAGAATTAGTCAATCAGAGAAGAAAACAATGAAATAAATATATATGCTCGAGTATAGATTTATCTCTGCTCGAGCATTACTTACCTGCTACTCGAGTAACAGCTTGACAAAGAGTATTCTTCATTCTAGCTCGACCATGCTCGGGCACAAAGAATGCCTTGCTCGAGCAGGCTTCTCGAGCGTTACTTAACTGATGCTCGGGTGCACTTCTATCTTTGAGGCTTCTGATCATATGTGAATAAGCATAATACTCTCCAGTACAAAGTTCAACTTCCAGAATGTAGAGACTTTCAAGAAACAATAATATTAGCAGCACAATAGTCAATTTCCAATGAGCGTAACGTCTTCAATATTGCTCCAAATTTGGAAAACTACCCATGCTCAGAAATCTATTTAAGTCTTATTTCCAAAGCAAGAAGAATCAGCTCCAAACTCATTGTATTTCGTCATATCATCGATGAATGGAGGTTGTTCTTGATCAATGTTTTTGCAACATCCCGAATCGATCACAACTTCAAAATATCATATCTCCTTCATTGATCTTTGGTTTTCGTCATCTTGATCATTCTCTATAATTTAACTTGGACTAACCTACATTAAACAAAGTAGTTAGTCAACGCATATGGTACAAACTTTTTGCTCTGGATAATGGCATCTATATAAGACATCATCAAAATTAATCATATCCAACACCACTTCTTTTAGATTGATTCCCAAGTCAGAGAGTTGTTGTTTAAGCTAAAGAACTTGAGCGCAACAACTAGAGGCGGCAATATATTCAGCTTCGGTGGATGAGATAGAAACAGTAGTCTGCTTCTTGCTGAACCAGGAAACAAGTGATCCACCCAGAAACTGGCATTGACCACTTGTACTTTTTCTATCGATCTTGTAGCCAGCATGATCCGAGTCTAAATATGCTACCAAAAATTCTTGTTGACCTTTCGGAAACCAAAGTCCAAGCTCCTTTGTGTCCGTAAGATATCGAAAGATTCTTTTCACATGCTCAGCATGTGATTCCTTTAGAGCAGCTTGAAATCTTGCGCACATACCCACACTAAATTGAATGTCTGGTCTACTTGCGGTCAAGTATTACAAAGATCCAATCATCCCTCTATACTTGGTTACGTTAAAGTCCTTGCCTTTTTCTTCATCCGCATCCAGAGGGCAGTTGACTCCTTGGAGTGTCAGCTCCATTGCAATGTTCCATCCCAAACTTCTTGAGTAAATCATGGAGATACTTCGTTTGAGATATGAAAATACCATTCTTCCATTGTTTAATTTGCAATCCAAGGAAGTAATTGAGCTCACCCATCATTGACATTTTAAATACACCCTACATTTTCTTGGAAAATTCCTATCTGAGAAAATCATTAGTAGCACCAAATATTATGTCATCTACATATATTTGCACAATTAAGATTTCATTACGCTTATTACTCTTAATGAAGAGTGTTGTGTTTGCTTTTCCCTTAACAAAACCTTGATCCGAAAGGCACTTGCTTAACCACTCATACCAAGCTCTAGGAGCTTGTTTAAGACCATATAACGCTTTCTTGAGATGGTAAACATGATCTGGATGATGATCATTTTCAAAACCAGGAGGCTGTTCAACATAAACTTCTTCCTGAATAAAACCATTTAGAAAATCACTCTTAACATCCATTTGATAGAACTTAAATCCCTTGATACACGCAAAGGCTAAGAGTACTCGTATAGCTTCCAATCTAGCCACTGGAGAATAGGTTTCCTCATAATCAATACCTTCTTCTTGATTATAGCCTTTGGCCACCAGTCTAGCCTTGTTACGGACTATGATTACGGATTCATCACGTTTGTTCTTGAATACCCATTTAGTGCCAATAACCGAATAGTCTTTAGGCCTAGGTACCAAGTCCCAAACTTGATTTCTATCAAACTGATGTAATTCCTCTTGCATTGCTATCACCCAATCATTGTCTGATAGGGCTTCGTCAATTTTAAAGGGCTCAATCTTAGATATAAAGGTAGAAAATGTAACCTCATTCAAGGTAATTTTTCTGGTTCTTACACCTTAATTTACATCTCCTATTACTTGGTCCAAAGGATGATTCTTAATGAACTTCCAATCTCTAGGTTGAGATTTACTAGGATTTTTGCAAGAGTTTTGAGAATCACTTTCAAAAAAGATTTCAAGATTTTCAAGAGAGTCAGGAGTAATTTTTGAAAAGAATTGATTTTTTTAAATAGGTTCATCATCATCCAAAGGTTCATCTATCTTGAATTTACAAAACACAATATGAATTGACTCTTCAACTAAGAAAGTACCCTTATTGAAAATTCTATATGCTTTACTTCTATTAGAGTATCCAAGAAATGTACCTTCATCATATTTGGGTTCAAACTTACCCAAGTTGTTCTTACCATTGTTATGGACGAAGCATTTGCAACCAAAGATATGCAAGTGTGTCAGGTTCGATTTCCTTCCTTTGTAAAGCTCATATGGAGTTTTGTTGAGTTTCTTTCGGAGATAGGCTCGGTTTGAGATATAGCTTGCTGTGCTCATTGCATTTGCCCAAAAGACTTGTGAGGTCTTATTCTCATTCAGCATTGCACAGGCCATTTCAGTTAGCATTTGATTCTTCCTTTCAACCACACCATTATGTTGTGGTGTTCTAGGAGCCGAGAAGTTGTGATCAATACCATGAGTGTCACAGAACTCTTCGAAGGCTTGATTCTTAAACTCACCTCCATGATCGGTCCGAATACTTGAAATGCAAACACCTTTCTTGTTTTGAACTTTCTTGGAAAACACAACAAAGAGATCAAATGTTTCATCTTCAGAAGATAAAAAGATAGTCCATGTAAATCGAGAAAAATCATCGACAATCACTAGAGTATATAAATTGCCACCAAGGCTCTTAACTCTTGCAGGTCCAACTAGATCCAATAGAGTAGTTGAAGAGGTTGATTGGTCGAGATTTCTAACTTATTTTTGAAAGATGATTTAGTTTATTTACCTCTTTGACAAGAGTCACTAACCATGTCATTTTTAAATTGAAGTTTAGGTAAACCAATAACTAAATCTTTTCTTAACAACTTATCCAGTTGAAACATGTTCACATGAGCCAAACGCTTATGCCACAACCTGTAAATGGAGCAAATCACCAAGAGGGGGTGAACTGGGGATTTTTAGTTTTTTTTCGGATACTCTGTTTTATAGACCTAAAACAAAGCAGAACAAAGGAGAATAAGAAGAAGCTTGACACAAGAAGATTTATACTGGTTCGGCCCAAATCCTTGACCTACGTCCAGTCCCTAGACACTCTGGGTATTTCACTAACTCACAATATCAATTACACACTCTGCACTTGAAAGTTATCCTCTCTAGGATACACTTCCCCTTACAAGTTGTAATATGATATTCCCAATCTCCAAGTCCCCTTGACTTGAGATTCTTACAATAAATGAAACTCTCTCTAAGAGTGGATAATGATAAACACTGAGGTAAAAATGTATCAAAAGATACTTTACAATAGAAAACTGAAAGAGTAGTTGGAAACTGAATGATTTTCGTTTTCTGCAGATTGGTTGTTAAGAAGACTTGAATGCAGCTCCTTATATATGAAGAGAGCATTAAGTGACCGTTGGATTCTTCAATATAACTGTTGGAGACATTGATGAGGTGATTAAGTTGAAGCTTAGTCCAGTCTCTCTCTTGATTAATGTTAATCCAAGTTCACAGAAGTTCATGGTTGACTTTCTTTGAATTAAGTCCATTGGAATAGCAACTTCTAGTTAGTGAAAAGAAACATTAATCCCTTTGCATCGTGTAGAGAATGATTGTCCAAAAGATTGCAACCTTTCTGGACATTGCATTTAATGTGCTGACATCACTTTTTGCTTTAAGCTAAATCTCCATTTAATACTCTTTAAATCATCTGAAACTCACTAACAAACTGATTAAACATAGTTAAGAATAGTAATGAGTGATGATAAGAAGTATCTAGATCAAACACAAAGGTTTCACAAGTTCGAGCAGTTTGATTTTCAAACTCTGCGAACAAACTCAAGTTTGTTTATCCAAACTAGGGTTTCCAATTTCTCTCAAAAGCATAAACTCGAGTTTACAAAACAAAACTCGAGTTTCCTTCATCCAGAGAAGGATGTCACGATTTGGTCTTTTATCATCAAAACAAACATTGAGAGATAACAGTTTTTGCCACATCAAAAATGAATGGAGGTATAGATAAATTTTATGATTAATTTATAACTGAATTTCATACTACTTGGAGGCTTGAAGATAAGGCTTATACAAGTAAACATTCATTTTTCATGTAAATGTGTGGTTGCATCTACAAGTGATCTCGCAAAGATCATATGAAATTACTAGGACTTTAGGCTAGAAATTGGAAGTAGCGCAATGTGGAGAGTTTAAAGGAAATTTTTATATGGTGACTTGTATTACTTATCAAAAAGTGTACATTGTTACTATATTGTTGGTGAAAGTAGACAAGAAGTGGTAAAGTGAACGACACAACATAGTAAGTGAACTGTGGTAACTTGGAAATAATTTAAGGAAAATTTCTTGGTCATTATTATCCTATTGTTTTGAGGTCTAATAAAAAGGAAGAAGAATTTCTTAAACATAAGCAAGAAAAACTTGTACAAATGGGAGTTCATAGCCAGATGTTTTTGTTTTCCAAGTCCCCTTGTATCTTCAAGATGTGAATTATATTAAGTGGATGTGAAAAAGGTTATTAGATAAGGATAAGTTGAAGTTGAGTTAGAACATCTAGATATATCTTTCTTAGAAAGGATGTGCATTAGAGTCCAGATAAATGATGGATATTAGAGAAAAGGCTCAGGAAATGATGGAAGCCTATGATAAATTTTAGGGTTAAGTATCAATTTTGCCCCTGAAGTACGCGCCCAGGAGCAATTTTGCCCCTTAAGTTTTCGGCAGAGCAATGTTGCCCCTGAAGTATCAAAACGGAGCAATGTTGCCCCTCTGTTACAAACTCTAACGGTCAACTAACGTTGACTGTTAGGGTTTCTAACGGAGGGGCAACATTGCTCCGTTTTTGATACTTCAGGGGCAACATTGCTCTATTTTTGATACTTCAGGGGCAACATTGCTCCATCGAAACGTAGCAATATTGCCCTTGAAGTATAAAAAACGGAGCAATGTTGCCCCTCCGTTAGAAACCCTAACAGTCAACGTTAGGTCAACTAACGTTGACCGTTAGGGTTTCTAACGGAGGGGCAACATTGCTCTGTTTTGATACTTCAGGGGCAACATTGCTCCGCCTAAAATTAAGGGGCAAAATTGCTCCTGGGCGTGTACTTCAGGGGCAAAATTGGTACTTAACCCTAAATTTTATGCTGCTATTTGATATCTTCAAGAAGGGTTAATAAAAGAAATAGTTATAACTTGAGAGTTCTAGTGATAGAGTTAGTATTAGAGAATCATGATGTCAATAGGAAATTAAGAATCGTGAAAAACGATTTGAAGGAAAGACATCGCGTTTTAAGGTTTTATGAGTATTAAACAATGATAAGGAGAAAAGGCCAAAAGTATAAGCATACTTTTGAGCTTAATTTTTATGGTTATAGAATGTGAGCATACATTTGATGATAAAGTAAATTAATATTTATTTATTTTATTCAAATTTGGAAAATGTAAGGGGAAAGATTATTAGTTGGTGCATGTGTTTATGTCTACTATTGTCCTGTGAGAATTTTTAGTATAGTTTGATTTTTTGAGAGATTTATTGGATTATCACATAAGTACGTTTGCTATCGGAAATTGAGGATATAGAAATGCCAATTGTTGAGGATAGTAGCGTTGAAAGTTATGAATGATAATTTTAAAGGTATAATACTTCTTTATAACGCATCAAATACAATTAGTTATTAGGGTAGCCAGCTATTGCTATAATTGAATGGCTTCTTTTAAGGAAGGAAGAGTTTTAAATGGACTCGGATTCACTAAATGGAGAAAAGCAATTGATTTGTGAATGTGAGTTGGAAAGAAATACATTCAGGAAGTTTTATTTTGGAGAATGGTTGTTAATAGTAACAGAGTGGCATGTAACAACACCAAGAGGCAAGAACAACATTTTAATTGAGGACAAAATAGAGTTGTTGTTAGAAATTACTACAGTGCGTAAGTTTTGATCAATAGACATCCTACTCGAGCACATGATCCTTAACATATCATTTGCTTCACTCACAGAGGTTACTCGAGCACACTGAAGAACTTGCTCGAGCATGGTACTCGAACAGAGGCAAATGTCGACTCAAGTAAGCTTGTGTATAAAAGTGAATATATTTGAATATTTCTCGAGCATATCAATGTCTTACTTGAGCAAGCCTGTCACAGAGACTCATTCACTTCATCTTCTTTGTGTTCGTGAATTATAATATATATTATTAACATCTGATTTTGTTTGAATATTACTCACTATTATCTACAATGCTATTAATCATTTTACTAAGTGAGTTTCAGATTGTTAGCAAACAGATTTCATGCAATTCGTCAAAAGGAAAAGAACATATCAGAACATTAATTAATTACATTGCAAAAAATAGAGCACGCACGCGGTATTGAATTTAGAGAAAGTCAAATGATCACTGCCGCAAACACCCATTCTGGCGAAAGGGATAACGACACTGCTTAGTCAACTACTGACCAAAGGTATGTCGTATGAAGATTGTCCACATCAATCTGAAAGCAACGACTATAAATACGAAGAGCATTCAATGCAGAGCAACCTACCAAAACTACCAACGCTAATATTGCTCTCTGCTCAGTTTTACTTTGCGATATATCTTCGGATATTCTTTCACTACAAAAAAAAAACGGATTTTGCGACGGAAAAAATCCGTCGCAAAAATGGGTTTTTCCGTCGCAAAACACATTTTGCGACGGATTGTGTCCGTCGCAAAAAACCTTGTCGCAAATGCGACGGATTTTTTTCCGTCGCAATTTGCGACGGATTTGAAATTTTGTCGCACGTTGCGACGGAATATTGTATCCGTCGCAACTTGCGACGGAATTTTGTTCCGTCAGAGTTGCGACGGATATTTAAATCCGTCGCAAATTGCGACGGATTTAATATTCCGTCGCAATATTTGCGACGGAAAACAATTCCGTCGCAACTTGCGACGGACTATTAAATCCGTCGCAAGTTGCGACGGAATTCATTTTCCGTCGCAAAAAATTGCGACGGATTTAAATATCCGTCGCAAAATATTTTCAAAAAAAAAAAAATTTCGAATTAATTTTTTTTTAATTAGAACTAAATGTGTTCCATAATAAAACAATATATAAAAAAATAATATATATATATATATATTGTCCCGAAGTATCAAGCATAATGAGTTTTCCATAGAGTGAAAATAAAATATAAATAATATTGTCTCGAATAACATGTACTAGAAAGTAGTCTAAAGAGCAGCATCATCATCACCACCATCAACGTTGTCACCATCACCAGAAGTCGGCCCCTTGTTTTTCATTAGGGACATAAGTTGAATCTGCATCTGCCTTACCATCTCGCGCGTCTCATGCAGCTCCTCTGTCTGCCCTTGCATCCGCCTGACGATCTCGCGTGTCTCATGCAGCTCCTCTAAAAAAAGGAACTACGTTTATTTTTTGTACTTTATTCAAATAGAATAGGGAATGAAAATATAACAATCAATATCAAATGTATTACGTTTACCTGCAGAAACACCTTCATGGGCGGATGAGGAGCGCTTCGTTTGCTTAAATCGGCTGGCAGAGGCACCGTACCCGAAGATTCTACCTTTGTTGTTCATTCCACCTGCAGCCTGAATGAATAGACTCTCGTTATCAGACTGAGAGGATTTGGGGTCGCTCGCAGACTGCGAATCTCTCTCCTCTGTCAGCCTCTTATAATTGTCCTAGAAGCAAAAAAATACATCACAGATAAGACATGTGAAATGAAATAAATATATGTTGATGTCTGAAACAAAGAATGCAATATAATATCTCACCGCTACTTGCTGCGCCTTGGCGTTAATCCAACGCGGCTCACTCCCTTCAGATTGCTGGGAATGGGTACGCTCAAAGGCAATCCAGTCAACATCTTCTGGAGCAACATCCTCGCACAAAGCTCCATAGGAAGGTCCTTCCATTTTGGCCCTATTTTGCTTATTTTTCTGACTTTTATTTTGAAATTTCTCATCGGACGCCCAATGTTGAAGTAATTGGTCAGCAACCTCAAGTTGAATCCAATCTTTCCGGCCTCTACCTCTTCTCAATTTAAAGAACCTCTCATTCAACCATTTTCCAGATCAATGACAAACAATCGATGGTGCAGATTTCAATAAGAAATTAATAACCATAAATTAAAACACATAACTTACCAAGAAATCATTGAACCAAGCATCCCGATTATCCTGAGGAATATCTGTCCAACAGGCGTAAAGCGATTGAAGTTACGAAATATTTGGTTTGAGATGATACTAGTTGCCTCATTATTTGGTAGAAATCAACACGAGGGATATGATGGAAATATTAGCATAGAAACTAAAGGTAGAAAATCATAACATTATTATTGCGAACTTTACATGACTTACTCGGTGGTGCCAATAGGACAAATCCAAATCTTTCCATTTGCGGGATCTATCGATCCCCGATTGGTTCCTCGAAAGAACTACCTCCTTCCCGACATGGCTTTGAGGCGATGCATTGTCTTGAAGGAAGGAAGGAATGTCAACTATCAAGATGCTTGTACATAGATGGTTTTAGAAAACTAAACATATGTAAATCAATTAGAAATGGTAAAGTAAACCCGCGCTCGCTCCTTGCCGTGGACTATGGGAAGTTCCCGGCCCAGACGGCGACGATGACATATAAAGAGACGGTGACGATGACATATAAACCGACGGTGAAGATGACATCTCAAATAGCGGAACATCCGGGAAGCGCCGAGCCCTCTCGCCTACAGAGGCACCGATGACGTCCCCTACCCTCTGATAGGACGGGGTTTGGCTCGACCACTACTACGTCCACTACCGGAACGTCCTCCTTGATGCTCCATCTCTGAACACTTATGAACATTATGTCAATATATATATATATATATAAAGATATTTACTAAATATGACAGTAGCGAAGTATATGACGGAGTATGTAGTATAATTAGATCGTCATAAAAAAGAACTAACACACATCAACCGGACGATTCTTGTTCTTCATCATCTGCTTGCATGCCTTCCTCTCGGAGTCTCATAATCGTCGAACTCAGATTCACTATCAGAGTAAATCATTTCCTCCTCATCGTCTGATTCTTCATCGTCAATTTGGATAGGAATCAACTCTAACTCCGCAGCCGAATTAAACAGATTGCTTGGTACATCGTCGTCGGCAATGTTTATGGGCAGTACATGTTCCACATCAGCCGAACGGTTCAGAATACCGTCATTTGTTTCGACTCTTTCGTGTTTGGTATAATATGCCGTGCTTTGGTTTTGATAACTCCTCCACCCTTGACGGGATGCGGGGTATAAGGTATAGTAAACTTGTTCCGCCGTTGAGCAAGGATGAATGGGTCATAACCAACCGTATATCTCCTTGTCCAAAGTGGATCTCAACATTACCATATTTGTCCACTTTTGTCCCACGCGGATGTTATCAAACCACTCACACTTAAACAGAGTCACCACCTTGTCCCACCGGTAATGCAACTGAATTATCTCGATTAACTTCCCGTAGTAGGCTCCTCGACCCCGTCAACTTGGTCACCTCTACAACATACACCGTAATTGCAACATAGTGTATTTGCGTCGCTTGAACAGCTTGAAAACCGATACCCATTGATTACGTATTTGTTGCACCGGTAACAATTATTGCAGCTCCATAAGACAAACTCCACGCAACTTCATTGCTATCTGATGGATTTTGCACGAAGTAGGATCGAAACCATTGAGGAAACATAGAGTTCGTGATTTGCTCAACTTCGGAATCCGACATCGAAGGATTTGTCGATCGAACCCAGTTAGAGAAGTAACTGTAAATGAATCCCTTTTTACATAAATGGATTTTCACCGTCCCAGGATCTTTAAATCTTAAACACCTACATTTGACACACGGACAACTGATCGCCCTGCTTGAATTAGTTGAGTGTGCCAAAGCAAATTCGATGAACTCTTTCAAACCCGCCAAGAATTCTTGAGTTAGTTGTCTTCTATCGTTAGACGATTGTACATCCAACTTCTATCATGATTGCCTTCCATATTTCCTAACTAGTTAAGTTACCAACATAATTAACATGTGATTCGATGCAGAAATCTATATAAGTAATTTGGAGTTTATAAGATATATGAGCTAAATTAGCTAATTTAACTAATTTTTATAATACATACGAATTTCATTATTATCTAAACTCACATATAAAACATTTAAATGAGATATTTTATTTTAATACAACATAATAGTAATTTTTATACGACATTAACTCAACTAACTAATTTAACTAATTTTTATAAGACATATAAACTTAATATTAATTAATTATCTTATCCCTAAATATATATTTATAATTTGATTTTTCAAGTTATCACTGTTTATTGTAAAACTAGTTAATAACATTAATTTTTCTAATACATAAAAATTTAATAATTCCCTAGAGTCACACATTCCTCCTGTAATTATATTAATTAATTAATTCTTTTTTTCTTATACATCATTTCTTAACATTTCATTTTTCTCATTTCAACAACATCTTATAAACTTATGTATCATTACCTATTAATAAAAAATCAAAATTTTAACATATAATTTTTCACTTCTATACAAAACAGACTATAAACAAATAATACAACATTAATAAATACTAAACACAAATCAACAACTAATAATAAATAATTTAATCAACATTAAAGAAAAAAATTATCATACATCATCATTTTATCAGAAATCAACGTAATACTCAAGAAAATACAAAAACAATTATCAAATCTATTCATATATACTATAGTGAACAAAAAATGGAGAAGAGATAGGTTACTTGGAATAGAAGTGCAGATTGGAAGAGGAGAAGGAAAAACTCTTGAAACTAATCGGTTGAAACAAGAGGGAATGTCGCCGAAAATGCTCGGCCGGAGGAGAGGGGATGACGCCGAAAATCGTTGGCCGGAGCACCAAGGTTCCACCGAGTAGAAGAGAGAAACGGATGCAAGAAGATGAAATGGAGAAGCAATGAAAATTGCGGGGGCAGTTAAAGGTCGATTTGCGACGGACGGGCTTGGTCCGTCGCAAATCGGCCATTTTGCGACGGACGGGCCCGTCCGTCGCAAAAGGGCGGACCTTTCGTCCGCCCTTTTGCGACGGACACCAAATTCCGTCGAAATAATTTTTTTTGCGACGGATTTTAGTATCCGTCGCAAATTTCCTCCAATTTGCGACGGATTTTTTTCCGTCGCAAAATCCGTCGCAAATTGGGTATTTTCTTGTAGTGTTTATACTTCAGTGATTATAAATTCACTCTGTAAGAGAGTTATTTCTTTGATTGATTATTTGTAGAATCTCAAGGTAGAGGGACCTTGAGTGTAGGTGAAACAATTACAACTTGTAAGGGGGTGAATTCTAGTTAGAGGATTACTTCGAGAAACAAAGTGTGTAATCATGAAAGTGATAGTGGAAATCCCAAAGTGTTTGGGGACTGACGTAGGTTAAGAGATTGGACTAAACCAGTATAAATTCTCTGTGTCCATTATTCTTCTATCCTTACCTTGTCAATTTGATTTTCGGGTCTAGTTGCAAATTTATTTTTAATCACCCAAGTCACCCCCTCTTAGGTGATATTTCGTCTTCATCTTTTGTTTGCAATCTAGTCCTTTCCCAACTTAATTGCAAACATTAAACAAGTGATAGAAATTAATCCTTATTTCCATTTAAGGATTTTTCTTCCTCAATTAATTTATTCAGGCCATAAGATAAGGAAAATAACACTCAGGTCCCAAGGAACATACAAAATATCAAGAAAGTCCCAACCCAAAATCAGATATTGTTTGTATTGAAACAAAATCTAGGTGTTTAAATTTTGTTTTGAATATAGCACTTCCTATTGTGAATATAGCTTTCTCTGTTGTGAATGACAGGTTTTAAATTTTGTTATGAATATAGCATTTCCTGTGTTGAATATAGCTTTTTCTATTTGTGAATGGCCTTTATACGCTTAAGGACCTGAGTTTGAAACAAAATCCAGGTGTTTAAATTTTGTTGTGAATATAGCACTTCTTGTTGTGAATATAGTTTTTTCTATTGTGAATGGCCAAGTTTTTAAATTTTGTTGTCAATATAGCACTTTCTGTTGTCAATACAAATAATATCAAAAAAGTCCCTAAAGACTTTTTTGATATGTGATTTTGGATTGGGATTTTTTTGATATTTTCTATGTTCCTTGGGACCAGAATGTTATTATCCCCATAAGATATTGTCACAAAAATATTTAGGCCAAAAATTATTCCCTAACAATTTTTCCTTAATTTTCGGGAAATATGCCTTAAATTCCAAATGTTAATTTTAAAATGCATTCAGGCTAAATTTTTCATAATTAATTCCTTATAATATTTCTAATTTCCAAATCTTGAAATTTAGGATGTCACAATCAAAACCTCAATTGTATTTTAGAATTTAGTTTAATTGTAACACCCTCAGGGTGCCAACATACTTGCCATATACTGATAAGGCGGAAGTTAAATTTTTGATTACATAATAGGGGTAATCCCAGGGCTTATACCCCTTACAGACATTCACATTCATTACAGACAGTATAAAACACAAACAAACTAAACACTGTCGTTCCTTGGTTCTTCAAGCCGGATGCCGCCTTCAAACAACGCTCCTCCTTGAATGATGTGCAACACTTCTTTCCTGTGCTCACCTATCTATTGGTTGGTAGTAGAGGGTGAGATTCTGAGGAATCCCAGTAGCAGACAATACCAATACAATGTATGCAAGATAAATGCCAAAGTATGATATACTTGCCTTGCACAAACTCATGTTAACATAATGACATAATGACATATCTGCATGCTCAATGCTTCATGCATCATACTCATGGCCATAGCATAATTATAAACAGAGCTTCAATCATTCAAGTATATTAAACATAGCAAGAAAGTATAGCATTCAAATATATATACATACAAGCAATAATATTAAATATATGCAAGTAAGGTAAGCCCACTACCTTTTAAAGGACTACAGTCCTTAGACGGGTTCCTCTTTCATCAACCGCCAAAGTAGCTTGAAGTTATTTCTTTTCTTCTCCTTCTGGCCCTAAGGACATAACCATATCTTTAGAACCAAGGAAAATGAATGTTTATTTTCCTTTTTAACCCTTATTTCATTAGGGTTTAGCTAAGTAACTTAAACTTGTTACTTTCAGCCTTTATCTTTCACTGTCCTTAAAAGTCCAGAAATTTCGACTATTTTTAATTAATTTCACGAAACTCATTTTAATATTCCGTCAACTCTCACATGTTTCTAGAGAAGTCCAATTTTATAGAAAAATACTTTCAAAGGTCAGGACTTGTCCAAAAATTTCCAGAGTTTACGTTTTTCTTGACTTTTCAGTTAAGCTTCCAGAATTAATGACTCAACTTTAAAAATTAATATCTGAAGTTCTAGATGTCCAATTCAGGTGGTTCAAAAACCTATGAACTCATTTTTAAGTTAGTTTTTGGGAAAATTGGTTTCAGAATTCAATCACACGCCATTAATTCCCAGATCCCAAAAACGTCCAGACTTCCAAAACTGGCCGTTTTAATTCCTTTGATGAGCTTGTTATTTTATGTTCAAAAATCACTATAAAAATACATTCAACAACATATTCCCACTCAATTTTCCATGAGGAACACGTTGGTGGTCTCAGATTTCTCAAATTCCAACGTTTTCTTTTTTTTTTTTTACCACCGATTTCCAGATCTGGCTTTTCAATGAAATCTCAAAATTTCCAAGAGGAAGATGGAGATTCTTACTATCACTTTTTTTTACAACTCTTGATCTTTGCTCTTAAGATCACTTCATCTTCACTTTTTCTTCTTCAAGCTTTCAACCTTCAACCGTAAAACCACATGCATGTTGTTTGTTAACCATCACATGCAAGAAGATGAAGGGAATTATTGCAAGTACGCATGCAATTCTTACCTTAATCTTCAATGGTTTTCTTCCTCTCTTTTCTTCAATCTATTTCTAGCTGAATATCCAAGTTGAGTGGTGAGAGGATGGAATGGTTGGAGGATTTGAGAGATTTTGAAGGAAGAGGAAATTGTCGATGTTCTTGGGTGAGAGTTACGGTTTGGGAGGGAAGAGAGGAGAGAATTGTTGGATGGAGGAATGTGTGTGTAGGTGCCGTGAGGTTTAGAGGGGAGGGTGAGAGGAAGATGTGTGTGTGTAGGATGGATGAGGAGATGAGATTGTCAAATGTGTTTAAGTGTGTGAGTGTCCGTGTTTAATTAAGGGAATGAATAAATGAATTGCATTTAAGTGTGTGTGTGTGACGCCATGTGTGTGAGTGTGTAGCTTACATGTGTGTGTAGGTGTCGTGCTTGTGTGTGTGTGTAGCGTAAATGTGTGTGTGGGGCTGAACAAATAAGAATGGATAATGAAGGGGTGTGTTTAAGTGTGTGCGTCTGATTGTAATTGAGGGAGGATTTGTCATTGGTTAGAGAGTGACATTTGGAATTCATGCAAGCAATGAGGGAATAGGTGTCCGTAAATTATGAGGAGAGGAGGATGTTAATAGGAATGGATAAATAATGGGATGTGTTTATATGTATGTGCGGCTGTGATTGAGGAAGGGAGAATGAGTTGTCACTTAGATAAGAGAGGGAGTATGTGTCGTATGGCTAATTAACATCTCACAACACAATGACACCTAGCATGCTAGGTATCTTACTAACAAAGCCTCAAGATCCCACTTGATTAATTTGCACGGCTTAATCCTTCTTCTTATGCTTTGACCGAAACATACACTCCTTTAAGCAATTCAATTTTGGTCTTTGACACTTGTCATTTGTTTGGATAATCATCAACTTAAAGATGACACATAACCATATCAATATTCTGTAATCTTCTCAAGTTGACACATAGCTATATTATCGTTTCGAGATCTCCTCAAGATGACACATAATCATATTAGACATAGCTTAGGTGTCTCTTTCTTAGATCATCTTAATCCTTAACATGACAAGTATCATTTAGATAAAAACAAAGCTAATCCGTATTTATGTGGGCCGAAATATACACTCGTTTAGGTTTCCTCAAGAAGCTTTAATCCTCATGGTGACACATGGGCATTTAGGACATAATAAGATCATTACAAATCCTTTATGAGAAATGTGGCAAATTCTAGAATACAAAGTCTATAAATATCTTTGACTTTGTTTATGACTTTGCTTGGTCACCAAGACTCTTTCTTGAATGAATTGAAGAGTCCTATGAGGCATCTTCATGTGTTTTTGCCACATGTCCCATATGTCTTGTTTTTCCCAAAAACGCAGGACATACCTATGTGCCCTAAAAATGTCGTGTACTTACTTGTACTGACATATTTTCACTCAACTAATTGTCCAATACCTTAGGATAGTTGGGTGCCTTCTTTTCCAATCGGATTAACACACTATAAGTGCTCAATGCCCCTTTTTCACTGACACTTTAATTCCACGGCTTATACATACTAAGTCCACCGACCCATATAACCGAGTTACCTGGTCCCCAGGAGGCTTCTTATCTCTCGACACTCTTGGGACTCTTCCCGAATCAGGCTTAACCGTCCGCCTAATTTAGGCTTATTTTCAATTCTTGGGGCCCAAAATTCGAGATGTTACATTAATAATCTAAATATCAAAACATCGATTTCATTTGGAGTGATTTGTCGGTTTATTTTAGTTTAATAATCTAAATATAATATATTAAAAAAATTCAAATTTAAATATGCTTTCTCAAATGCATAGTCACCAATTGAGTTTTCTGCATCAACATTTTTCATTAATATCATTAACGGCGTTAGAAACATAGGACCAAAAGTATACTTTATAAAGTTAAGCGATCAAAAGTATTTCTCATGTAAAACTTAAAAGACTAAATGTATATTTTAGCTTACTATAAATAAAGGTTTATTTACTAGTTTTTATAGATGAAAGAAATTAGTGGAGAGTGTTTAATAAAGCGTAAGAACTTAAATTTTCTAAAATCATGCTTCAAAAAGTTGAAATGAGATGGATGATCGAGTGGAATAGAAAATGTATTTTTGGAAATGAGTCTTTCAAATCTCACAATTTTTTTATCTTGTTTTAAAACTAGGAAAAAAGGCAAGAAAATACCAATAAAATTTAAAATACCAAAAATAAAAATAAAAATTCTATTTCAAGCCAAATTATACCACTTTGTTTTTGTTGGGGGGGAAAAGTTGAAAGTAGAAACACTAAAACAACACTAATTGTATGTATCAAATTAAATACC
Source organism: Acacia pycnantha (assembly GCA_025563575.1). Lineage (NCBI taxonomy): Eukaryota > Viridiplantae > Streptophyta > Magnoliopsida > Fabales > Fabaceae > Acacia > Acacia pycnantha. Next base: position 610,899 of record JAMWYP010000377.1, on the reverse strand, counting down.
AATTAATAAAGACATAGCAATAATATAATAATAACGCTACAGCGAGTTGCATTCATCACAACGAGATATGGTCACCATTACACTTATGATTCACTGACAGAAAGAAATTAAAAGATATAATAAAGATAACAATTAAAACGACGCCAAAGATAGTAACCCAACTCCCTATTCCTCACACCCATAAGTAGTTCAGTACACTAACACATTCACTCAAACTAGCTCTCTCTCCTCTCTCTCTCTAATATATATATAGAGAGAGAGAGGTTAATTAATATGGGAGGGTGGAGATTTGAGGAAGAGATCAATTCTATTATAGGAAATCCTGTGTTTGAAAGAGGTATCCCTGAACTCAAACCATGTGACTTCCTTGTACAAGCTTTGTTCTTGCTTGGTCATAAGACAAGTCAAAGGCCTTATCTTTTCATTGAAAGCTATTCCTGCAAAATATATCATCGACAATCTCGACTTGCTCGTTTCTTGTACCACCCTGTGCTTCACGCTCTTAAACCTCCCATTCGTCATCATCTTTATATATAAATACACACACACACGAGTTACATTCTCCATCACTAGAAGAGAATGAAAAAGTAGGGAGAGTTAGCTAACACTAAGTAGATACCTGGAGGGTGTCCCCCACATTGACGAAGAAGGAAGTGTTGTCTGGTGGGACTGAAACCCATGTGCCATCTTTGAGGCAGATTTGAAGACCATAAGTGTTGTTTGATTTCAGAATAGAGATCATCTGTGGGTCTGTGTGATCTCCAAAACCTATCAGTTGTTCTTTAACGTCCTCGCATGGCGGATAATAGTTCAGCCTGAAGACACAGTCACTTCTTTCATCTCTAAGAAGCTTGCTGAACGTGTTCTTCTCTTCTATCCCCAGCCCTTCCGCCATTAATTCCAGCACTTGACAGCTCAGTTTCTTCATTGCAGATATGTATTCCTCCACAGCACACCTGAAAAATTCACAATTTGTGAGGTTTTATTCAAAAATGGTTAAGAAGCAAATTTGCCTTGAAAATTTTCGCTGAAGAATATTATTGCCCTAGAAGTTTTTTATGTTTAATATTGCCTCAGAAATATTAAAATTCAGAAACGTTGCCCCTTATCGTTAAAAAAATTATACTCTGTCAATTTCTTAAAGATCGTTAAAAAAAATTATAGTCGGTGTCAATTTCTTAAAGATCAACGTTTTGAAGTTTTCAAGGTAACATTGAATCTAAAAAAACTTTTAGGAGAACATTCCTCATTGAAAACTTCCCAGGAAAATTTTCACCTTAGAAAAAGAGAGATAATCTGGAATTGATGAAGAAAGAAAGAAACGGAAATCTGTGTCTACCGGAAAGTTTTTGGGGCTTCTTGAAAAATGGAGAGAGATCTGGGAGACACAACTTCAGGGTTGAGGTTGAGAAGAAGATACTCAATCCAACCGGCATCGCCATTGGAGCCGATATTCTTGCTGCCATAGCCAAAGGGGTTGGGAGGGCCTGCTCTGTCTTTGTGATCTTGAGGAAGTGTGAAGAAATTGAGAGCCTCAGCTTCAATGTCGGCCATAAGGTCCACTGAGATCCCATGGTTAGTGAGCTTGAAGAAGCCAAATTCTTGGCTGGCTTTGACAATGAGGGTCTTGGCTTGAGGATCAGAGAGGTCAATTTCTAGAATTTCATTGAGCAAACTTGGTGTGTTGCTGGGCATGCATGAGTTTGGGACAATGAATTGGCTCATTGAGGAGCCAGATAGAACCACCATGGTGTTGAAGAAAAAGGCTAAGAAGGTCGTTGAGAGAGAGAGAGAGAGAGAGAGACTTGGGTGAGGATTGAGAGTGCATGAAAGGGGTATAAATAGGCAGCCATATTGCTTTGTAACTGCTGCGATGTGTGTAATAAAAAGGAAAAGGAATAAGAGAGATAATTACAATTTTATGAGTGGAAAGGAAATAATGTGTATAGTCGTGTCATAAATATCGTGGTTAGATGTGTCAAAGAGTTCATCCAATATTATTGAAATATTATCTTACAGCGAAAATATGTATTTTGGAAAGTAATGTCCTTATAAAGTATGAAATTTATATTGGTCCATGAACATATAAAGTTTATGAATATAACGTATATATTTATGACTTTATTTTAAGAGGTATTTAATATTTTAAGAGGCAGCTACTCAATGTATCAATTCATTGTTTATAAATATCATTTATTGTCTCTCCAGTTATATTTTGCAATTCTTTGCACATTTTACTTAAGATTGTTAAACTTATGAGTTTAAACAAATTCGTCACAAGTACGTACACTAAAATTACGAACTTAAATCATAAACTTATAAACGTTTACTTTTATTAATAAATATATATTAAAACTGTATAATTAATAATTAAAATATGAAATGATAACAATTTAACTTAAATATATTTTAAGTACAAACAATTGAAATTAATTCCATCAACAATTCAACATTCATAATTTATTAATTATCAATGAGTATGATCAAAGCCAAATGTTAGTACAAGTTTAATAGTTTACACAATTTTTTTTAAACTAGAAACATAAAAATAATAAATTCGGTAGGTGAAACTCGCAAGTTTAATCGAATTTACAATTAGCATGTACTTAAGAGGGAATCAACATGATTTTGTAAATTAAAAATGTAAAAATGATATGAACTCGCTGAATTGGACAACAATAATTTTACCACCGTCTTATAGCCTAAAATGGGAGTATGTATGTAAGTAATAAAAAGCACTTTTTTTTTTTTTTTTTTTTTTGTGAGAGAGAGAGAGAGAATTTTGAGCATACCTAAAATCCAATTGACTCACTGAAGGACCCACACAAAACTAAAACACCTATGCGAACTCTGATTCTGGTATACAACAAATACACATGTAATGATCTCACAGAAATGAAGAATACATAGATAGAAATAATGGAGAGAAATGCAACACACACACACACAAAATAAGAGTTAATAACTTCCACCCCCTTTCTGTAACCAACTTTATCCTTTTTTATATACAAAAATTTTAGGAGAGAGATTGGGCTCATCCATAATCCAAGGGTAGGGTGCTTGGAGCCCACTCCGTAAGGAATTTAAGACTAAGAGTACATATGCCTCCACCTTAGCCTGGGTTACCATTGCTTTGCAGACCCCTAGGATGCCTCCTTCAACGCCTTGATCAATTCCAAGATCAAACCCTCTCCCTTTTAGTTGGTCAAAGTGTCCGACCCCTTTACCAGTTCCAACTTTATCCTTTTATGCATCAGGCGATCCTCCCAGATCTCTTAGCTTCCACTTTTTCGTTTCATCCTCATACTTTTCCTTATTCGGTCCTCTTGATCCATCAAACCTTTATCATTTGGGCTTTCTATTCCCGATCCCTTCATATTTGGATCAGTTACATTTGGGTTCATCACAATACCTTCCCCATTAGAACAACCATGTCCTGAAGATTCGGAGTATGATAGACTCGAATTATCTCATCAGCAAATTCCCATGTAGCTTTGTCAGAACTGTCCCAGCAGACCAAATATTGCTGCACCCATGTGTTATCACGATGCATTCAACGTGTATCTAAAATATCTTGACACATGGGACCTTCAATCACAGATTGAACCGAGAAAGGAAAGTAAGGTTGCTTCGTATCAGGTCCATTCAACTGAGAAATATGAAAAACAGGGTGAATTTTGGCATGGTCCGGTAGAGCCAGTGGCGGGCCTAGGTTATGGCCAATTGGGGGCCTTGGCCCCCGCTAGCCTTCTGAAATCTTCTAAAATTTGTTAAAATATATGTATATATTATATAATATTTTATTTTGGCCATTAAATTGGCCCCAACTGATCTCTTATCTAGGCCCCAGCTGACCTTCTAAAACTTGTTAAAATATATGTATTCATTATATAATATTTTATTTTAGCCAATAATTTGACCCAATTAATGTCTTATCTTCTCTATAATTACACTCTTTGTATTTTTTTTTTTACATTTTTCCCTCTTTTTCCATTTTTCCCTCCCGCTCAGCATTCTCCATTTTCCCCTCTTCTTCATGTTCCTCTTCCTTTGCAAAATTGTCAAATAATAATCGCTCAGCTCCTAAGCACATCAAATTCAAACTCAGGATCGACAACAATGAAGGGAATTGATTTCTTCACCGATCGCATTATGAGGTTAATTCTGTTCCTCAAATCCCTAGATTTTCTGATTCCACCACTTTGCCCTCGGACATCGATGTTGCCGAGAAGGTGAATCTACTGGCTTCAGAATTTAAGTCTATCTCAGAGCTAATCGATCGGGTGAAAATGCTATGGCATTTCGTAGCGCTTCGCGCCCACGGAGGAATCGGCTCGCGTGCCGAGGAACAAGGTGATGGGGTGCGCGACTCAGGTGTGGGTGATCGCGGAGATGGACGAGTTAGGGAGGATAAGATTCGAGCCGATAGCAATTCGAGATATCAAAGGGTTTTTGTTGGTGCTTAATTTGTATGTTGGACGGCGCGAGCCAGAGGAGGTGTTGATGGTGGCGGCGGAGGATTTGGCGGAGATGAACATGGGCTTGCATGTGAAGGCCCAGTCCAGAGTGAGGCATCGAGGTTAGTCAAAGGATTTTTCGGAAGGTCGAAGGTCATCCGCCACTGCAGAGTCAGCTCGCCATTAGGTATGTGATTCCTTCCGCCATTGCCTATTTCGTTTTGCATCATCAATTTGCGTTCCCCCACTGCTTCTACTTCTCAGCTTCTGCCATTGTTGATTGATAATTGTGTTTAAGATTAGTTTGTGTAGAAATTCAAAGCCTGATTTTCCTCTTAAATCTGGATTTTATTGTTTGAATTCAGTTCTTGCAACCACTCCTATCACTCTAATGAGTTCTTGCAATCCCCATTCCTGCTCACCATTAGAAATTGTTCATATTGGAATCGATCTAAAGATGATTGTGCTTTCAATCAGAGAGTCAGTTGATTTTATTTATTTTTTTGTCCTGAATTGGCTCATTATTGATAGTTTTGAGTGGAAAATATATAATCTTATATAATGCTATGCTCTTGAGAAAAAAAAAACAAAAAAAAAATTATATATATATTATGTATTAACCGGTTTTACATATAATTTGTTCCAAGAAAAATGAATTGTTTACTCTGTCTAGAAAAATGAAGCATACCATATTAGCAACTTGAATAGAAAAATGAATAGTAATAAATAATGAACTCAACAAAAAAAAAATCCTGGTCAGTAGGTCAGGTTTGTAATGTCAAAATGTTTTTCTTTTGGCCCGGGCTAAAAAAATTTCCTGATTCCGCGACTGGGTAAAGCAAGTCAATAAGCAACCAGACCAACTCATTCTATAATCTGCAAGGGACCAAAATACTGCAGTGCTAACTTACGATATTTGCTAAAATGGAGAGAGCGCTGCCTATACTGTTGAAGCCGCACTAAGACCCAATCATCCACTTGGAACTCAAGTTCTGACCTTTTCTTATCAGCAAAGAACTTCATACGCCCCTGTGCTTTAAGTAAGTTCTGTTTTAGCACACCCAAAACATTGTCTCTCTGTTCTAATTGTTGATTCACATCGAAGGGAGTATTCTCCATCGAAGTATGCCTCAATACAAGGGGTGGGTCTCGGCTATACACAATCTTGAAAGGTGTAAATCCAGTAGCCATATGAAAAGTAGAATTATACCAAAACTCCGCCTAAGGTAAGCCAATGACGATGATAATCATGCACAAAACAGCCGAGATACATCTCAAGACACTTTTTTAAAGCCTTGGATTGGCCATCCGACTTTGGATGATAAGCTGTAGTGAAGAATAATATAGTACTCTACTGTTTCATAATATGGCGCCAGAATGCACTTGTGAAGGTTTTATCATTATCAGACACAATAGCGCGCGGAAGGCCATGTAATTTGACTACATTCTGAATGAAAGCCTTGGCAACCATTAGACTTAAAAAAGTGGCAGGTAAAGGAATAAAGTGGCCATACTTAGACAAGCGATCCACCACAACCATAATCACTGAAAACCACGCACTAAAGGGAGCTGTTCTGTAGTAGAACACAGATGTCTAGCCTCAAGGGGCTAGGGTGTATTGATATCAGATCGAATATGACACTCACTGATATCTATGAAGGAGATATCAATGAGTGCTAGCAGATCACCGTGCTACACAGGGGTGGCTCTTCGCCTGAGGGGTGGTGTGTGTGCACAGTGAGACTGAATGATAAACAATGGAATATTGAACCTAGAGCACATACCTGGTAGGTAACCTCCTATTTATAGAGATTACCTAGGGTTTCGTTCTCTTGACCTTGAATCATTCTCACTGGCGTCGTGCGTATCTCACGTCTTAATGGTGCCTGCTCCAGTATCTGCATGATCCCTGAATTAACGGCACCATAAAGTCGTGATTGGCAAGTTACCTATTTGAAGGAGGGCCTCCCGCCTAAGGCACTCCTATTGAGCTCAGCCTCTGCCAGGCCCATTACTTGAGTCCATAACAGTTGCCCCCAAGCTTGGTAGTTCAGGTCTCTGAGCTGCCGAGATTAATTGACTGCTTTCCGAGATCCCCTGTATCCGACTTTGCTTTCGTAGCAACGTTCCCGGGCTAATTGTCTGGTTTATATTCCTGCATTTAATAACATGTAAGTAAATCACAATAAAAGGAAAATACTTACTGTTTGTGCAAATCGTTCAACGTGCTCATTTCGGATACTTGTCTGAGCTTGCATTAAACTTTCTGGTTTGCATTAATGCCGGTTATTGATGACACGCTTTTCCACTTAACAAGTCGTTACCCACTCTATTTGCCCCCCATCCTGGTAATTCAGGTTTCTGAGCTGCCAGGATGTGGTATTTTTCCAATTCGGACTAGGTGCTCGCGACTGCTGGGATTCCGTGCGTACAGACCCGAGATTCCGGGTTTATGTATTTTAAACTGAGATATCGGGTTACATACTTGAACACCGAGATTTCAGTTTACATATGCTATCATCGAGACTCCGGGTCGATATGCTTTATCTCCTAGCTTTCGTGCTATAGACTTTTACACCGAAATCCCGGTTGCTTAACCGAGTTTGACTTGACTTCAGCGCTTTCCATATTCCGCTAACCGAGTTGACACCATCATCCCGGTAATGTGACAGCACCTGAGATTGTCTTAACTGTATTGTTCCGAGTTTAGTGTTTCACAACTCTCTATATGCGTGCCGTCTCTAATCTTTGGTGAGGTAGAAACACGTGGCACACTCTGATTTGATGACCGATCAGCTCACTTATCTTGTTTCATACGATCATTTCTTCACATTGATTGGGCACATTTAGCCGCCTTCGGTTATCGTGCACAATTAATGCTCACGTCCTTTAACGACAGTCATTATTCCTTTCCTTGGAAAAGAAATCGTCGTTTCCCTTAAAGTGTCATTTATTGTTGCTTAGCCCTTATAGTTCGCTTGGCCTATAAATTCCTCCATTGCCTCCCACTTTTCGCCATGACTAATCTGATTCTCGCTCTCTCTTCGGTAAAGATTTTCAAAAGAAACGATGAGATTTCTGATGAGAGTTTCGAACTCTATCATTCGTCACTCAACTGTGATTTTTCCAGCCATGTGGGGGAGAATAGCACGTTTCTGGAAGAAGGAATGGCCTGCTCCCTTGCTGCCCTGCGGCCTTACCTTTAGATGTATTTTCCAGTCTTCAACTACATACCTTGGTGGATGCCTACGATCCCAGATGTATTTGCCAGTCTTCACCTGTCTGGCTCGACTTCGTATGGGATCTTGGGGTTGAATCAAGCTTGTATCTGAGCTTCTTCATCCACCAAGGGAGGCCCTTAGAGTTGTCCGTCGGTCTTCCTTGACTTGCCTCAACTTCTCTAGGGTCTCCAGTATATCCAACAAGGATCGCCGCCCGTAAGGTATACTTATTGGATAGTTGTTCAATCTCCAGCTCCAGCTATGCCAACCGTCATGGGAGGGATCTAGCTGTTCATCAACTGTTGTAATTAGGGAACTCATAAATTATATCTACGCATGTAGCCTAGTTTTTGTACTTTGATCTTGTAATCGCCTTAATGAGCGGGTGTTTCAGCTTGCTTCCTTGTAAAAATACTGTGTAATTCAATCAAGAATCAATATAAAGCTTGCATTTGTTGTTCACTCATATATTGACTATCTATTACTGCCAGTATTGAGGTCTCCTTTAATAACCAAGGTTCATTACTTGCTCGATCCGGGCTCGCCACTTAACTCGTTTCTAGCCGCATACGCCAAGTTTATCTTATTAAAGAATCCGAGGATCTATACTCCATTACCCCGGTTACAGCCGAGTTGCCCATGTATCGTGATCCCGGGTAGAACCGTCGGGTATCCGAACTGACTTCTCTTGAACTGAGACTTTAATAACAAACCGGTTTTAAACATCACCAGGAATCCTTGGAGAAATAAAATGTGCCTGACCCAAATACGAAAAGATACGTCCCTTTTTTCCCATGCTGACGCGTCGCAGTGTGTAACCGCCTTTTCAAGCGTGGTAACCACGCTATAGGCCATTGTAAGCCGTGCGCATTTAATGCCTGCGTCAATTCAGAAAAAACATCATGGCACTTTTTAGGGTCTGAACTTACTTTTTTAGCGCGTGTAGAAAGAACTGCCCTTGTCGTTTCAAATTCAAACTCTTTTCAGATTGTTTGAATTCAAAAACCTATATATTTCCTCTCACTTAATCTTTTTGGCACTTTTGCACACTGAAAGCTTTGCCTACACTCTCTGCGAGAAACTCCACGACAACATGCTTCTACGGCCATTTGCTCTAATTTTGCCGAACTCCTTTACCAGGTATTACAACGGTTCTTTTTAGTTTCATATCCTTTGTGGCTTTCGTATTTGTCGAGTTCTTAGTGCCTAGCTTTTCAGGAATTTTTCTGGATCCTTTTTGTTGTTTAAAGAGTACTTCCTTGGGTTTTCTGGGTTAACCGAGTGGCTCACCCCCTACCCCACCTTTTAATCGCAAAAATCTTCCTCTTCTTCTATCTTCAGTAGATCAGAACAAATTTTGATTTTGGTTGCCCAGAAATGGTCGTGTCATATCTTGGCCTTAGGCAATTGCCGACACCATAATCCTTCCCCCACCTATGCGGTTTCTAGAAAGCAGAAGCGTGTTTGGGCCAGATTTTAACGTTGTTTGCCTCGGAGTGAATGCTAACCCAGGAGCATGAATCATTTTCTAATTTCTACCCTTTCTCTGCATTTTAGGTTTAGATGGCATCCTCCTCTCAGTTGCGGCTTTCGTCTACGGCGGATGAGTGTAGTTCTTCCGTTTCTGTCTGGAATCCAACCTCCCCGAAGAAAGTCGTTCACTTTAGAGTGACCGAGGTAAAAAATACCATGACCGACAAGGAATTTCCCTCGCTTGGCGTGAGAGATGGGGAAGGGTATTCGATAAGGCTTCCTCTGGATGATGAATCTGTTGCCACCGTCCGACCACGGAAAAGCCAACCTCACGAACCCCATTTCTTCTACTTTTACCGAGATGTTTTTGTCCAACTCGGTGTAAAGTTTCCCTTTTCCGAGTTTCAAACCTGCCTTTTGAACCAACTGCATCTAGCTCCCACGCAACTCCATCCTAATGGCTAGGCCTTTGCTATTGCTTTTGAGAACCTATGCCGGGACGTAAACATCTGCTGTACTGTCCCGGTGTTTATGACCTTCTACTCCCCATTGGAGCTAGGTGGGTTCCGTGCACCCGGAAGACGTATTTTGGATGGACATCCCTTCGTGGACGAAGCGAGCACATGCTCTTTCGTCCTTGTAGCGAATCTTGGAAAAACTTCAAACCAGCCTTCGCTAAAGTTGTAGCCCATCCTTTCCAATGCCCGTGGTTTCTCCAAAAAGCCACTTCTGGAGAACTCGAAGGCAAGTTTGCTTTGTATTGGACGAACACCCATCACAAGTTCAAATCTAGAGACTTCGCCCCAACCAGCCTTTCAGCCCGTGAAGAAGCGGCCGTGGTGAAGTTGACTGAGCTCTCTAGCACCCTTAAGTCCTTAATGGACCCTGCTGACCATATTCCCACCCCCTTAGTCCGACGACGCGCACCAAGGAGTACGGGATTAAACCTTTATGCTTTCATGCGATCATAAAAAATGCCTTTGCTTTTACTAACGACATTCTTCTTTCTGCTATGTAGAACAGCAAATGGGAAAATCTGAGTTTCTTGAGTGCTTTGCCGAGGCTCCGGCAAATCTCGAGGGTGCTCCTACTCTTCCCCTAGCGGATGATCCTACCGTGGGTAATCAACCTGCTATCCCGGAGGAAGCTGGAACTACCAAGGTTCCTCGCAAACGCTCCGCTCCCAAAGATGGGTCGAAACGTGGTGAGAAAAGAGCCAAGACGTCCAAAGGCAAGCAGGTTGAAGAAGAAGTTCCTATTTTGACCCCTGCGCCAGCGTCACCAGCTGCTTCATGCCCGTCTACCTTCTCTACGCCTCATGATCATGCCACTATGACTGGAGGGACTCTTTGGACAGATGGGATCACCCAAGACATTAGAGATCTTATTTGTCCCCCTGCTCAGCTTTACTCACCCTCAACGCCTTCCAAAAAGGAGAAGCTTCAGCTGGCCGATATTGAGCTGCAGACCCTAAGGGCCGCTTCCCTAATACGGCCTTACGCGGCACTTAGAATCCATAATGCTTTTCGGATGAAATCTGTGAACGACTTGACCAAGCAATTATCCGAGATGACCGACATTCTTGAGGGCGTGAGGAAGGAAAAAAGCGATCTCCGAACTGAGCTGGATGCTTTGAAGAGCAATGCTGATCTGACGAAAGTTAGGGAGGAGAGGGATCAGGCTCAGGGAGAGTTAGAGGCATCTAGGGCCGAGCAAGAAAGATTGCGCCAAGAGCTGGTGTCCCTGAACGGGAGGTTTGTTACAGCGATGGAGGTAGCTGTCCGGCGTTCTCAGAGAAAAGGACGTGGAGCTTGTCAACGTCACTTCCAAAATTGCGAAATATAGCCAAATCGGCAGATTGTCATTTGAGAATGCTGTTGATCAAATCTGGGTCCTGAATCCCGATGTGCATCTAAACACCACCGGGTTGAATCTCCAAGCATATGTTAGTGCGAAGGGGAAGTTAATTCCTCCTGGAGGTGCAGAAAGTGAAGATGAGCAACCTTCTCCATCGGCCACGGAGACGCAATCCCAGCTTTAACTCTTCATTTTAGCCTGGTGCTTTTTGTAGGACTTTTTATTCGTCCTGTTTTGTATGTTCCTGGCCGTAGGCCATAACTTGTTGTATATACGTTCTTTTTCGTATGGGTAGCTATTGAAAAACGCACGCCTTTTTCATTTTGTCAGGAATGCGACACTGAATTCTATACGTTAACCCCGAACCCATGTGCGCACGTCTATTGCATGATTTTGTTGGGACGCAATTTGCAAAACCGGGTTTCAGTACCCTTGATCCATCACGTTTAAGTTATACGTGCTTTTGGAAGCCTGGTTTCAAAACCCGGGCTCCTTCACGTTTACATCGATCACGATTTTAGAGGACGGGTTTCACCTCCCTGTCCTCTACGTGTTTTATCTGGACACGACTTTTGAAAACAGATTTCACTATCCTGAATTCGTCATGTATAATTTGTACATGACTTTGGAAGACGGGTTTCACTACCCTAACCTCTACATGTTTGAATTGGACATGATTTGTGAAAACGGATTTTATTATCCTGAATTCATCATGTTTAACTCGTATACGATTTTGGAGGACGGGTTTCACTACCCTGACCTCTACATGTTTGAATTGGACATGATTTGTGAAAATGGATTTCATTATCCTAAATTCATCATGTTTAACTCGTACATGATTTTGGAGGAAGGGTTTCACTACCCTGACCTCTACATGTTTGAATTGGACATGATTTGTGAAAACGGATTTCATTATCCTGAATTCATCATGTTTAACTTGTACATGATTTCGGAAGACGGGTTTCACTACCCTGACCTTTACACGTTTGAATTGGACATGATTTGTGAAAACGGATTTCATTACCCTGAATTCATCATGTTTAACTTGTACACGATTTTGGAGGACGGGTTTCACTACCCTGACCTCTACGTGTTTAATAGTTAGAAATCGGACAACATTCTAGCTTGCGAAAATTGGGTCACACTGCCCCTTCATTCATGGATTCATAACTGTAAAATGTCTTACAAGAGAAAAGAAATAGGTCCCATTACAAGACTTTTTATTGATGTTACCCTCATCCAAGCTCTAGACTTCAACTATAATAAGCCTTCAGCTTGTCTGCATTCCACGTTCACTTCACGGATTTCTTCTGCAACGTTTCCAACTTGTAAGCTCCTTTCCCGAGATTCTCCATAACCTGGTAAGGGCCTTCCCAATTGGGAGCCAGCTTTCCCTCTGCGGCATTCTTGGTGCCGATGTCAGCTCTCCGAAGAACGAGGCTCCCCTTGTCAAAAGACCGGGGTCGCACCTTTTTGTTGTATCGGGTTGAAATAAGTTGTTTTGCCGCTAAATCCCGGCAATGTGCCACAATCCGAACTTCGTCTATCAGATCTAACTCAACCGCGATTGCATCATTGTTCTCCTCTTCATTCTGAAAGGCTGTGACCTTTCACCAAGAAGCTTCTCCAATCTCAACCGGGATCATGGCTTCACATCCATATGTTAATCGGAAAGGCGTTTCTCCCGTTGATGATTGGACGCTTGTTCGGTATCCCCACAAGACGTAAGGCAGTTGATCTACCCAGCTAGATGCAATATCGTCCATCCGCTTCTTCAACCCATCTACAATAACTTTGTTCGCATCTTCAGCTTGTCCATTAGATTGCGGGTGTTCCACAGATGCGAAGTGTTGCTGAATATGGAAGTCGGATACCAGCTCTTGAAAGCCCTTGTCAATGAACTGGGTGCCATTATCCGTGACGATTTCAGCTGGTATACCGAACCGCGATATGATGTTCTTTTGCAAGAACTTCTGCACTCTAGTCGATGTGATTGTCGCCACAGGTTCTACCTCGATCCACTTTGTGAAGTAATCAAGCCACAATGAGCCATCGCAATTGTCCGGCGGCTCGTTTGAAAGGTCCCAGCAGGTCCATCCCCCACTTAAAAAATGGCCATGGTGCGGAAATTACCTGAAGCTGGGTTGGAGGTGACTTAATGGTGTTAGCATGCTTCTGGCAACTGTCGCATTTTTGAACATGATCTTTAGCATCTGCGGCCATGGTGGGCCAGAAATACCCAGCACGTACTGCTTTTCTAGCCAAAGCTTTCGCTCCCATGTGGTGACCATTGATTCCTTCGTGAATCTCGGTAAGGACATATCTTGCTTCGTTTGCCGCAAGGCACTTCATCATTGGGGAATGCAGTCCTTTTCGATATAACTGGTCATTAACAAGTGTATATGCAGCGGCTGTTCTCGTGAGCTTTTTTGCTTCCAACGGCTCATCAGGGAGAAATCCTCTTTCCAGGTAATCTGCAATAGGCTTTCTCCAGTCACTGGTCTCCGAAATGACCATCACACAACTCGGCTCCAAAAGACTTTGCTGAACAATCGTACGATGATTTCCTGGGCTCTTCGTACTGGCCAACTTTGACAAAACACCAGCCCGTACATTGTCGCCCCGTGGAAAATGTGTAATAGTTACCTCGTCAAATTCCATGATGATGTCCTTAACTTTTCCCAGTTATTTAATCATTAACGGCCCTTTAGCCTGGTAAGTACCATTAATCTGGGAAGCAACCAGCTGAGAGTCCGTGGAAACATGCACCCGACGAGCTCCACTGTCTTTAGCTTGAAGCAGGCCAGCAATCAAAGCGTCATATTTAGCCTGGTTATTCGAGGTCGAGAAATTGAAGCGCAAAGATAGCTCCAATGAGATGCCTTCGGGACTTTCAATGATAATTCCCACTCCGCTTCCTTTAACATTGGAAATACGGGCGAAGCCGCCTTGCTGCTACAAGCAAAGCGAACGCCATCTTCTACACCCTTTGGTAATGTAGCTCTGAACCCTGCAAGGCTCTACTTACAAAGTACACCGGGCTCTGGCCGTCCATAGTCTCTCTGACAAACACGACACTTACCGCCTCGTTGCCCACTGACAAGTATAAAATCAAGCTTTCTCTGGCCTCGGGTCTGGTCAACACCAGTGGTGAAGATAAGCATTGTTTGATCTTTTCAAAAGCCATCTCACACTCCGCATTCCACCCGCTAGACGCCTCCTTCTTCAGTAACTTAAAAAAGGGGAGAGAGTTTTCTGCTGATTTTGGCAAAAAACGAGTTAATGCTGCCAAACGCCCAGTCAACTGCTGAACCTCTTTTTTACACCGAGGTGGTTCCATATCCAATACAGCCTGACACTTGTCTGGGTTCACTTCTATGCCTCTATTTGTAAGCAAAAACCCGAGGAATTTTCTAGCAGGCACCCCAAATGCACATTTTGTCGGGTTGAGCCAAATCTTGTATTTCCTCAGCTTATCAAACGTTTGCCTCAAATCTTTGACGTGATCAGCTTCACTTAAGGACTTGACGATCATATCGTCTATATACACCTCCACATTTTTCCCCAACTGGTCTTCAAATACCTGATTCATCATTCTCTGATAAGTGGCTCCTGCATTCTTCAATCCGAAAGGCATCACATTATAACAATAGTTTGCCTTCTCAGTAATGAACGCTGTCTTCGCTTGATCCTCCGGGCGCATAGCGATCTGGTTGTACCCAGAATATGCATCCATGAATGACAATAATTGGAAACCAGAAGAATTTTCAACCAATTGGTCAATGCTAGGCATTGGGAAGGAGTCATTGGGGCACACCTTGTTCAGGTCTTTATAATCAGTGCAGACCCTCCATTTTCCATTTGGTTTCTTGACCATGACGACATTGGATAACCATGTGGTATATTGTATTTCCCGGATGAATCCGGCCTCCAATAGTTCCGCTATATGTGCTTCTAAGGCTTTTCGCCTGTCCGCCCCGAGCTTCCTCTTCTTCTGGGATACCGGGGTAGATCCCGGTTTAATTGCGAGTTGATGGCAACAAAAATTTGGATCGATTCCGAGTATCTCCGATGGATGCCATGCAAACACATCTTTATTGTCCCTCAGGAATATTTCAAGCTCTTCTCGTATCTCGGGATCGAGTGTCTTGCCAATCTTTGTAACCTGCCCCAGCTCCGTCCCAAGGACGAAGTCCTCCAATTCGCCATTAGGCTCGGTCTTCTTCATTTTCTCCTCCTCGCGCAAATCCAACTCCACCAAGTTTACCGCCTTGCCTGTTGGATCCGCCTCGGGCACTTTGCTTGTCCCGGCTCGTAATGAATGGGTTGGATCACTCTTGGCCTCCTTGACCGTATTGAAGTAGCATTGCCAGGATTCCTTTTGATCCCCTTTCACGGTTACGACCTGGTTCACCTTGTTGACCATTTTCAACTTCTGATGCTTAGATGATACCAACATATCCCAATTGTGAATAGTTGTTCGGCCCAATATTATATTGTACGAAGATGGGAAATGCGCCACTACAAACCGGACTCTTTCCGATTTGAAAGCCTGCTTGTCTCCCAAGGTTAGCTTGAGATCCACATAACCCTTTGGACGAGTATCCTATCCATTGAAGCCGGTCAGGGTTGTCCTGCATGGTTTTAACATGTCCGAGTCAAAATTCATTCGCTTGAACACGTCCCAAAGTATGATATCCACCGCGCTCCCATTGTCCACAAAAATCTTCTTGACCCGACAATTCACCAGGGTGCCCGTAATCACAACCCGTCATGGTGCCCTTGGGCGATATCCTCTAAATCTTTGTCGGTAAAGCACATGACGGGGGATTTGGGCTTGCCTGAGTTTTCTTTGAACTTTGGGCTGTCTCGAATTGATAATACCTCTCTGAGGTATTTCCGCCTCTGGCTGGTTGAGTCTCCTCCGCCACTGAAACCTCCACTGATAACGTTACAGTCATATTTGGCCTCGGGAAACTCATCCTCATCGTCCTCGGCTTTCTTCTTGAAGTCCCTTCTCCTTTTTTCTGAGGGTGGGCTCTTACTTCGGTTTTCACCCTGCCTCTTATTGCCTTGCTTTCCCTGGGTTTGGATAACGTATTTCCGGAGTTTTCCTTCGCGGACAAACTTTTCCACCGCATCCTTTAGATCCCAACACTGTTCGGTCGTGTGCCCATGTTGATCGTGAAATTCACAAAACCGATTCTTGTCCGCGATGCCTCTCTTACCAAGTGGCCGAGGTCTTTCCACTTTCTTCATTTCGGTCGCGCATACTTCCTTCCACAGCTTGGTCTGTGACACCTTCAATGGGGTATATTTATCATATTTGGCATCACTCCTACTATCCCGGGGTTTGCTCTCGGTATCACAAACATGGGGACTCCTTTTCTATCCTTCGCGACTTTCTCTTCCCCGGGGTGGGGAGCTCTTAGCCCACTCCTTCGTGACCGGGACTGCCATCTCCATTTGTTCCAAATCTAGGTATTGTTGGGACCTGTCTCGGAACTCGGCCAAAGTCGTGGGGCGGCGCTTCATTATTGACTTTTTTAACTGGGACGATACGTCCAACCCGGCTATGGCGCAATGCAGGTGCACGTCTTCTTTCAACCCCGGAACTTGCAAAGCCACATTCTTGAAGCGATCCAAGTACTTGGCAAGGGTTTCTCCTGGTCCTTGTCTGACTAGTCCGAGTTGGAATTCGGTATTGGGCTGTCGCCTACTCGTAGCAAAGTTCAAAAGAAACTTTTGTTCCAATGTTTTCATGTTGGGTATAGAGAATAGTGGCAAGGAATGAAACCACAACTGTGCGGCTCCCCTGAAGGTTTCGACGAATAGCCGAGCTACAACCTTTCCTTCTATCCCCTTAACCATCATCTCCATCTTGAAGTTATTCAAATGAATCAAAGGGTCTTGAGTTCCATCGTATTTCTGCAATTCCCTGGAATCTAAACCCTTGGGATACGCAGCCTTCATTACTTCATCAGTGAACTGACCCGCAAATCGGTCCTCTCCGGCTTCCTCCGGCACTGTTGCCGGTATGTCGGACGGTGGGGGTGCGGTTGCTCCCACCTTGACGATTGGGATTGCAGCAGATTGCTTTTCCTTGAACCGAGCCTGTTCGGCCTCGGCAGCCTTGAGTCTTTCTGCTTCCACCACTGCTGCATCACCGGCTTCCCCCTCAAGGTCTTAGGTTGGTCCGGGTTGACCACCTCCTTTCCCTGAGGTTCCTTTTGATTGACATGCACAGAGGCCGAGTTCTCCGCCCGAGTTAAGACATCGCCCTTCGGTCCTTCACCCAGAGCTTGCTTCATTTTTGCCTGGTATTCTTCTTCCATCCTCTGCTGCATCTTGTCATGCTCCTACTGCCTCCAAGCGTTATTCTGACATTCCAACTCCTCTCGAATGAGTCGGGAATCCTCATTTTTCTGAACCTGGTGTCAATTTCCCATGTTATTCACACGTTGGATCAAGGAACCCAGCGTATTGTGCAACAGACGGATGTCGGGGTTATCAATCTGAAACTCGGGAAGAGTCTGAGGGACACCGTGGTCCTTGCCTTCCGGCTGCTTGAATCCCAAACCTGTACGACGAGTGTGAGCGGTATCCTCCGTTTCGTCCTCAGCTTCCTCGGCCGCACGGCTGTGTTCTGGAACAACTGAGTTTGAATGCTGGATCGTTTCCTCATGGAGCAACTGCTGTCCTTCAGGCTGCTGCTCTCGCCCGTGTATCGCGTGGCTCCTGGTACTTCTGGCCATTCTCGGTGGTTATGAGTAGCTTTTTATAGTTCTGGGAATCAAAATTTCTCGTTCCCCACGGACGGCGCCAATGTTCTGTAGTAGAACACAGATGTCTAGCCTCAAGGGGCTAGGGTGTATTGATATCGGATCGAATATGGCACCCACTAATATCTATGAAGGAGATATCAAGGAGTGCTAGCAGACCACCGTGCTACATAGGGGTGGCTCTTCGCCTGAGGGGTGGTGTGTGTGCACAATGAGACTGAATGATAAATAATGAAATATTGAACCTGGAGCACATACTTGGTAGGTAACCTCTTATTTATAGAGATTACGCCTAGGGTTTCGTTCTCCTGACCTTGAATCCTTCTCACTGGCGTCGTGCGTATCTCACGTCTTAATGGTGCCTCCCAAATTCTACAGATGTCGCATGATCCCTGAATTAACGGCACCATAAAGAGGTGATTGACAAGTTAACTATTTCAAGGAGGGCCTCCCGCCTAAGGCACTCCTATTGGGCTCAGCCTCTTCCAGGCCCATTACTTGAGTCCATAACAAGACATGCCCGACAATAGGCTCTGATAACTTCTTCTGGCTCTTGTCTCGACCCTCGGTGCATTATTACGTCTTTGCCCCTTGGCTCCTTTCAATGGCTCCGTCTACCGGTGCCTTCTCTGTTCCTGGTCCTTACCTGTACTATCATTTAAGGCTGAGGTCCAATGCCCATTGGACCTCAGGTAACGGTTAACCTCCTACTTATATACACAATATATGGATTACAGGAACTCACAACATAAACAGTATATATATAAGCACGCACATAGCACATGTATCGCACACAGCGTAGCGGACCTATTGCACACAGCGTAGCCGACCTATCGCACACAGCGTAGCAAATATATCGCACACAGCGGATGCACAGTTATCCTCTAACACACAGACGCATTCAAAAATCATACCATACACGTAACACGATATGCATACGATAACCATCGAGTTAGTGTTACTAGTACGCGAACGTACCTTCGTTGACGAATACGGTGCGTCGGTCGGTCGAACGTGATTACAGATATCCTATAAGGATAATAGCGTATTTATTAATGATCAACATCATAACAGAAATTTTAGTCATAAATGACCATTTTGCCCCTGACTTTGCTAATTGACTAAATTTTGCCAGAGCTTCGCTACTTTGATTCTAATCTTCCAAAATTTTTGCCATATCTCTATCTCCAACATATTTTCAAAATAAATATCATATTTAACCCTAAAACATGATATCAAAATTATACTTGGAAGATTAAAGATCAAACTAACATCTATACTAAAACTACCGAATGAATTACTAGAACTTAAAACTAGGGACCGAAGAATTTACCCAGAGCTTTGCTACTCCTTCTTCAAAGCTCCTCCTTCTCTCTAACCTCTCTCTAATTTTCGAAATGCCTCTTGAATTTGGTGTGAAAATTTGAAGAGGAATGAAGTGCTATTTATAGGCAAATGTTCAAAGGTAACCATGGTAACTTTGGCAACCATGGTTAAAGTTCATCCTTCTTCTAAACCATTGGATCAAAACTTAGTGAAGATGTTTTGATCTTAACCATCCATCATCTCTCTCTCCTCAAAAATGACATCATCCCAATTATGTCACTTATCTTGCTTTATGGATTTAACCGGTTATTTCCCCTGTTCAGTATTCTAATCGCGTAATCTTAAATAATCTCAAATATTCCTTGGCATAACTTTGGAGGTCAATGGTATCACTTGAGAAATATTTGGATTAACAAATTATGGTTCCATTAAGGGTATTTTCTAGCCTGTTAACCATTTTAGGATAAACGTCGTCGGTTACGGAAATGACAACGAGTAACACCAATTTCGGGATAAAAATTCACTTGTTCATTAAAAGTACTGATGCTTAATACTTAGTTCAAGGATTTCAAGATAGGATTTAATTTCTATCGGTTCTCATTTATCCCATTTGCTTTTTCACAAAATATCTTATTTTATTTATTATTATTTTTCCCATCCACTTGCATATTAATTCAACAATTCCTCTATCCTTTTTTGTCAATAATTTCGGCTCCCCCTCCCCCCTTTTTTTTTCACTTCATTTATATTATATTCTAATTATCTTATATTAATTAGCACAAATTCTCTCATTGGTTCTTAGGCAATAACATGGATTTAGACATTTTAATTGTTAGAATTATTGTAGGCCTTTGATTATACTTTATGAGATTCAATCTTAGCCGTTAATCTTTAATTAGGAATTAACTTTGGAGATTTCCTTTATTCTATGTCTAAACAATTAGCAATTATTTATTTATTTAATCACCTACTAATTGTTGACAATTTTCTTAATTTGGATTAACTATTTTCTCATAACTATTACACTGACATTGGTAATTTATGCACCATGTATTATTTAAAAAATCACGGGGCAACTTATGTTCCCCAAAATAATATTATATTTTGCCTCATTATTTTCCAAGGAAAATAATCCCATAAATTACCTAAATTAGAGACAACATGCTTTCTAATTTTTAATAAATATTTAATTGCCTCTTAGGATTTATCATAATATTCTCAGGGTATTTTATGACCCATAAGTTCACTTAGGATTTTTGGCACTTTATTTCTTCTTATTTCAAGAGAATTTACCCTAGAAAATAAGATAAATACATCCCAAGGTTTGAAATCACATATTCACCTATTTCCAATAGGTATTATTTACTAAATTATTATGTTTATCATAAATGAGATTTTTTAGGGTATTACATTCAGCATCTTTTTCTTTTAAAAAAATCATTTCACCATCTCCATACATGAATTACCAATATCAAATACTTCACATTTTAAGTAGAGCATCATGTTTAATTTCAAAGTGCAAGAAAATTTATATAGAAAACTCAAGAAGAGCAAACAACATTAAATAACGTCCTTGTTCTTTACTTATTTCAATATCAATATAAAAATGAAAGAATTCAAATAAAAGTTATAATGAGATACTATTCACACTCATATAAAGGCTTATATTATGCCTCTTTCTCCAACTTATCGGCTTCCATATTATTTACTCCTCCTCCTAACACTCAAACAAATCCATCAATTATAGCTTCACATAAAAGTTTCTATTTTCACATTCAATTCAAATTCTTCATATCCACCCCATCCTAGCTTATTTGATAATTGACATGAATTGTAATTTACACTAATTTAAAAATAGAAGAAACTTAAACTTAATCCCTTTCATAGCTCAAATAATAGTGGAACTTCACCACTCTTAAATAATAAATACACACAAATATCTAGTTTCATTCATTTCTCATATCAACCGCAACTTCCATAATATAAGAAATTCAAGTTTAGCTCTCTTGGAAATAACCAATGAAAACCAAAAAAGAATGGAGCCTACACACAAAACATGGCTTTCACACTACAAACTTTTTCTTTCTTTCTTTTTGTTTCGGATGTACAATAGCAGGAGAATAAAATAATCCAATCAAACACACACAAGGCCCACACCCGGGGGCAGTGTTGAACGTCTAGAATTTTTTTTTTGAATCCCTCCTTTCCAATACTCCTTCCACCTAGAATAACCTCCAAACTACCTACTTTCTTTAACCAACCAGCAGCAAAACCAAAATTCTTCTTCAATCTTCAACTTCCAAATATCACAGCAACAAACAGAACCATAAAAAAAAAAAAAAAAATGCTGCACATCTTAATCTTCTTAAATATCATAGATAGACGAAGCTTACCTACACAATCATGCCATATTGCACCAAAACCCAGAAAAGGATGAAGATTCCTTTAATCCTTAATGAGGATTAGAACCAAAAACCTAAGAGACTTTTGATAATCCCAAATACCATCAAGCTACACATTTCAACTTGATACCAACTACAATAAATAATAAATATCGCATTAGCTTATGATAATATAATATAATTTATTTATTTTATTTTATTTTCTTGAGCCATTACAGAACTTGAGGCAAGCCATGAGGACAATCAAAAATAGATTGAAATCGTTTTAACACAGCTAGCATATCCAACAGAATATTGTCTTGTTCATTATCAATGGACGAAGGAAGAGCAGTAGTGGCATCCAACAAATAAAGTTCAGCAATAGCATCAGTATGGCTGAGTCGAAGTAAATGATGGAGGTATGTTTGAGTCGGTGTAGAACCTCGATAACCATTAAGAGTGACAAACTGACCATTCTGCAGAAATTTAATAGTAGAGGAGCTATAATCAGCCGCATGTGCATGGCCCCAGTGTTTCTAACCAATCAGCACCTATTACTAAATCAATTGCTGCCACTGGTAAGACGTACATTGTAAGTAGCACAGTATGGTCCCCAATCTAAACCGGTACATCTACGACTTTGTTCATTACTCCTTAAAATATAACCAGTAGCCCCCCAAACCTTCAAAGTAGGTGCATATGTAATGGGAAGACCCAAGTGTTGAACAATACGTGGGTGAAGAAAATTGTTCGAACTACCCCCGTCTAAGAGTATCTGAACCGTGGTGCCCAAGACGTGGCCGGCCCTTGTGTTCTTCGAAGAGCATGAAGAGACAAATGATGCAAGTGGCATCAACAGCTGCCAGATCTTCTTCAATTTCATCTGTAATACCCCAAAATTTATATTTTGGCAATTAATACCATTTAAAATAGGAAAACATGTTGTCTCTAATTTTAGTAATTTATTTGTTTACTTTCCTTAGAATTTAAAGAGGCAAAAATCCAATTTTATTTTAGGGACCAGAAGTTGCCCTATGATTATTAAATTAATACATGGTGCATAAATGATCAAAGTAAACCCAAAAGTTGTGAGAATGTAATTAATCCAATTAAAGAAAATTGCCAACAATTAGTAGATAATTAAATCTTCATTAATTGAATTAATTCTAAAAACTTTCATAATTAATTAAATAACATGTTTTAAAGGCACAATTAGGGATGTATGACCTTAATTAAAGACCAATGGCCAATGAAGGGCCAAGGTTTGCATAAAGATAATTACTAATGATCATGATTAATATAATAGCAAATCAAATAAATTCAATAACAACTAAAACACCATTCTAGGATTAATGACCAAAGGTTAAGCTAATCAAAGACTAAACCTAAGTGAAAATTAAGAAGCAATTAAGACTTCTAAAGGCCATGATTTTCGAAATGTGAAGGCCAATGGAAAAAGATGAGATTAATTTACTAATAATGATCTAAATGAATTAGATTATGGAGTAAATCAATTAATTAATGTAAGATGCAATGCTAGGACAATTAAGCATTGGATTAGGGATTAATTAAGTTTTGTTAATCACTTTGCAAAGTTAATCGAAAATTATGCCCAGAAATTCAGTATTTCGTTTTTAATAAAATGTAAGGGCAAAATTGTAATAACAAATCCACCAATGGTAGAAATGTCAAATAGGTGAAGATATCCTTTTTGATATTATTCTAGGAAATATGGTATTAATTATAATATCATATAATATATGGAAAAGGAAATAATCCGACAATAATGTATAGGATATCCGGGAAGTCCGGAGTCGGGTTCCAGGGGTCGGGCAAGATAGCCATTTCTCGGTGAAAGGTACGTACGCGTATTGTAACACTAACTCTGATGCTTATTGTATGCGTATATGTGATAGATGATAACTATACATCTGCTGTGTGCTTATGTACTATTGAGATACATCTGTTGTGTGCTTATGTACTGTTGGGATACATCTGATGTGTGCTCATGTACAGTTGGTATACACCTGCTGTGTGCTTATGTATTGTTTGGTGCCGAAGGCAAGGCTAGTCTATGTGGGTCAGTCAATCAGTCGCCGTGAACTCGGTGAGACTCCCATGATAGACACTTACCTGGCCATTCTGTTCAGTTCACGGAGTTAGGTTCATTGCCCCAAGTCTATGTTAAGGCTTGGTGAAAGGATGTATAGTTACTATTTGAAAATTGTAATTATACAGGTCATGTACTATTGTATCACATGAATATTCCTTCGGGAAATTTTTAATATACCAGATATGTCAGGCATCATCATATGTCGGGGCATTTTTATTTTAGTTACTCATTATCCAATTGTTAATACATGCTCTCTGTTTCCGCATCACTCTTTTGTAGAACCTCAAACTCTGTTGTTTTTCTAAAAACTATGTTTTCTTAAACAATAAGAGGTGTGGAATTTGGGGTGTTACATCATCATTGTCGTTTAACAACGTCATTAATTGCTTATCAGGACACTAGTGCGTGGGGGAAAATTTGGCATCACAAGTGTAGCAAAGCTCTTTTTCACAGTGTACTTGCATTTCAGCGGCCGTCATGCGCTTTATAGGTGGCATATTCTGTGTTGGTAACAATGGAGGAAGATCGGACGTGCCACCACTAGAGGTAGTTGAAGATGTTAGTATTTAGGTGTCCTAGAGACAATCTGTAAGGACAAGTCAGCACCATTTCTACATTGTAGTATTTCGTTATTAATAAATGAGCATATTTTATATTTATCATATTTATGTCTCGCCTTTATTTTAAGGTAAATATATGTTTGAAGATAAAAGCCCTAGGAATAGAACATATGTTATTCTTGAGGATCAATGATAGATATCATGATCATGAGGACTCCAGAACACTGGATATCTATTACCTAAAACTTGTTCCTAGTCTTGAATCACCAAGAAAGGGCATTGATGATCTCAATAAGACTAGTACAACATCATCTACTTGTATAGAGATGCAAGGTAGAGACCTCATGGAATACAGGCATGGAGATGTCTTAGCTAACGTCGTGGGTGGATATGTTGGAGAACAGATAGCACCAAACTGACCCGCTGAGAGACTCCACAAAGATTCATTGTAGAGAGTATCATTGGATATATAAAGTCTCTCATCGTTTGGTAGTACGGATCATCTTGGACTTAAGGATATCATCGAACACTATGTCCTAGGGTTATACTTTGACTGTACAACTCTATCCATCTGAAAATGGGGAGAACAGTGTACTCTTGGGTGTAATTCGAATACATAAGTATAGATGGATATGCTGATAGGACTCACAGTTCCCTACAAGGGATTAGTTATTTACAAGACCGGTAGAGCTTAGATAGCTTCTAATTAACTCAGGAGTCTGTGCGCACAGCAAATAATCGTGAAGAGTCATGATCCATTATAGAGTTAATATAAAAAGATTCCTAGTTTTGTGAAATAGCTACATTTAGTCAATTAAGAGAGATGATACTCTATCTTTGCTCTCGACTAAATGTGAATGGCGATGTGAGGGATGATGCCTACACGGTATCCAAATATGAAAGGTAGATCACTTGATCAACTCAATTAGTTCTGGGGCCGCAGAGCATTGCTAGTGTCTTATGAGGTCATTAAATAAATTGGGCCAGTTAAAGGGGTTTTTAATTGGTCCCAAGTTTATTTATGTCGGTGACTACTTGGGCCTAATAGGTCACACACAAAGGTTATTCCCGATTGATTAAAATCAGCAAACTTGGACCAATAATTGTTATTAGGATTTAGCAAGAGTAAATGTGTAATTGAGTTAGAGTAGGACTCCAAGCTCAATTAGGAGATTTGAATTTTAATTCAAAAGGTTAGGTTATAAAAGATAATTCTAAATTATCTAATATATATATATATATATATATATATATATATATATATATATATATATATATAAAGATCCAATAATGATTGGATGAAGATAGGAGAAATAATAAATGAAGATTGATTTAAAATGATTTTGAATTTTAGTTTAAAGATGAATGTGATTCATCATCTTAAATTATTATTCAATATTCAAGATATGAATTTAATTCATTATGATTTGGATTTTCCAATTCAAGTTTGGATTGGGCTTTTCTTGTGAGCACTTAAATTAAGGTTAGACTCTTATAAAGTGCTGATTTTTATGTGCCCCTTTTATGGATGTTTTTTGAAGGAAAAAAGGAATTTAATGTAACTTGGTTGACAAGATATAAATATGATTCATCATATTAAATTCAATCAATCAAGATGTGAATTTAATGTGACTTGGTTGACAAGATATGAATATGATTCATCATATTAAATTCAATCAATCAATCAAGATATAAATTTGATTCATCATCTTAAATTCAATCAATCAATCAAGATATGAATTTAATTCATTGTGAATTGGATTTTCCAATTCAAGCTTGGATTGGGCCTTTCTTATAAGCACTTACATTAGGGTTAGACTCTTATAAAGTTTTGATTTTTGGTGTGTCTTTTTCTTACACATTTTTCTAGGAGAAAAACAAGAATCCTTATGCTCTCTAAATTTTGGTCTTTACCAAAGTTTTAGAGAGGAAAAGGCACCATCCATAAAAGGGTAAGGTTCCAACCTTGTCTATCTTATCCATAACCTAATTCCAAGAAATCATCACCTTCTTGAAAAGAGAAAAACCCAAGGAAACCAAACCCCAACCTTGTCTTCGCCTAGCAAGCATCCAAGGAGCGGGAGGTTTCAAGAGAAGGAGTTCTCATTGCAATCAGGGGATAGCCGTGTGGATCAACGTTAGAGGACATCAACAACATTGAGGATTTCAAATGATCTAAGGTAATTCTAATCTCCAATAATTGTGTTATCAAGTTATCCTAATCCCCAATAGTTGTTTTAACGAGTAATCCTGAAGCTCTCATGAATATTATAAATTGTTATGAATTCTCATAAGAACCGTAAAGAGTTACGGATTAATAATTAATAACTAATTAACGTAATGAGTTAAGATTAATAATTCATGAGGACCGTAAGGAGTTACGGGTTTCCGCAATGATTAAACAAAATTTTTGTTTTCAACCTCATGAAACTTTGCATTATGAAAGTCATGTAATAGGCAAAATTAACCCTCAGAAGAAACAGGGGAAGAGACACCCATTTTCGGCACCACAACCTTAGAAGCAACAGGGAAAGAATATTGTGGTTTAGAACTCGAATTAGGTTTGACACTATGCATGTTTGAAGTAGCATCACCAGCAAACAACCGTGCTAATGTCATCAAACTCAAAACGGTCGAAGGTCTCTATACCAAAACATTACGTTTGTGTTCAAGAAGTAAGCCACATCTGTAACAATCTAGGAAGGCAGCTTCGGGAAAATCCTCAATACGATTTGCTGGAGAAAGAAATTTTGTGTTATACTCATCTAAGGACCCCTTCCCTTCGCTCTGAGTAAGCTTGAATAGCTGGGATCGGGCACAATCGAAGGGAGATAGACCAAACTAGATTTCAACAGCCTTAACATGAGCATACCAATGGGGAATTCGACTAGCATGTTCCATCATTTGGAACTAGGGTAACACTCCCTATAAAATTGGACTGAAGCAAGCACCAACTTCTAAGCATCCATAGTATCAAAAAACTTGAAATGTTGCTCAGCTTTAAATATCCAGTCAAGTGCATTGGTTTCGTCAAAGTGTGGAAAGTCGAGTTTCATAGTCTTAGAAGGAACGTATTCAATGACAGCGGATGAATGAGAGGAATGGTGGCAGATGGTGGTGTTTCTGTAGAACTGGTGGATCCCTGATCGAGGCAGCAGTTGATATTGTCAACCGACTGAACTAATGACTGAAGAATCGAGTCAAGCTTCAAAAATCGACCGTCAATTTGGTCAAAACAAGCATTCGGTACTGGGATAAACTCATTGGCCTTTTTGACCTCTACTTGTAACTCTTTCCTTTGAGTATTGTCCGCCATTGCTGTAAAGAAATGATGATAAAAGCACTAATTGTAATGATCTCAATGAATACATAGAAATAAATGAGAGAAATGCAATGTGTGTGTGTGTGATCTGACAAAATAAGAGTCAATCACATCTCAAGATTACAATACGCATTTCATGAAGAAGGAAAGAGGAGACACAGATAAAGACCCAAAACTTTTTGCACCCACTTTTTGTAACCAACTTTGTCCCTTTATGCATTAGGCAATCCTTCCACATCTCTTAGGACCTGTTTGGTTTACAGAACTCACGTTAGTTCCAGAGAACATAACACAGATCCCACCCCCAAAACTCGTGTGGTGCCAAAGGTTCCAGTCAGAGTGAGTTCCCGCCTCATCCAATCTGCCTACAAACGTGAGAAATTGAGATCTCTTCAAAACTGGCGGGATCCTGAAAATGTTCCCGGGAGATTGAATTGTTGGGACAAAAAAGCCCATCTGAAAAGTTATAAACCACATGTCATCGATGAGCTTTAAGAAGGAGGTCGCGAAGAAAGCATCGACAGTTGAAGCTAAAACCGAAGCAAGACTCAACGAAGGTGGAATCGAGGTAAGAGTTGAATGGATTTGTTCTTTCCGTGAGCTTTGTTTATGGCCGATGCCCTATTTATTCCAGTTGGGGAGTTAGGCAGAGACGATGCCCTGTTTCTTGTTCCCTCTATACATGTAGATGTAGGTTAACTTTTTTTGTCCCTGCCATTTGTATATAGCCCAATCATATAGGAAGCGTGTGGGTGTTTGTTACTTTTGTTGATATGCCTCTGTTGTTGTCATTGGTTGGCAAATGTAAAATGTACAACAATGTTCATGAATGGTGTTTTTGATTATAAAGATCTGATTTCCTTTATGTCTTGTTTCGACTTCATTCATTTTATGTTTCCATGATTATTTCAACTCTTCATCAAGTAGGTCTTGTGTGCAATTATTTCTCCATTTCAATTGCTGATATGTCCTTCTGTCAGATAATGCGTTTGAACTTGTTGACTGGTAATGATTGTTTGATTGAACTTAACGGTAAAGTTTTAACTTTGAAATCATAAAGACAATTTTCCAAGACTGATAGACTGAACTTGTTAAAGTAGTACTTGGTAAAGTTTGAACTTTTTTTTTCCCTATAAAAGCAACACCTGGGTTCAATGTTCACATATTTTCTTCCCTATTCCTCTTGTAATATTCATGTCCGCACCAGATTGCTTCATTTGGTGTTGTCCCCCTCTATTGCCTTCCATGTCCATCGTCCTTCTCACCTCTGGTGTAACATCCCAACTTTTCAAAAGCAGTATAATTTTTTTTTCATCAGAGTAGAGTATCGGAGCAATTAAGTAACTGATATGTATATATAAAACGCCGTAAGTCTGGCTGGTTACAACAGCGGTACAGAAACCGCGTGGTTCTAAAGTATATAACAAAAGAAAGGCTTCCGCTGGAACAACAAAAAGGAAGTCTTCACCGGGTCTTCTACTCGGCCGCTTGCCTCTCTACTCGGTCCTCGATCCCTAACCCGACGCTATAGCAGAGCCGAGATCCGCACCGGATCTCGTGTAATGGTTAACCTCATATTTACATACACAACATATGAACTACAGACAATCATTTCAACAACAGTATATGTGCACTCATCGCCCAAGAGCATGCATACATATATCGCCCAATAGCATGTATACATATATCGCCCAATAGCATGCAGATATATCGCCCATAGCAAACGTAAACATATCAACAATACGCGGACGTACCTTCGTTGATGTTATACTAGCACGTTTACTAAAACCGTACTTCCGACTTAAAACGGAAACCAGCACGTCGGACAGCGGTTCGACAGTAGGTCAAAACATATTCAGGGATATCCTATCAATATAACAACGTACTTGTTAAGGATCTATCATTACGACAGACATTTTTAGTCAAAATGACCATTTTACCCCTGACCCCCTAATTGGTGAAAATTCGCCAGCACTTCGTTACTTTGACTCCGATTTTCCAAAATTTCAACATAACTCTTACTCCAACATCATTTTCGAAATATAAATCATATTCATTAATGATTTACATCATAACAGGCATTTTAGGTAAAAATTACCATTTTGCCCCCGATGCCCCTAATCTCAGAATTTCGCCGAGCTTCACTATTTTAACTCTAATCTTCCAAAATTTTGCGTAACTCTGACCCCATCATGATTTTCGAAATAATGACTAAAATACCCCTATCATATGATATCTAATCATACTTGGAAGATTAAAGACTAATATAGCATTTCTACTCTAACTATCGAAAGAACTACGAACGCTTAAGTACCGAAAAACTTACCCAGAGCTTCGCTGCTTTTTCCCCTAGAGCTCCTCTCTCTAAAACCTCTCTCTAGAACTGAAATTCACTTCTTGAAATGGTGTGAGAATTGAAGAGACCAAAGGGGTCTATTTATAGAAAAACTTGAGGACATAATGGTCATTTCCAATTTAATCTAAACCATTGGATTCAAGCACTTTTTGAAGCTCCAATCCTAGCCCTCCAAGAGCCTTGGTCGACATAAGGGGCTTATGTGGCAGCCATGTGATGTCATCTGGATGATGTCACAGGTTGCTTTATGCCCTGGTCCGACAGAAGTTCTCCAATCGGTGTCCGATTCGCGTAATCGCGTAAAATCTTAGAAATCTGGAATCACAACTTTGAAGACCTTCTCTTTCTCTTCAAAATTATCTAGGTTAACTTAATTTTTGATTCCATTCAGGGTTCCAACGGTTCATCCGAAGTTTCTAAAAACGTGCTTGCTACGGAATCAATTTCCGGAAACGTCAACCTCTCGGACAAAAATCCATTGATTCCAAATATGTCCAGAAATTCTCAACTCATTCCCGCATGTTGAGTTATGATTTATTTTCTTTGAATTCTAAATCATGACTATCGGCCTATTTCTCGATTTCCCTATTTCGTCTTATTACTAACTTCTTCTACCGATCTCGGAATTAACTTCCGGAAAAGACCACTTCAAGATAAAAATCCACTGATCAATATTTTACCCTGACTTTAGAAATCCTGTGTCTGGTTCTCTAGATAGGATCCGATTCCTATAGGTATTTATTTACTTTTTACTATTTAATTAAATTATTATTTATATAAGAGTTTTAACAAAACACTCTTCCTATTTATTATTTTTCCCTTTTTCCACAAAAAGATGTCGGCCCTCACAACAATTATATGTATATATTTTTAATTTATTTTTTAATTAATTATTTAATTATTATTTTAATTATTTTTACATAATTTTTCATAACTTTTTCCTATTGGTCCATTCCTGTATTTAGGCTTAAAAATACCTAATCTCAAATATTTTTCTCAATATTTTCCAATTAATTAGCAAATATATTTTTACTATTTTTTTAGCCATAAACCACTAATTTTTAGGGTTCTACATAATTATCTTTGAATTTTCTTTTGTTTAAGCTTAAATAATTAACCAACAATTATTTAATCAATCACTTATTATTTTTTGATAATTTTCTTATCTAGAACTAATTAGTTCCTCTCAGAATCTGAACTAACATTGCTATTTTATCTCCCATGTAAAATATCAATAATTATGGAGTTAGTTATAATCTCCAAATACTTTATAATTGTTATTTTACAATTCTTCCAACCTTATAATTTATTAAATTACCAAAATTAGAGACAATATATTCTCTCAATTTTAATAATTATTTTACTACCTCTCGGGATTTTTCATAATTTTCCTAAGTTATTTATGTCCTACAAGGGCATTTCCGTCATTTGGCACTCTAATTTTCAAGAGATTTTTCCCCTTCAAATTTGATATCACATATTCACCTATTTAATAGGTATTATTTCTTAATTTATGATATTTTCCCTAAGTCAAATTTTAGGGTATTACATCTGGCAGTCGTTATGATCATCGTGGTTTCAGATCCCTTCGAGGTCTTGAACAATTTTCTTTCTCCACCAAGACGCGATTTGGTTTGCCTCTGTTTCTGTACAATTTGCAAAACAAAACAAAAATGTATGTTTTCTACCTCTTTTTTTGGGGGCATTGTGGGAATTTTACCTAACATTCCTACTTAACCAACACCCAATTCTTCTTACCAAATAATAAGTATATATGCAACCTTAAATCAAGCCTTAACTAGACTTGTGGCTTGGAACCCAATGCAGTTATCAAACCCATTGGCCAGGCCAGGTAAAGTCTAGTGGAAGCCTCCCCGTCTTTCACGGCGACTTATGACTGAACCACATACACCAACCCTTTCTTAGTTTAAGCACCAAATGGTTTGAAGTAACTTTATCGGATTCATGCCAGAAACTAGTCCTATCAGACTTCATTCCGACTCTCGTCTCAGCCCGTGCCTCTTCACGGCTTCGTCCATGGGTGCCTCTTCACGGCTCTATCCAAGTCGCCTTCTCAGATCCAGGTTCCTTTCCTGAACTTTTAGCCAAGGCTGAGATTCAATACCCATTGAATCTCAAGTAACAGTTAACCTCATGCTCAAGTATAAAACAGTATATATGACAGATATTCTTTACATTTCAGCATCAACCATACATAGCATAAAACAGATGTAAGGTTACAACAATACATAGTACACAGCACATGTAATGTTAACAGCACAACAATACAAAGCACACAACAAATGTAATATTCGCAACGTTTGCACTCACCAGTGCCACGCCTCCACATGTCCTTAACGCTAGGAAAACAACCCTACTGTATTATCATGATTATAACCCGCATAAAGCTGAATGTATATAAACAGGTGACCTAAGCCCCATAAATTAGTCACAGTGCATGACCCAAGACCTAGTCTGGTTCATGACTTCATGAATCATTCTATCACATATAAGCATACAAGACACATCAGAGTTAAAGTTACAGTACGCGTCCGTACCTTTCACCGCATAGTTACCAAAATGCTCGTCTCCTTGTGAATCTGACTCCGAACTTCCTGGATATCCTATAAAGTTATCGTCGGATTATTTCTTTTTCCATACATTATAATTAATATCGTATTTCCTAGAATAATATCAAAAAGGATATTTTCACATATTTTGACATTTATACCCTTGGTGGATTTATTATTCCATTTTTCTACAATTATATAAACTCTAAGAGGCTATCCTACCACTTTAAATCTAGGAGCTTATAAATGCCCACCATCAAATAAATTATGCTTTAATGCATTTTATTTAAATGTTTCTCATGGTTTTCTAAAGTATAATGTTTCTCATGGTTTCCTCCAAAACCCTTGATAAATACTAATGCTTCATAAAATGTGCTCTATGAAATTTGAGTTAAATATTAACATCCATTAAAATATGATTTATCTATGTATGTGTGTGTGTCTATAAGTACAGCAATATATATATATATATATATATATATATATATATATATATATATATATATATATATATATATATATATATATGTATATATGTATATATGTATATATGTATATATGTATATATGTATATATATTATATATATATAGATATATATATATGTGTGTATATATATATATATATATAAGATAACAAGGTGCTCCATTCTTTTCTCTCTTATGTGCAGTAACGAACACACACACATATATATAATCCCCAACAATACAAATTACGTTTCCTTTCTTCCTGTTATGTATGCAGCGTTTTTTTTTTTTTTTTTTTTTTGCCTAAACATGACAGCAATTAAAAGCTTCTTAGTTCATGCGTATATATATGTATCAGTAAAGGGCAGCAAGGTGTACTTAAATCAGTGAAGCTTCCTATTATGACAGCAACTTCCAATGGCTTTATATATATATATATGCATACACGCAGGTATAAGACTTATGGGGCACTTGCCCCCCTTAAAACGACGTCGTTTTTATTTATTTTTTTTTAAAAAAAAAATTTAGGGTTTAGGTGCTCCATTCTTTTCTCTCTTATGTGCAGTAACGAACACACACACATATATATAATCCCCAACAATACAAATTACGTTTCCTTTCTTCCTGTTATGTATGCAGCGTTTTTTTTTTTTTTTTTTTTTTTATGCCTAAACATGACAGCAATTAAAAGCTTCTTAGTTCATGCGTATATATATGTATCAGTAAAGGGCAGCAAGGTGTACTTAAATCAGTGAAGCTTCCTATTATGACAGCAACTTCCAATGGCTTTATATATATATATATGCATACACGCAGGTATAAGACTTATGGGGCACTTGCCCCCCTTAAAACGACGTCGTTTTTATTTATTTTTTTTTAAAAAAAAAATTTAGGGTTAAATCTCAAAGGCATAATTCCAGGCATATGCATATCCAAACCCAGACCCAGCATACATCGATCTAACTTCACATCTTCTTCTTCGCGGTTCGCCGTTCACGGACGCAGGGGTTTAAAATCGGACCTTCTTCTTCTTCGCCGTTCACGGACGCAGGGGTTTAAAATTGGACCTTCTTCTTCTTCGCCGTTCACCGTTCACCGTTCATTGTGAGTTTTCGTTGTTCAAGTTTCTTATGCTTTTTTGCGTTCACTTCGTCGTTCTGTAAAACACACCTAGAGTTCACTCTGCTTTTGTTTTGCCGTTCGCCGTGCACTCTGCTCTATTCTGTGGTGTTTTTAAATTTGTAGGCAATTTGCATTTTGAACTGCAGAGAATGTGAACGATTTGAACTTCTAGAACTTGATTGATCATCTAAAATTATTGAGTTGCATTAGCTTCTTCTCATAAATGAATACATTTTTCCCCCTTTTCTTGTGAAGTGGAGACAATATTCCATGATTGGTTTTTTGAGAAATTTTTTGTTACCAGACAAATCTTTAAAATCATTCCTAGCGTGCTCTTTTCAAAAGTTTTAAGTGTTCCTATACATCTTTTGAATTGAATTTTTTATTATTATCATAGCTTTAATCTTATATCAATAATTTAGTTTCAATAATTAAACTTAATCAGTTACTCAATCTTAAATCAGAAATTCTCGTTTTCTACTTTCCTTATTTTCTGCAAATTTTACTACTACCTTAAAGAAAGAAATGTGTTTTCACACTTATTATTCTATAGTTTTGAGATTATATGTGCTTGTTAGATCCACACCTGTTTTTTATTTGTGCATTTCTCATATTCAGCTTATCATTCGTTAATGATTACAGGTGTCTATACAGTTTGTGAAGGCCCTGCTCTATCACATGGTCCATACCTTGGGACTGTGACTCTGTGTTCGTTGCTCTTTGTGTACAACGTTATCAGTAAGTGGTGCTCTAAATTTGCCATTTTTGTCACTTTTGATGTAGCAATTGAAATTGTGAAGTGATTGATTGGCCTTGTGAAATATTTTCTCATCGACTGCTTTGCACATAATTGATTCATTTTTGTCATTTGCCAATTTTTAGGATGGAAAGGTATTTAGGTTCTTTTTTTACAAAGTAAAGTGGCAGTGGAACTAAACGTTCTCGATCTGAATCTATTGATTTATGTCAAGATAAACAAAATGAGTGTTCTACTCCCTCAAGTCAGAACAAACCAACAGTAGAAGGTCCACCGGATTTGTATGTTCCTGATCCGGGTAAAAGACTTCCTATTATGAGCATTGCTGTAACATCCGATTTTCAAAAGCAGAATTTTTTTTTTTTGTCAGAGTAGAGCATCAGAGCAAGTGAGTAACTGATACATATACAAAATGTAAACTATAGTATGTCTGGCTGATCATAGTATCGATACAATTATCTGAGTGTTTTAAAAGTAGTACATAACAACAAAATGAAAGTCTCCGGCCGGGATTCTACGCGTGCTGCTTGCCTTTATCGTCGACCCTTGGTCCTCCTGACCCTGAAACTATGGTAAGAGCTGAGGTCCAATGCACACTGGACCCCAGGTAACGGTTAACCTCATGCTTAAATATGACAGTATATGGATGATAGATATTCATGACATTACAGCGGTATATCAATACATAAGCATACAACAGATGCATGATTAATACAAGAACAGTACATAGGCACACAGCAGATGTAAAGTCTCACACATGTGTCTGCGCTATCCAGTGCCACGATAGCAACTCGTGTCCTCAGCGCTAGGAAAACTCAAACGGTATTATCAAAACTATAACCCGTGTAAAGCTGAATGTATAATCAGTGATCCAAGACAGAGTCTCGGTCTATGAAATTATCTATCACATATAAGCATGTAATAAGCATTAGAGTTAGTGTTACAGTACGCGTCCGTACCTGAGTTGGTGACAGCGGTACGTTCGTCGGTCGGTATGTGTTCTCGGATAGCCTATAATAGTAATATCGCTTTATTAATCCATAACTAATATCCAAGAGATATTTTGTCCACTAATGACTATTTTACCCCTGGTAACTTTTATGTTTAATTTATATCCCCCTTATTTTGTAAAAACGTTGGTTTATCACTTCTGGCCAGATTTTCCCCTAATTCTGAAAAATCATAAATAATTCTACAAAAATAGAAATGAGTTTCCGTAAAATTTCTTGGAATCCTTATCATGTATAATTTTGAGGAAAAATACTATTTTTTACCCAGATTTAATATATCATTCCCAGATTAATAATCTTCAACCTCTGCCCAGATTTTTCCCAGAAAAACGTAGCCTAACTTTAGGAATTTTTACCTCCATGCACAGAATTCATATTTCCACATATTTTATATATTTAAAAATACCTGGATGTCTAATTTGTTCATGAAAAATTTCATGATTTTTGAAGATCATTTCGAACATAAAATGGTAGCCTTAACAAAGCAAACTCCAGAAATCGTCTAACCGAAAAATTTTGCCAGAACTTCGTTACTTTGAGGTTTCTCTCCCAAAAATTTTACTCTATGACTTCCTTCATCATTTTTTCGAAATAAACCTATTTCTAACCATAAAAACATGAAAATAAAATTACTCTACCATATTTAAGATCAAAGCAAAATCTAACTATGAATATAAAAACTCAAACTTAAAGAACTTACTTACCAATGCTCTAACTCCTTCAAGATACTCCTCCTCTTCACTCACTTCACTCTTTATGAAGATTACTAAGCTTGCTTTGGTGTGAGAATATGAAGAACTCAAGGCCCCTATTTACAGGAAAATGGTGTGGCATTTTGGCAATTCTTTCTAACCTAATTCATATTGAACTTCATCCCTTGGATCAAAATAAAACTTGAAACACACATCCTCACCATCCAACACTCCAAATCCGTCCCCCCCCCCTCTCTCCATTCTATCCTCTTCCATTTTTGCAAAAAAATCCCTTACATCTTGTACCTTGTTCTTGACTTAATTTTATAACATGTGCTAATAGAATAATATCCAAGTTTTGTGGCTCATCTTCCTCCCCAAAGCCAGCAAAACCGTGGCCTCCTCCCCTTCCATGCAACCTTGATTTTCTTTATGCTTTATTCTAGAACTCAACCCTCATTGGTTCATAGCTTTTCACTTGGACTAAGGCTTTTTAAATGCTAGAATTAATTTAGGCCTTAGGATCTTGCTTTATTAGACTTAATCTTGGCCATTGATTTTGTTTGACTTGTCAAAGTTAATTAGTAAAGCTTGATTAGTGTCTTAATCCATTGCTTAATAGTCCCTAATGTATCCTTTGTTGGTCAATTAGGCTTACTTGTTAGGGAATTCATGTAATTATTCTTATATATTTCTTAATCATGTTTTTTTAATTATTAATTAATTAATTTCGAAAATTAATATAAATATTTTAATGTTTGCAAATTTAATTTCCCATTAGTTGTTGATAATTTTATTTAATTGGAATAAGTATTTCCATGTCACTTTATCATCTCTTATGATTAAATTAAGGCTATACTTAATGATGTTTTATGGTATTTTAAATTGTCCTAAATTCAACTAATAAAATCCAATTGCCTCACAATTGTTTATAGTATTCTTTAATCACCATAATTATTTTCTTAATCCCTTATAGCTTATCCTTGATTATATTAAAAATAGATGTTATAACATTAATTGTAGGGTATTTTATGATCCCTAATTGAAGTTTAGAAAATCTACCTTGACTTATTAAAATCCAAGGAAAAATTGCCCAAGATTTATAATAAATAAATTACATAATTTTAGAGACAATATAACCTCCTATTCTTAACATGTATCATTTGGTCTTTGGTTAACCTAATTCCTAGAGGAATTTCCCTAAATTAAAAGAAATATGTTGCAACATTTTGAGACTACATATTCACCTTAATTTAATAGGTTTTAATTATCAAAATATAATATTTATGATAATATGAATTTCAGGGTATTACAATTGCGAATAGTGCTCAAGAAAGGGAAATGATTCGAAGAATTTATCTAACGAATGGTCCTTGTCAACCAAAACTTAACAACTTTCCTCAATCCTTAATTGGGGATAAAATGCGTAGATTCAATCCTCAATGGTATAATGAGTTTGGCACTTGGTTGGAGTATAGTGAATCAAAAGATGGTATATTTTGCTTGCCTTGTTATCTATTTAGTTGTGAGCACGGTGATGGAAGGGGTGGTCGGGATTCATTTGTGGGAGAAGGATTTAGCAATTGGTTATGATGGCGCAAGCAATATGAGTTGTCAATTCAATGGTCTGAAAATCTTGATTTTAGTTGAAAATAATTCTTCTTACTATGTTCACTGCTTTGCACATCAATTTCAGTTAGCTCTAGTAGCTTGTGCAAAAAAGGTTTACGCATTGACTGACTTCTTTAATTTTATACCATTGGTGTGTAATGTAGTTGGTGCTTCTTGCAAAAGAGCATATATTTTGAGAGAAAAACAATTGGAAGAATTAGTCAAAAGTATTGCAAGTGATGATGTTCAATGAGGGAGGGGCTTGAATCAAGAAATGAGTTTGTCTCAACCAGGGGACACACGTTGGAGCTCACATTACCGATCGTTGGTAAGTCTGTGTACATTGTTTGATCCTATGCTTGATGTGCTAGAAATTATAAAAGATGATACAACCCTTATGCATGCAAAAAGGTCTGAAGCCTCTGGCCTTATGATTCGTATGGAAACTTTTGAATTTGTATTACTTTTGCACCTGATGATTAAGGTCTTAGCAATAACGAATGAGTTGTCACAAGCACTTCAGAGAAAAGATCAAGATATTGTGAATGCTATGGCTCTTGTAAAAGTTTCAAAGGTGTTATTACTGAAGATGAGAGATAATGGGTGGGATAATCTATTTCAGAAGACTTCTGAATTTTGTATAAAACATGATATAGATATCCCTGATATGGAAAGTGTACTGCAAGTACAAGGAAGAACAAAACGTAGAGGACCAGTTACTCATCTGCATCACTTTTAAGGTTGACATATTTTATGCAGTGATAGATACTCAACTTCAAGAGTTGAATGATCGTTTTAGTGAAGTTAGTTCGAATTTGTTGGAATGCATGGCATGTTTAAATCCGTGCAACTCTTTCTCGGAATTTGACAAGAACAAGTTGTGTGAATTTGCTGGCTATTATCCTTCATGTAATACCCGGATAATTATTTATCTTAAATATTATCTTTTGATAAATAATACCTATTTTAAATAGGTGAATATATGGTCTCAAACCTTGTGTTGTATTTACCTTATTTTCTAAGGTAAATTCTCTTGAAATTGGAAGGGATAAAGTGCCAAAAATCCTTAAACACATTTGTGAGTCATAAAATACCCTGAGATTATTATGATATGTCTTAAGGGACAATTAAATATTTATTAAAAATAGGAAAGTATATTGTCTCTAATTTTGGTAATTTATTAAATTATTTCCTTGGAATTTAAATAGGCAAAAATCCAATATTATTTTGGAGATCATAAGTTGCCTTATGATTTTTAATATAATACATGGTGCATAAATTACCAATGTCAGCACAATAGTTGTGAGAAAACAATTAATCTAATTTAAGAAAATTGTCAACAATTAGTAGGTGATTAAATAAGTAATTAATTGCTAATTGTTTAGGCATGAATGAAGGTAATATCCAAAGTTAATTATATAAAACCCCTAATTTGAGTTTAATGACCAAAGAAGGATCAAGATTAGCATAAAAATAATTACTAATGATCATGGTTAATTAGAGAACCAATCACACTTTGGCAATTATAGTAAATGGCAATTAAAACTCTTGATTAATATGATGGTTAGGGATTTCTAATTAGAGTTGACAAGTCAATATAAATCAAAGGCCAAGATTAAAGCTCATAAAGTTAATCTAATGGTTTGAATAAATCAAGCCTTAATCCATGTGAAAATAAATTGGCCAATGAGAAGGCATGAAACATGGATATTTTGGCAAGTGGGAGAGCAAATCCCTTGGCCATAAATTCGAAATTTATGAAGAGGAAAGGAGAGACAAAATGTTATGTGAGGTGTAGTGTGAAAGCAAAGGCAAGTGGAAGGAAAAAGAAGAGATATTTTGTGAAAAGCAAATAGGATAAA
The DNA here is from genome assembly GCA_025563575.1 of Acacia pycnantha. NCBI lineage: Eukaryota > Viridiplantae > Streptophyta > Magnoliopsida > Fabales > Fabaceae > Acacia > Acacia pycnantha. The sequence goes on along the minus strand of JAMWYP010000377.1, from coordinate 570,962 downwards.
TGAGAACCGATAGAAAATAAATCATATCTTGAAATCTGTGAACTAAGTATTAAACATCAGAATATATTGTGAACGAGTGAATTTTTGTCCCGAAGTTGGTATTACCCGAAGTCATTTCCATAACCGACGAAGTTTATCCTGAAATGACTAAAAGGCTAGAAAATACCCCTAATGGGACCATAATCTTTGTTAATCCAAATATTTCTCAAGTGATATTATAGACCTCCAAGATTACCTCAAAAAGTATTTGAGAATATTAAGAATATCCGATTAGAAACACTGAGCAGGGGAATTTATCGGTAGGAGAAAATCACAAAGAGATAAGATGACATGGGATGACATCATTTTTTGAAGAGAGAGAGGGGGGAGGTCGGCTAGAAGGGTTGGAGGGTGAGGATTGAAGATGAAAAGGAGCCCTAAATCTAATGGCCATGAATGAAGGAGGAAAAGTTCAAGGGAATTACCATTATGCCAAAGCATTTTTCTATAAATAGGCACTTGCTTCCATTTGAATTCTCACACCAAAATTGTCTTGGGCAATTCGAAATTAGAGAGAAGGTAGAGAGAAGGAAGAGCTCTGGAGAAGGAGAGCAAGGTTCTGGGTAAGTTCTTCGGTCCTTAGCTTTTAAGTTCTAGTGTAGTTCATAGCTTAGATGTTGTTTTGATCTTTAATCTTCCAATATATTGTTGATATCATGTTTTATGGTTAAATATGGTATTTATTTCGAAAATATGATGGAGAAAGAGATATGGCAAAATTTTGGAAGATTAGAGTCAAAGTAGCGAAGCTCTGGTGAAATTTCGTCGGTTAGCGAAGTCAGGGGTAAAATAGTCATTTGTGACTAGAATATCTGTTAAGATATTGTTTATGAGTTAATGGATACGGTATTACCCTTTAGGATATCCGGGAAGTCCGGAGTCGGATTCGAAAGGCCAGACAATTGGCCATTACACGGTGAAAGGTACGTTCGCGGCGTACTGTAACACTAACTCTTATGCTTCTTGTATGTCTATATATGATAGTTGTATTCATAGACTAAGACTCTATCTTAGATGTTTCATTATACATCCAGCTATATACAGGTTATAGTCATAATAATGCCGTTGAGTTTTCCTAGCGCTGAGGACACGACCGTACATCGTGGCACTGGATAGTGCAGACAGTGAATAACATGCATGAGCGTTGACTATGTGTGGTTATTGTTTTACATATGTGATTATGTACTGCTGGGATGTCAAGAATAACTGTCATTCATATATTGTTTACATAAGCATGAGGTTAACCGTTACCTGAGGTCCAATGGGCATTGGACCTCAGTCTTAAATGATAGTACAGGTAAGGACCAGGAACAGAGAAGGCACCGGTAGACGGAGTCTTAAAAAGGAGCCAAGGGGCAAAGTCGTAATAATGCACCGAGGGTCGAGACAAGAGCCAGAAGAAGTTATCAGAGCCTATTGTCAGGCATGGATCTAATAAAGTTATTTCGAATAGTTTGGTGCCGAAGGCAAGGCTAGTCTATGTGGGTCAGCCAATCAGTCGCCGTGAACTCGGTGAGGCCCCATGATAGACACTTACCTGGCCATTCTGTTCAGTTAACGGAGTTAGGTTCATTGCCCCAAGTCTAGTCAAGGCTTGGTCTAGGTTGTATAGTTACTTTTTGAGAAATGTAATTGTACAAAGCTCTGTATATTGTATCACATGAATATTCCGTCGGAAAATTTTTAATATACCAGCATACGCCTGGCATCATCATATGTTGGGATATTTTTATACTAGCTACTCGTCATTGTCCATTTGTTAGTACATTGCTCTCCGTTTCCGCAGTACTCTGATGTAGCACCTCAAACTCTGTCAATTTTTCTAAAACCAAGTGTCATCTGACACAATTTATTGTATGGAATTTGGGATGTTACACTTCAGATTTTGATTCGAATGATTTTGTCGTGCTTGAATATCATCTCGACATGTATATTGTTGATGTGCATTGTGATCCTGATTTTTTGAATTTGCAAGGAATAGCTGATCTTGCCAAGAGGATGGTTGAAAAGAAAAAACATATTGTGTATCCTTTGGTATTTTTACTTGTAAAGTTAGCATTAACTTTGCCTATAGCAACTGCATCTGTGGAAAGAGCATTTTCAGCTATGAAATACATCAAGACTGCACTTCGCAATCGGATGGGGGATGAATGGTTGAATGATTGCTTAGTGTCTTATATTGAAAAAGATGTATTTGATAGCATTGATAATGAGGCAATTATGATGGAATTTCAAAAAATAAGGCCTAGAAGGATGACATTGTAATTGTTTTTATTGTAATATACTTTTGTTGTTAATATATATGGTGTCCAGCTTGCTATTTCTAACCGCACTTGGTCTTACTTTTCCCTTTATATTCTTTTATTTTTAATGTATTTAAGTATAATTATTACGTAAAGTTCATTTCTAATGAGTGGTTGCTTACTTCTTTGATATACTTTCCTAGCATTTCGTTGCCTTTTCTCTATATTTTAGGTGGATATTCCCAGCACAAAAAATTGCTTGGAGTATGTAGGTTGCTAATTTTCTGCTATGGGCATTTTATGGCTAATTTTCTGACAAGTGAAAACCTTATGAATCCTGTATTTTTTTTTTTTGTGCTTTTGATGACAAGTGAAAAAAAAAAAAATTAGTTGCACTTGCGCTATTGGTAATTTTATGGTTGCAGGAATGATTTTTTTGTGTTCTTAGTTCTTACTTAGTATAAGAACTGGTGGATTGGGTATCACTTTGACGGCTGCTGACATGGTAATCTTTTATGAGAATGATTGAATACCTCATGGGATCAGCAAGCAATGGACAAAGCTCACCAGTTGGGTCAAACAAAAGATGTTAGCTTTCTCTTCCTTGTTCCCCCTACATGCTTATGCTTTTGATAATATGATTAAATGAGTGTTGCATTAATGTTTGAGACTAATTAATATGGCTGCTCCATGTCAAATTAGTTTTTGTCACTACTACAAAAATTGGATATTACTACCCTAAAAAACGTCCTTATTTAGAAACAGGACGTCCAAAATGAAGGCGGTGGCATTCTTGTAATTATATTTAAGGAAGTTGAGCCTTCAGCGTCTTAAATAAGACATCAGGACTCCTTAAATTGATTTTTGGTGTCCTGAAATTTTTTCAGGACGTCTAAAATTGTTTCGCGCCATAAAAAATATGAGAAATATTCGTTTGGCGCCATGGGATTTAATTTTTTTTCAATAAAATTCATTTATGGCGACCTACATAACTTTCAGGATGTCTTTAATGAGACAATATACATCACGCCATGAATTTTTTGTTTGGCGCCGAGGACTTTTTTAAATAGAAATTAGGAAATTTAATAATATTGGTGACCTAAATCTTAATCAGGTCGTCAATATTTTAATAATGGCGACCTGAATTAATATCAGGTCGCCAAATAAATGAATATTGGCGACCTGAATAAGAATCAGGTCGTCAATATTTTAATATTGGCGACCTGATTCGGATTCAGGTCGCCAATATTAAAAAAGTGGCGACCTGAGTCTCATTCAGGTCGCCATTATTAAAATATTGACGACCTGAATGTATTTCAGAATGCCACAAGTGGAATATAGGCATCCTGAAATATGATTCAGGTCGCTTATATTCATTATTTTTAGGTTAATATACACGCGCCTCTTCATTTTCCCTCACACACTCATACTCCGACATAGCGCGCGAAATCCTCTCATACTCACTCTCGTTTTTCTCTTCTCTAAGTCCGTCCCTTTCGTTGCCGTACGTCTCCGTCGTCGTCTCTTCCCTCTCCGCCGTCGTCTACTCCGTCGTCTCCTCCGTCTCCGCCGTCGTCACTGATCACACAGTTCTCTCTCGCTCACTCCACCTTTTTCGCAGATCGAAGAGACCCACCGCCAAACCCAAGTAAGCTTGTTCGTAATAACCCATTTTAATCGTTAATGCTTCTTGCTTATGGACTGGATTTTGCTTCTGATTAGGATTCCTGCCTCTCACTCGCTCACTCCGCCTCCTTCCCGATCGAAACCCGCGAAACCAAGTAAGCTTGTTCATTCTTCTTATTCTTTGATTCCAAAACCCATTTAATTGGTAATGTACTTCTTGCTAGTTGGTGATGTTTTGTCTTAGTTTCCTTAATTGTGAAGTGCATATCAATCATTATTATTAGTGGATTCCTTTTCTGATTGTTGGATTTGAGAACATACATAATATTGTAAATGAAAAGTTAAGTATTTTAGTATCTATCTTTCCTTGATTGCATTTTTTATATTTTAACTGTGGAATGCGTATTGTGCTCATGGAGTTAGCTAGATTGGATATTAATTACAATATATTAAAGAATTAATGAGATGGGGTCTCTCCTATGATAGATTCTAAGACCTAATCCAAAGTGTATTTGCAAAATTTACCAAGTCAAAGTCTCTCTTTGACATTTCTTAATCATATACACCACATGAAGACCTCATCTTACAAACATCGAGACTAACCTTACAAACATCAAGATATGTGGGTTATAAGGTTCATATAAACATTTACACACACATATGCATTGCATACACACACACACAATTTTAAAAGGGTTTTTAGATTTTATATCGACAAGACGTAAAAATAATACTACTAAATAAACAGAGAAGAATGCATGAATATATATTTCTATATGGATGATAAACATGTAATGCTTTGACCAACAGAGAACAATTTGACTGTCATTTATCTTCAAGTTTCTGCAATCTCTGTTGGTTTCTTTCAGATCTTCTGTTTTTGGGGGCTTCCTTTGGGAGCTCCATCTTGAGATATTATTTCTTCGTGATATTGTTCTCAATTGCTTTAGTTAGTAAGTTTTGTTGAATTAAGCTGAAATTTGTTGTTATTGAAATTTTGGGATGTCTTACTTTTAAGGGGAAATGTCTTTGCGAAATTTACTTAAAAGAAAACATGTCGTTCTTGAAATTGACATGAACTTGACTATTGTTGGAAATGTCGTAGGTGGTAATAAAATGGGTCATAGTTGGATGAATGCATTGAGAACTAGTGAAGAATATGAGAATGGGGTGGAAGAGTTTATTGAATTTGCTAGAAGGAATGTGGCCACAAAAAATGGGATGTATTATTGTCCATGTGTTAATTGTTTAAATGGGAGTCTAAGGGTTATTGTTGATATAAGGGACCACCTACTTTGTGATGGAATACACCTTCGATACACAACGTGGATATGGCATGGTGAGGAAGTAAGTACCGGTGCGTCCCATGCAAATGAAGTTGAGGTAGATGATGATGATGGAATGGATAAAATGATTAATGATGTTGAGGCAGAATCTTTTGCACAATCGGGTGAATATGAAAGCGTGCGGAGTGATGCAACGAGTACGAAGGCCTCAGTAATTGTCCGAAGTGTAAAACTTCACGATACAAAGTGAAGAAAGTTAGTGTTTCTGGAGAGCAGACAACAAAAAGGCAACCTTTGAAGGCATTGTGGTATCTTCCAATAATTCCACGGTTTAAGCGTCTATTTACTAGTGAAGCAACGGCGAAGAAGTTGAGATGGCATTCTGATGAGAGAATATCCGATGGAAAATATCTTCGGCACCCGTGAAGAAGTTGTGGGAGGAAGGCGTAGATGTGTTTGATGCATATAAGAAGGAGCACTTCAAGTTGCGTGCAATGATTTATACCACGATAAACGACTTTCCTGCATACGGAAATTTGTCGTGGTACAGTGTGAAGGGGCATAAAGCATGTCCAATATGTGAAGCGAGACACAAACTTCCATCAACTAAAGCACGGAAAAAAACGGTCTACCTCGGCCACGGGAGGTTTCTTCATCGGTTCCACCCATATCGTAAGTTAAGAAAGTGTTTTAACGGCTTACGGAGCGAATACGGCTCCAAAGGCGTTAACCTGGAGAGGACGTTTATAGTCGGGTGAAACATATCAATGTCATATTGGGTAAGCAGCAAAGGAAGGCGAGTGAGAATAATATATGGAAGAAGAGATCAATTTTCTTTGATCTTCCATATTGGCGTAGTCTTGATGTGAGGCACAGTCTTGATGTGATGCATGTGGAGAAAAACGTTTGTGATAGCCTTGTCAGTACTCTTTTGCACATACCAAGGAAGACTAAGGATGGAATTAGTGCGAGACTAGATCTGGTTGACATGGGAATAAGAGAAAGGTTACATCCACGAGTAATGGAAGATGGTAAGAGGGCATACATGGAGCCAAAGAACTCATACACTATCAAAAGCGGAGAAGAAAAGTTTGTGTGGATGTCTATATGACATTAAGGTGCCACAAGGATATTCTTCTAATTTGAGAAAGTGTGTCTCAATGAACGATTTAAAGTTAGTGGGAATGAAGTCCCATGATTATCATGTGTTGATGCAACAACTACTACCAATAGCTATAAGAGGCATTATGAAAGATGAAGTTCGATCCACTATAACAAGATTGAGTATTTTCTTCAATACTATCTGCAACAAAGTCATTGACATTGAAAAGTTGGATGAAGAAGCATTGGATGGGCGAAGTTCGTCTCCGTTGGAAAGATTTTAAGAACAAGCTGACAAAAAAGTATATTCGCGGGCCAAAGAGGGACCAGGATCCATGTATGACCTATGATTTCATTTCTCCGGAGGACTGGAGGGAGTTTGTGGCGTCCCAGCAAAATCCTGAATTTCGGTAAAATTTCAGTCATATCTTATCTTTAATTTGAATCTACTTGAATTCGTATGATCGGTTTGTTTGTTTTCGTGTCACAGAAACAAGCCAAGCCAATAGAGAGAGGCAAGCGAAAAATAAGTATCCGCATTGCTTGTCTAGAGGTGGCTACGAAAGGCTGGAACGAAAGATGATGGAGGAAGAGCTGCAGCGAATGAAGGAAGCTTCCCAATCCGATCCTTCCATCGCTATCCAGGCCCCAGGCGTCCTCCTCGTCACAAAAATGGAAAGCTGCGAGGATGAAGGGTGACAAATACATCAACGAAGATGTTGCTGCGGTTGCCTCAAAGATCGTAAGTAGTTGAATTAGAAGTATTAAATAGCCTCAGTTGTTTCATACTATATAAGAGTTTAGTTATTATTTATGAAAAATCTTATGGTACAGGATTCACTTGAGCAGCAGAGTAGCCAAGGCTCATTCACGCCGGGTACACGGCAGGACATTTTGTCGACGGCGATGGGAAGCCGGATTACCACGATGTTGTTCGAGGGGAGACGAGGGAGTGAGTGTCGCAAAATTTTCGGACGACGTTCACGTTTGTATGACGCAGAGCCGGCAGGAGCTTGAAGCCGAATTCGAGCAAACCTTATGAAAGATGTTATGGCACAACTACGGGGTGAAATGCAAGCAATGGTACAACAAAGAACGTACAACCGACGAATCCCCGAATATCCCCAAAGCGGCAAAGATACTTTTCACCTCCGAGAGGTACATATTAGCGGACCTTCTCCCCTCCCGAGAGTAGTTATTGGCGGACCGTCACACACTCCACAGGAGGTATAGCTTGCACTCTATATTTGGATGACCCACACCGCGGATTGTTGCCGATGGTCTTGTTTACCCGCAACAAGACAAACACCACGGCAAGCAAATTCCGTAAAACCAACGTCGGGTGACTCGTGACGAGTGTGCGAGAGGGGGAAGAAGAGACACTGGTCCCGATTGATGATGAGGAGGTTACCACACTAGCGCGCCGCCATCACATGGTTCATCCTTTGGCCGCTATCTTATTGAGATGTGGAAGACACTGCGATGGTAGGAAATACATTACCGATTGAGTGTGAGTTGTTTCCGATTGATTTTCATTGCTCATTCACTCATAATATGTTTTTTATGTTTTCATAGGATGAACAAGTTGCGGGCTTATTTCCGTACTTAGCACAACAGTGCGAGAGATGTACAAGGACATCGGCCTCATAAGCTTGCAGATGCCTCCGGGCATTGTCGGTGCGAAAAGACATATCCGATAACATTTGACAAGAAAGATTTGAGGGAGTTTTTGACAATGGATTGTTTAGATATACGCTTTCTTCAACTTGCAATCCCGTAAGTTTGTTTAACCCTTTAATTATGTTAGTACTCTTTTTTGTTTAATATTTTCAATAACATTTATCATTTCATTTCATAGTGTCTCGCCGTGAATTATGCGCCGACACCGCGAGCGAGTTCGTATGGATACTTATGTCTGGATGCACGGCTTCGCCTCGCAAGACGTTACCTGTGAGGTCAATTTATGTTGGTCTAACAATGGGCGACGGAGTATCGGATTGTTATCTAGCGCCAATACATGAAAGGTGCGTACTTTTGTTTTGTCTTATAAGATTGTTGTGAATAAATTGCTTTCTTATCTTAATTTAATATTAATACATATATGTTGTAGTGGTCATTGGACGCTGTGTGTTGTTTGTCCTCGCAAGAACTCCTGTTATTGGTTCAATTCAGTAGATGGCAATCCTACCGAGGATATCAAAAACATGTTTGCCGAGTAAGTAAATTTTTGTCTGAATCATCGATTCTTCTTTTAAATGAATTGTTTAACATTTCTGTTAATTTCCATTTTAATGATAGTGGCCTCAAGACGTATAGAGAGCTTATCAATGCAAAAGAGCAGGGTGGACCGAAGTGGTTTAAACCGACGGTGAGTAGTTTCAATTCAAGTTATTTCATTGACACAGGTTGGATGCAATCCATCGTTAACAAATGACGTATTCAAGGTTTTCAAAACGTACGTAATCGCTCTCGTGATTCTCAAGTTTATTGAATTTTTGTTGTTGTACTTGAGTTGTTAATTATTTCCTTCACTTAATTGGTTTATCTTATACCTTGTTTCCCCAATTTACGCTTTTGGGTACTGCGGATCCGTACTCGCAGGATGAGATCGATTCGTTCGAGACATGATATCTAGACATCTTCTTCAACACATAGCCTAGTTAGTAGTGAGCATGATTAATATGTTATTGTGTTAGTGATTCTTTAATTTGCTATTGTTGTTCATTTGTATCTATTTGGTGTTTTGTCTGTTCAAAATATGCAAGTTTGGTGTTATATATATATTGTGTTTATGTATTGTGTTAGTGTGATTCTTGTGTTGCTTGGTGGTTTCTGGCTGATGCAAAAAACTTGATAGATATCTCATAGTTTGTGTCTTTTTCCAAGTTTACTATATTATTTTACTTCAGATTTTACTACACTGATATGTTCCAAAACTTGGTAGCTGGATATCTCCTATCTCATTGTTACAAGTCAGGCACGTTTGTTGTTAATAATTCTTTTGAGGGAAAAATTAAAATGTAGTTTATATTTTTTAAAAAAAATTCAACAAAGGCCACCTGATTTTGAAATCAGGTCGCCTTTGTTATCATAAGGCGACCTGAATCGAAGATCAGGTTGCCTTATGAACTCATTAAGGCGACCTGAGATTATAATCAGGTCACCTTAATTGAAAACAATAAGACGACCTGATTGGATATGAGGTCGCATTTAAGGCGAACTCAATATTTATCAAACAAAGTTTAAAGGCGACTGATTTGAAAGTCGTCGCCTTATTAACCTTAATAAGGCGACTGATTTAAGATCAGGTCGCCAATTTCAATTTTTTCCTCTACCCCCTCCAAGACGTCCCTCAGTAAAGGGTCGTTAATTGGGTCTTATTTAGGTCGTTTTTTAGCATTTTTGTAGTAGTGTGTGCTTTTGATGACAAGTGAAAAAAAAAAATTCTGGGGCACCGATAGTGCCCCCTTCCGTAAATTTCTGGATCCGCCCCTGTATATATATATATATATATCTTTTAATACACTAATATATCTATATGTTTTCCCTTTCATGTGTAGAGGCTTCGGTTTCATATCAATAAAGCTTTGTGTGTGTGTGTGCGTGTGTGTCACTCACAGTAAGCTTTTTGGTTCTCATTATATATCTATATATATACCCTGCTATGCTTATTCCTTTTCAAATGCAGAGCCACGCTACAAATATGTATCAGCAGTGGCAATATATATATTTATAAGGTAAACTTTTCTTTCTTTTTCTCATACAGCAACTGCATATTTATATATCCGCGAATATATATCCGCAATGCACAATGAGCATGGGTTCTAATATATATATACATATATACTTACATATATGAGATAGCAAGTTTCCTTCCATATGCAACGACGACATGTATATATATATATCTATAAGTTCCTCTCTTTCTCGTGCAGCACGTATACTATGTTACACCGACACGACTCGACACACCGACACGTTAATTCTAAAAAAATCTAAATTTTGACACACGTATTGATATTAAATATATATATGATAATTTACATTCGAGTTTAATATTCCGTAAAATCTTGGCATCTAGCTTTGGCTCATTATAGATTCAGCCACATCATAAAAGTCATGCTTCCTTTTTAAAAAAAAAATACAAAAGAAAATTTCATCATGAATTCAGTAATATTTAAAGTCATGCATATTTTTAAGTGTCGAGGAGAGGAGTGTCGGATGGTGTCAAAGTGTCCGACACGCATATTTTTTAAAAATATGAGTGTCCGTGCTTCATAGCACTAGCACGTATATATATACATATGGTTCAGCTTCATTTTGTTTTATTCTCTAAGTTTCACGTGAACACACACACATACTGATACACACACACACTTACACAAAGTCCAGTTTTGCTTTTTGTTATAAATCAGCAAGCCACGCCTATGTATTCCCCTGTTTCATTATTCTATTGCAGCAACTCAAAGCTTGTTTCCTATAGCTTAATACCTCTACACTTGCGTTGGGGAAAAATGACGAAAAACTAGAAGGGAGGAGGCTTGATAATTTACCTCAGGTTTGCTGGTTTGAACAATGGGATTTCCTCCGATGCTCTTCTCCCCTGTTCTCGACGTGTTTTGGTAGAGGAAGATTGGGTTCAGTTTTGAAGCTCTCTCTCTCTCTTTCCTTCCTCCTCTCTCTTTCTCGTTCTCTCTCAGCTCGGTTTCACTCTTTCTCAGACTCCCTCTCTCGCTGGTTGAAGCACACAAATGAATGGCTATATATAACGAACCAAAGGTCTGGTCCGAGGAAGAAAAACAAATGGTCCGAGAGATTTTCCAACGTCGGGCTCGAGGGTGTCTGTGTTTACTGATATAAGAAGTATGGGTTTACTGTTTTCACTGTTGCGTGTACAGTGGAGAGAAGCATGGGTTGAGAAAATCTCATTGACATATCATCCTCTGCAATTTCGTGTTAGCTGCTTCTGTTTTCTTTTCTTCTTCTTTTTTTAATGCTTTTCCATGTTGGGTCTCGGTGAGGTTAAGGCTGATAGGAATTATTGAACAAATGAGAGAGAGTATGGGCTTGAGATCATCTAATGGATTGAGATGACCAAGGTGTTTGCTGTCATTCTTTTCCTTATCAGCATTTTCCTGCACGTGTTAGGGAATGAAATTGTTTGGTATTATTAATGGGTTTATGGGTTACATGGTTAAACAAACTGTTGGACCATGAGAGCATATTTAATCTATTGGACTATCTATATAAGCTTTTGGGCTATAACTATTGAACCCAATGAATTGCTTATTTAATTTAAATCTTGAATAAATAGTACTTCTCCTCCGGTCCTAATTATAAGACAACATTTGAGAGTTGGTTTTGATCCTAATTATAATACAACATTCTAATAATTGTCAATTTTTTCCTAAAATACCCCTATTTTATTCTCTCAAGTGTGTTTGATTTTTTGTGAGTATATGTATATGGACGCGTATACTCTTCCACTCAATGAAACTTTTAGATATATGTGTATGTGTTTATCTATGTATGTATATATGTGTGTGTCTACACACAAATATCTATAGACACTATAGACACACACACATATGTGTGTGTGTCTACTTATATGTATGTATGTATATATGTGTGTCTACACACATATATTTTGTGTGTGTGTGCACGCACATATATGTGTGTGTCTACATGTATGTATGTATGTATGTATGTATGTATGTATGTATGTGTGTGTCTATACACATATATTTTATGTGTGTACACACAAATATATGTGTGTGTGTGTCTACACATATATATTTTATGTGTGTGTGTGTGCACAAATATATATAGTCACACACACACATATTATATATATGTGTCTGTGTATCTACACACACACACACACAGATATATATATATATATATATATATATATATATATATATATATATATATATATATATATGTATGTATATGTATATGTATATATAGTAAGACCATTATTTTAATTAGATAGCATGTAGAAGAAAAAAAATTTAGGTTGGAGAGGCATGTGGTAGGAGCTATTAATTGATTTACTTTCACTTAGGTCATTTTAAATTTATATAAGGACATTTTAGGAAAATAAGTAAAATTAACTAATTTAACTTCTTTCCTTAATCTCCTCAAAATCGGTTAAATATGTCTTATAATTAAGACCGGAGGGAGTATATACATGCTATAAATAAATTCTTAATCCCATGTAAGGATTTTTCTTTCTCAATTAAATTTCTTTTGGCCATAAAACATTTATTCTATAATTTTTAGGCCTAAATTATTCCTTACTTGAATTTATTTTTTCCCAAAATAAATTAATTAAGGGAAAAATAAGCCTAAATTTCAAATAATTATTCTTATAATTATTTTAAGCCAAAATTTCACAAGAATTTCTTCCATATAATATTTAAAATTCCAAAATCCAAAATTTGGGATGTTACCGTGTACATACAGTGACATGTAAATAGATGTAACTCTTAATTGTACGATTATAGTGAATAGACATAACATGTAAACAATAAAAGAATATCTCTCTTTATGAACCCATATATCTCTCTATATCTACACAATAGCCCCTCTTAATTCAGCCTTGGGCCCTAATCCATCAAGGGTGGATTAATATATTCCAGCAATATGTAATAAACATATTGATCAACAATAACATATGAATATGTTAATATAAAATAGAAAATAGAAAAAATTAATAAGCCTCACTATTCTTAAAGTGTGAACAATACTTCTCATTTTAGACTCCAAAAAATGGATAGGCAATGCTATTTACTTTTTATTCTAATTATTTATCCCTCCAAATTTTCATTACTTCTTTTTTGATATTATTATCCAGCATCTAATTCGGGGTTCATAGCTACCTCTCCCAATAAAAGGATCTCCTCTAGGATTCGAACTCCAATCCACAAAGGATCTAACAACACCTTACATCACTAGATAATTCTATGTTGGTCCAATTTCCATTACTTACTACTGTAGGTAAATGAGAGACTTTTATGCTTTCCCATATTGTTATCTCTAAATTATTAATTGTGACAACCCAAAAATATAGAATTAAACACATGGTTAAAAAAAAACTACAATCTTGGTGTTGATCATTGCATGGACAAAAAATTCAAATGTGTTATAAATATAATATTTGTGTGGATATTCCATATCTCCCCCATTATCTCATAGAATCTCTCATTATCTCCATTATACTCTATTATCATTAGTTCTGTAGATATTAATATATTTGATTATATTGAGATTGTAAAGTTGTGCTTATAAATATAGAGCATATATGTACCATGTATTTGATACACATTTTTAGTGAATAAGAATTATTCTTTATTACTCTCATATTCTCTCTTTCTCTTATCTTTCTCTTATTACCTTTCCCTTTATTCTATAATAGAATGATAATTTTGTATTATAAATAGATTTTACGATATAAAATTAAATTATAAATCATCCATATATCATATCTAAATATCATCTAAAAGACAACCATGCCTGTATGGACTTGGTTTCTCTCTTTTATCGTTCCCATCTACTGCCTCTCCACTACCCATCTCCACCATTAGACTAAAATTTGAACTGCTTTAATATTTTCTAAAATTATCATGTTAAATATTTTTTGTTGCATCTTTAAAATATCATAATTAAAATTTAGTAGTTTAAATTTATTTATTAATATTTTTTAACAATTTAAATTTCGGGGAAAAACATTGCCACTTTTGAGTGAAAATTTCTAGATTAAATTTGCACCTTAACCAACCTTTTTTTTACCATTAGCCCATTATCAAGTTATTTGGAATTTACCTTTTTTGGACCATGAGCTTATCACCAATTAAAAATTGCATATTTATTTTCTCTCTGTTTGATCTTCAGGAGGCACTAATCATTAAACTCATTGTTTTTAAAGCTAAGGGAGAAGCTTATGGAATCCCCTTTCTGGATCGCAACAGCGTCTCAGCTTAGGACCTGCAAAAAGCTCGTAAGGTGCTTGAGTCTCTCATGCACTGTGATTTAATGGATTTAAGTCTTATTCATGCTCGAGTTATAATAAAAAACACTGCTGTGCTGCGTATGGCTTTCTGCCAGAGGGAGGATTTGAAGAGTCGTCTGTAATACCCGGATATTTATCTGGAATATTATAAATAAAAGTTGGATATTTCTGATAAGTGAAATTTCAATCTCCGGTCTTGTATAAATACAGTCTATTTTCTAAGTAGAATTTATGTAAGAAATTAGGGAGTTTAAGGGCCAAAGAGCCAAAATGACCAAAATGCCCCTAGAGAGAGTAATTAACTTAGAAAATTTATGGAAAAATCCTAAAAGACAGTTAAATGACCAAGTGAGTTAGGAGAGTATATAATCTCTAATTATTGTAATTTTGTAAATTATGAAATTGGAGAAATTGTTGGAAAATACTCAAAAAGAAGTAAAGACCAAAATACCCTTGTAATTATGGAATAATGCAAGAGGCATGAAAATACTAATGTTAATACAAGTGTATGAAGGTAATGAGGCATAGTAATTAAGAAAATTATCAACAAGTGATAATGAAGTAATTAAGTAATATTGGACTAATTACTTAAGCATAAGCAAAGGAAATTCAGTAATAATTATGTGAAGCTCAAAAATTAGTGGAAATTAGTGGAATATTAGTAAAAATGTATTTACTAATTAATTGGAAATTTCTATGAAAAATCATTGAGTTTAGGTATTTTTAAGCCTAAATACAAGAATGGACCAATTAGATAATTTTGTGGAAATTTTTGGAAAAATTAAATAAATAAATCATTAAATAATTAATTAAATAAAAAAAAATATTTATTAAATAATTAAAGAGGCCAACCGAAATTTGGGCCAAATAAAAGGAAAAAAAAATGAAAAATGAAATATAACACAAGTTGGCAAGTTGTAACATTAAAATAATAATATAATTAATTAAAGTAAAATATGTGAATAGTAATTTTAAAATTAGGAAACGGATCCTATCTAGAGATCTAGGAATAGGAATCCCAAGGTCAAGGTAAAATATTGATCAGTGAGTTTTTACCTTCAAGTGACCTCTTCCAGAAGTTAATTCCGAGGCCGTTTGTGCTTTTTCCTAATAAAACAAAATAGGGAAAAATGCATATAGGCATATTTTTGGAAATAGAGAAAATAAATTCTAACTCAACATTTAGGAATGGGTTTGAATTTATTTAGACATATTTGGAATCGTGAATTTTTTTGAGATGATGATGTTTCCGTTGGAGGCCTATATGGAATCAAAATTTAGGTTAACTTGGACATTTCTACTAAGTGAGAACATGTCTTCAAAGTTGTAAATCCAGAATTTTGAGATTTCTCCGAAATCACGCGAATCGGGTACCGATCGGGGAAAACTAGTGGACCTGCATAAAGTAACAATTTTGGAAATTCCCACCTTGTCCCTTCAAAACCCTATAAATACCCCCCTCCTTCATAATTCTCACACCTTTTCTTCCTTCTCTTGGCCGAAATTTTTGGTTGAGAAAGAAGAGAAAGGAGCTCTGGGGAATTGTGCAATAAGCCTCGTAGAATTGTCCTAAAGTCTTCAACGGTAAGTCTTTCTAGTCTTTAGTTTTTAGTTTAGTAGTTAGTAGAATTGTTAGTTAGATTTAGAAAGTAGGTGACAAGATTCCTACAAATGTTTTAGAGCCTTGTTTGCGTTGAAAAAATATTCAGAGGTGTAAACATAGTAGGGATCGAGTCGCCGAAAAGTTGAAGTTTTCGCAGTTCTTTTAAAAGTAAGGGTAGAATTTGTTAGAATAGCCTTTAAATTTCAAGTATGATTGGGTATCATATGGGAGGGCTATTTTAGTCATTATTTTCAAAAATCATAATGGCGTCGAAGTTCTGGCAAAATTTTGGGAAGAAAATTTGTCAGAGTAACGAAGTGCTGGCGAAATTCCGCCGATTAGGGTAGAAGGGCAAAATGGTAATTTTTACCTAAAATGCCGATATTGTGTCAAATCACTAATGGAAGTGATATTACTCTTATAGGATATCGAATCTCGATTTTCCGCCACACTGCTTTTGAAGTTCACGTTTTCCGTGAAAGTACGTTTCCGCGGTAGTACCTAACGTTGCCAACGAAGGTACGGACGCGCATCGTAACACTAATCTTGTGCTTCTTAAATGCATATATGTCAAGGATATGTCGTAGACCGTTATACGTACAGCTTTAAACGGGTTATGTTTGGAATGCCGTTATGTTTTCCTAGCGCCGAGGACACGAGTGTTTATCGTGGCACCGTGAATAGTGCAGCCGTTGTTGTTATTTACCCTATGGGGCTTTACATATTGCTCTGTGCTTATGTTTTGTCGGCATAATGATCATGCATCTCTAGTATGCTTATGATATACCGTTGTATTAGCTCTAGAATATCTCGTTGGCCATATACCGTGTTGTTTGGGTATGAGGTTAATCTGCTACCCGAGATTCAATGCGTTGAATTGAATCTCACCTGTAGCTTCAGTGGTCGGGAGGACCACGGTTCGTGGATCGAGGCAAGTACCCGAGTAGGCGTGCACCAAGATTATCTCTATCTTATCGTATTCTTTATTACACTATTTCCTTTCTAAACCTTAGGATTACCGTAATCATTACAATGTTACACAATGGTTGATGTTTTGGCTAAGAATCCAATTACTCTTTCGCTCTATTGCTCTACTCTGATTGTTTGTTTGAAAAAAAAAATTCCGCATTTCAAACATGGGATGTTACATTTATGGTATCAGAGCAAAACTTTCTGGCAAGTATTTAACTATGTTACCACGGACAGTTTGGTGCCGAAGGCAAGGCTAGTCTACGTGGGTGTGCCATAAGTCACTGCTAACCCGGTGAGGCCCCCATGGTAGACACTTACCCGGCCATTCTCGTCGGATAACTGAGTTAGGTTCTTAAGCCTTTTAACTTAGAGCACATTTTTGAAAACGAGTATTGATAAGGCCATTGGTGTAAATGTGTAAAGATGAACAGAGATAATGGCTAGTACGCCTTTAGAGCCGGAGAAACCCGTCGATCGATCATTCATCCGATGATGACAACCGTAAGTATTTCCACTATTAAGTCGTCAAGACGATTCGAGAGTGAATCTTTCTTTGAACTTAACATCCTAGACAAGTTCTAGCTACGAACGTAACGCCGATAAGCACTATACGATCAAAGCATTGGATGGCGGAACAACGCAAAGAAGACTATTAGAAGAGCGTATTTCCGATATGAAGTTATGAATTTCAAACGCGAAGGATTTTAACCACTGGTCATAAACCACCGGATGATGTAATATACGTTAACATGTACATTACATCTAATATGAAAATATATAGGTTTTGATGCCACGTGTTGTGTTATTTTTCTGACACATATATCCGTTGTTTGATAAAGGAAAGGAATTAAAAACAAATGGCGATACTAAGAGGTGCC
This sequence comes from Acacia pycnantha, assembly GCA_025563575.1. NCBI lineage: Eukaryota > Viridiplantae > Streptophyta > Magnoliopsida > Fabales > Fabaceae > Acacia > Acacia pycnantha. The sequence continues at coordinate 553,200 of JAMWYP010000377.1, read as the reverse complement.
GGTGCACCAAGAGGCCGAGGCCGTGGACGAGGCCGAGGTCGAGGTAGAGGCAGACAGCCTCAAGATAGAGCAATACCTGAAGTTGGACGAAACCAAGAGGACCAACATGCACGTAATCAACTCCCGAACCAACAAAACGACATACAGGAGTTGCAAATAACTTTGCAAGAGCAGAGAGCTCTTATCGATGCATTAATGGCAGAAAGGCTGGAAAGACAAAGACAAGATGAAGAGCGCAACAATGAGGAACATGAAGAAGATGACCACAATGATAATGAAGAAGAGTATGATGACAACGAGAATGATGAAGAGCCTGAGGGGTCTGAGAGATCCCAATCACCACCTAGGCGCAATCAAAAAGAGAGAACCACCGAGAGCTGGGTCAACCAGTTCTGCAAGCTGAAGCCACCCGGTTTCCGGGAAAGAATGAACTAGCCGAGGATTGGCCGCTAAGCCTAAAAAGATTTTTGAAGTTATCGAGTGCCCGGAGATCGGAAGGCACCGCCGGCTATCTACAAGTTAGAGGGCGATGCCCACAGATGGTGGGAGAGCGTTTCCACAACCCTACCAAGCCCTGTTACATGGGAGATGTTCTTGGAGCAATTCAACGAACAATACTTTCCTCCCTCAATTCTGTGATTAAGGAGGAGGAATTTCGCAGATACAACAAGGGAATGAGGAGTCATTTGACGACTACTTCGCACGTTTCACCAACTCGTCCCGATACTCTTCGTATCTCGAAGAGCAATGTGAATGAAAGCCGGAAAGCGAACCGATTGGTGAACGGCCGAGGTACGACATAAGATCGAGGCCGGTATCTCATCAATTCTCTAGGATGGCCCAAGCCGTGGGATCATGCAGATTGACAGAGCGCAACTTGAAAGAACTGCGCAAGTCCCGAAGCCAGGAAGGCAACAATGCTGGTCGCGGTGGATCCAACCGCGGAGGTTCCTCACAGAAGAGGAAGGCACCTTGGAACAACAACCAGGGTGGAAACAAGAGACCCTACCAACAAGACAATCAAACAACAGGGGATCCCGTGACATGTCGAAATGTAAGAAGTACCATCCAGAGCCAATCGTGATGGGAAACAAGTCTGCTTCAGTGTCGAAGCCCTGACACATTAGCCAGGATTGCCCCGAGAAGGCTTCAGAGGCGAGACCTCAAAGCACTGGCCGGATCTTTGCATTGACAAACACAGAGGCCAAGAAGTCCCCGAGAGATGGTTCAAGGTACCATCTATCTCAATGGAAATCTACTTGAAGCATTGTATGACTCGGGTGCTAGTCACTCGTTTATTTCCTATGATTGTGCGAGTCGCTTAGGATTGCATGCCTCGTAGATTACCATTTGATCTTGTAGTATCTACACCGTTGGGTGTAAAGTCTTTAGCTTCGATGCATGTATGAATTGTATCCGCGACGTGGATGGACGAGTTTCTAAAGTGGATCTTATCCGTCTACCTCTTCACAGCATCGACGTCATATTCGGTCTGAACTGGTTAACGGCCAACGGCGCAATGATTGATTGTGGCAAAAGGAGATATCATTTGCCGGAGACAAGGTTGAAGTGAGCCTCGAACTTTCTCTCCGCCACGTAAGCCGATCGGTGCGTGAAGCAAGGATGTCATGCTTTCATGGTATTCTTTCTCACAAAGCAGAGCTGACCTTTCACTCCAGGATATCCCTGTGGTGAATGAATTTTCTGATGTATTTCCTGAGGATCTCACCGAGTTACCTCCTATCCGAGAAGTGGAGTTCAATATTGACTTGATGCCTGGCACAGGATCAATATCAAAGGCGCCGTATCGAATGGCTCCTAACGAGATGCAGGAGTTGAAGAAGCAGTTGGAAGAGCTTTTGAAGAAGGGGTTCATTCGACCCAGTTGTATCACCATGGGAGCCCCAAGTGCTTTTGTAAAGAAGAAAGATGGAAGCTTCCGACTCGCATCGATTACCGTGAACTCAACAAAGTAACCGTCAAAAATAAGTACCCACTTCCCGGATTGATGATCTTTGGATCAATTGTCCGGTTCCACAGCATCTTTTCAAAATTGACTTGCGTTCGGGATACCATCAAGTTGCGAGTTAAGGATGGCGATGTTCCCAAGACAGCTTTCGTAACCGATATGGGCATTATGAATTCCTTGTGATGCCCTTCGGATTGACAAATGCACTCGCGGTATTCATGGATTACATGAACCGTATCTTCCGACAACACCTAGACCAATTTGTGGTGGTGTTCATCGATGACATTTTGATATATTCTAAGAGCAAAGAAGAGCACGAAGAACATCTCGCGAAAGGTGTTGAGCATACTGTGGAAAAGCAACTATATGCTAAGCCGAGCAAATGCGAATTTTGGCCGCGGAAGTTAAATTTCTGGGCCATGTTATATCTAGCGGCGGAGTTGCAGCTGATCCAAGCAAAGTAGAAGAGCTATCGTGTTCGCTTTGAAGATATGGAGGCATTACCTGTACGGTGTAACCGTAGAAGTGTATTGTGACCACAAGAGTCTAAAATACTTGTTTGATCAACGAGAACTCAACATGAGACAACGTCGTTGGATGGAGCTGATTAAAGATTACACCCTGGAGATCAAGTATCATCCGGGTAAAGCAAACGTCGTTGCTGATGCTCTTAGTAGGAAGACGGTGCAGGTATCATACATGATGATACAAGAGCAGAAACAGCTGGAAGATTTCAGGGATCTGAATCTATCCAATCAAATCTGCATGGGTCTGCACGCATCTGCTGATGCCTATCTTGCTACACTTCTTGCGAGTCAAGGGGAGTATGATCCGAGAGATGAAGTGGAGAAAGCTCGAAGCAAGATGATTGGGCAAAAGAGATACGTGAGAAGATCACTCGAGGTGAGACCCAAGACTATGACCTATCACGTAGTGGTTTGATCGTATAAACAAATGAGTTTACATACCGCCGCTGATGAATTAAGGCGGACGATAATGGATGAGGCTCATAAGAGTAAGTACACTCTACATCCGTGCATGGTCAAGATGTACCAGAGTATGAAATCCGAACTTTGGTGGCCCGAATGAAGAAAGACGTAGCGAATACGTGGCCAAATGCTTGACCTCGTCGAAAGTAAAGATTGAACACCGTCGACCCCCGGTCTTTTGCAAGGACTAGAGCCGCCAGAATGGAAATGGGAGAACATAACCATGGATTTTGTGGTAGGTCTGCCCAAAATCAGAAATCATGATACAATTTGGGTAGTTGTTGACAGATTAACCAAGTCAGCACACTTTATTCCCATCAATATCCACTATTCTCCAGAACGATTGGCGGAGATTTATATCAAAGAGATAGTGAGATTACATGGTGTCCCTGAGAGCATTGTCTCTGATCGGGATACACGATTCAAATCCCGTTTCTGGCAAGCGTTACATGAAGGTATGGGGACTAAGTTGAAGTTCGGTTCGGCTTATCACCCACAGCACCGACGGTCAATCTGAGAGAACCATACGTACGCCGGAGGATATGCCGCGAGCATGTGCCCGGATTTCAAAGGAAGTTGGGATCAACATCTTTCGCTAGCCGAGTTTGCATATAACAACAGCTTATCATGCTAGTATACAAATGGCCCCGTTCGAGGCATTGTATGGGCGGAAGTGTCAATCACCATTATGCCGGGATGATTGTCGAAAAGCAATTACTTGGGCCGGATATGCTTGAGCAAACCTCCGAGCGCATCGCGTTAATCAAGAAGAGACTCCTAGCAAGACATAGTAGACAAAGAGCTATGCCGATAAAAGGAGGAGACCTCTAACGTTTTATGTCGGCGACCATGTATTTCTAAAGTTATCCCCAAGAATCGGTGTCGCGTAACGCTTAAGAGGAAGAAACTCACCACGGTATGTTGGACCATTCGAAATTCTCGCTAAGCGCGAGAAGTAGCTTATCGATAGCCTTACCCCGAACCCGAGTAATCTCCACGACGTTTTCCACGTGTCGCAATTGAAGAAGTACCAACCGCATGCTGATCATGTCATCGAGTACGAGGATGTCAAGTACGGCATGATAATACCTTCATAGTCGAGCCGGAGCAGATCGTCGATCACAAAGAGAAACGGCTCAGAAACAAGACTATTTTGATTGTGAAAGTGGTCTGGAAGGGTTTGTCACCCGAAGAAGCGACTTGGGAAACCGAGAGTGACATGAAAGAGAAGTACCCTGAGTTCATGGCCCGAAGTTTAGTTAGTATAGACTAAATTTCGAGGGCGAAATTTTGTGTAAGGGGGGGAGAAATGTAATACTTGGATATTTATCCGGAATATTATAAATAAAAGTTGGATATTTCTGATAAGTGAAATTTCAATCTCCGGTCTTGTATAAATACAGTCTATTTTCTAAGTAGAATTTATGTAAGAAATTAGGGAGTTTAAGGGCCAAAGTGCCAAAATGACCAAAATGCCCCTGAGAGGGTAATTAACTTAGAAAATTTATGGAAAAATCCTAAAAGACAGTTAAATGACCAAGTGAGTTAGGAGAGTATATAATCTCTAATTATTGTAATTTTGTAAATTATGAAATTGGAGAAATTGTTGGAAAATACTCAAAAAGAAGTAAAAGACCAAAATACCCTTGTAATTATGGAATAATGCAAGAGGCATGAAAATACTAATGTTAATACAAGTGTATGAAGGTAATAAGGCATAGTAATTAAGAAAATTATCAACAAGTGATAATGAAGTAATTAAGTAATATTGGACTAATTACTTAAGCATAAGCAAAGGAAATTCAGTAATAATTATTTGAAGCTCAAAAATTAGTGGAATATTAGTAAAAATGTATTTACTAATTAATTGGAAATTTCTATGAAAAATCATTGAGTTTAGGTATTTTTAAGCCTAAATATAAGAATGGACCAATTAGATAATTTTGTGGAAATTTTTGGAAAAATTAAATAAATAAATCATTAAATAATTAATTAAATAAAAAATAAATATTTATTAAATAATTAAAGAGGCCAACCGAAATTTGGGCCAAATAAAAAGAAAAAAAAATGAAAAATGAAATATAACACAAGTTGACAAGTTGTAACATTAAAATAATAATATAATTAATTAAAGTAAAATATGTGAATAGTAATTTTAAAATTAGGAAACGGATCCTATCTAGACATCTAGGAATAGGAATCCCAAGGTCAAGGTAAAATATTGATCAGTGAGTTTTTACCTTCAAGTGACCTCTTCCGGAAGTTAATTCCGAGGCCGTTTGTGCTTTTTCCTAATAAAACAAAATAGGGAAAAATGCATATAGGCATATTTTTGGAAATAAGGAAAATAAATTCTAACTCAACATTTAGGAATGGGTTTGAATTTATTTTGACATATTTGGAATCAGTGAATTTTTCTGGAGATGATGATGTTTCCAGAAATGTGTTCTGGAACCGGACCCGTACGGACACGTTTTTCAAGGAACTTCAGACTGACAGTTGGAACCCTATATGGAATCGAAATTTAGGTTAACTTGGACATTTCTAATAAGTGAGAACATGTCTTCAAAGTTGTAAATCCAGAATTTTGAGATTTCTCCGAAATCACGCGAATCGGGTACCGATCGGGGAAAATAGTGAATAGGGCATAAAGTAACAATTTTGGAAATTCCCACCTTGTCCCTTCAAAACCCTATAAATACCCCCTCCTTCATAATTCTCACACCTTTTCTTCCTTCTCTTGGCCGAAATTTTTGGTTGAGAAAGAAGAGAAAGGAGCTCTGGGGAATTGTGCAAGTGTCAAGCCTCGTAGAATTGTCCTGGAAAGTCTTCAACGGGTAAGTCTTTCGGTCTTTAGTTTTTAGTTTAGTAGTTAGTAGAATTGTTGGTTAGATTTAGAAAGTAGGTGACAAGATTCCTACAAATGTTTTAGAGCCTTGTTTGTGTTGAAAAAATATGCAGAGGTGTAAACATAGTAGGGATCGAGTCGCTGAAAAGTTGAAGTTTTCGCAGTTCTTTTAAAAGTAAGGGTAGAATTTGTTAGAATAGCCTTTAAATTTCAAGTATGATTGGGTATCATATGGGAGGGCTATTTTAGTCATTATTTTCGAAAATCATAATGGCGTCGAAGTTCTGGCAAAATTTCGGGAAGAAAATTTGTCAGAGTAACGAAGTGCTGGCGAAATTCCGCCGATTAGGGGTAGAAGGGAAAAATGTTAATTTTTACCTAAAATGCTAGATATTGTGTCAAATCACTAATGGAAGTGATTTTACTCTTATAGGATATCAGAATCTCTGATTTGTCAGCCACCTACTGTTTGAAGTTCACGTTTTTCCGTGAAAGTACGTTTTCGCGGTAGTACCTAACGTTGCCAACGAAGGTACTGACGCGTCATCGTAACACTAATCTTGTGCTTCTTAAATGCATATATGTCAAGGATATGTCGTAGACCGTTATACGAGCATGCTTTTAAACAGGTTATGTTTGGAATGCCGTTATGTTTTCCTAGCGCTGAGGACACGAGTGTTTATCGTGACACTGGTGAATAGTGCAAAGTTTGTTGTTATTTACCCTATGGGGCTTTACATATTGCTCGTGCTTATGTTTTGTCGGCATAATGATCATGCATCTCTAGTATGCTTATGATATACTTGTTGTATTAGCTCTTGAATATCTCGTTGGCCATATCTCGTGTTGTTTGGGTATGAGGTTAACCGTTACCTGAGATTCAATGCGTTGAATTGAATCTCAGCTGTAGCTTCAGGGTCAGGAGGACCACGGTTCGTGGATCGAGGCAAGTACCCGGAGTAGGCGTGCAGCTGAAGACTATCTCTATCTTATCGTATTCTGTTATTACACTATTTCCTTTCTAAACCTTAGGATTACTGTAATCATTACAAGGTTACACAATGGTTGATGTTTTGGCTAAGAATCCAATTACTCTTTCGCTCTATTGCTCTACTCTGATTGTTTGTTTGAAAAAAAAAAATTTCCGCATTTCAAACATGGGATGTTACAAGGTCGCAGATGAGAGAGATGAAGAAGGTATGGTTGTTTTATTTTTTTTAGGGGCATTATTGGTATTTTACCTCTTCTTCCCACTTAACCAACTTCCTTTTCTTCCTACCAAACATTTTATTTTCCCTCAACTTAAGTTTCATTCCTATGTCTATCAAACAGCTCAACTTTTTAAGTTCCCTCTCAATCTTCCTTTCAATTCCTTTTTCTCCTCTAAGCTCCTTTTCCTCCTTAAATCTTCCCCGTACAAAACAGGGCCTAAGTTTTTTGTTGAACTTTTTGCTGTGGAAACTTTGGAACTTTTGAGTTACTAGCTAGAATTGAAGCAATCTTCTAGTCTCGTTTTCTTAAAAAAAATTAGGAACAAATTGATTTTGTGTTAAATTTGCCAATAGCACTGAAATGAAGAGAACAAATGCTTTACAATTTGCCAGAAGAATGATGATGATGATTGAAGGGAGCGAAGTTGAAGGTGCTTTTTAATATATAGCAGAAATGAAGAGAGCTTTACTGTTGTTGGTTATTCCACTCATGGTTGACGTTGGTTTTTCTCCTTGAATTATTTTTTATTATCAACACAAAAATTCCTTTAACTTAGAGAATCATATTTTATTTTATTATATGTTAATGATATACATATACATATAGATACATACATATACATATACACACACATATATAAACTAAAGAGGAAGGAAACTAGAGATGAGAGCGCATTAAAGTTATTTTACCCATATTTTAAAATTTTAAATTGGGTCAATAACTTAATTAGGGATTGGTTGAGTTTACCAACCAGATTTTGAAATTTCCTATTTTAAACCGCTATATATGGAATTTTTCCCAAGTTAAAATGTTTATCGTAAAGATCATATTGAAATGAAGATATATTTGAAAATTTATTATATATATGTTTATCCCAGGAATATATTATATATTTAATTAAGCACCTTTATTTTTAAGAGGAATAATCATTCAATGACTAAAACAGGCTACAACCTTACACTCCCTTATCTTTGGAACTTTAAATTCATTATAATGAATAGTTTTTCTAGGTGCATATCTAATTTAATTTTCACATCCCAATCCGAGTGGACTACATAAAACCCCACAACTTTCAAACTTGATAAGATGCTTCCTTCAACTTCCATTTATACGCACATAGGTCTGCATACTGTTGTTGAGGCTGAAATATATGCCATCATATTAGGCCTTAAAATGGGCCAACGGATGGGTTTACAGAGAATTCTCATTTATTCTGATTCTCTTGAAGCCATTAATACCACTACTAGAAAATTCAAATTTTGCGACGGAATTTGCGACAGAAAATAATCCGTCGCTAAATTCATCAATTTTGCGACCGGAGTATTAATCCATCGCAAAAAAAAAAAAAAATAAAAAAATAAAAAATAAAAAATAATTTGCGACGGAAAAAATAATCCGTCGCAAATTTTGCGACGGATTATGTTTTCCTGAGTCCATCGCAAAAATTGCGACGGATTATTTTTTCCGTCACAATTTTTTTTTAAAGATCAATTGTCCGTGTGTCAAATGTAGGTGTTTAAGATTTAAAGATCCTGGCACAGTGAAAATCCATTTGTGTAAAAAGGGATTCATGATGGATTATGAATGTTGGGAATGTCATGGCGAAGTCCGACAGACACCGAGTGGTTATTACGGGGACAGTAGTCATCGAGACAACCTTAATCAATATGAGCAGATGGTTATGGATGCCGTGGGACCGTCGATCGGCCAATATTTTGATCCCGTTACTCATGCTGAACCGTCATACATGGGAGAGGAGAACGATACACATACTCAACCACAATACATGGGAGAGGATCCTCATCTGGAAGCCGATCGGTTCTATAAAATGCTTCAAGAAGCACAACGTCCGTTATGGGAAGGTTGCGAACACTTTGAAAATAGTGAATATTCATCGCTATCGGCTACCCTAGCAACACTAAGCTTGAAGACTGATCACCATATGAGTGAGAGGAATTACAACGAAATGATGCAGATCATGAGTAAGATTGTTCCCAAAGACAGTAATTTGCCGAAAGATTTTTACCAAGCAAAGAAAAAGGTGAAAGAGCTTGGTCTTGGATGTGAAAAAATTCATTGTTGTCCCAGAGGATGTATGTTGTATTACAAGGATGATGCTGAGATTACCATTTGCAAATTTTATGGACATGACAGATACAAAGTTGTGAGGAATGGAAGGAAAACGACGAGTCAAGCATTAAGCAAGATGTGGTACTTTCCTCTCGTGCCCAGACTTCAGAGATTGTATGCATCAGAACAAATAGCTGCGCATATGAGGTGGCACCGGGAGCATCGTAGAGATGAAAACTTTGTGACGCATCCATCCGATGCCGAAGCTTGGCGTAAATTTCTCGGATGGGTTTGCTCCTTTCAATAATACGGGCAGGAATTATTCTTGTTGGCCTGTCATTGTGACTCCGTACAACCTCCCACCTTCTATGTGCGTGAGAAGATAGTTTTTGTTTCTGAACGCGTTAATCCCTGGACCATCCAACCCAAAAAAGAAGATAGATGTGTACCTCAGGCCTCTGATAGACGAGTTGAAGATGTTGTGGAGTGAAGGCATTCTTACGTATGATGTATCATTGAGTCAGAATTTCACCATGCGGGCTGCCTTAATGTGGACGATAAATGATTTCCCTACATATGGGATGTTGAGTGGGCGGCAAACGTCGGGAAGCTTGCATGCCCGTATGTCTTGAACAGAACACAGGTTTTAGCTTGGAACACGACCGCAAGGTCAGTTGGTTTGACAGGCACCGTCGATTCCTTCCCCCAAAGCATCAGTTTAGGAGAAATAAAAAAGACTTCATGCGGAATGTGGTCGAACAAGCAGATCAACCTCGTCGTTTAAGTGGCCAAGAAATATGGGACAAGGTGAAGTACATTCAAAGTTTCGAAGAAGGGACTGGTTCAAGCGAACCTGAGGGATACGGCGTTGATCATCATTGGAACAAACGCAGCATATTTTGAGAACTACCATATTGGAAAGATCAATTGTTAAGACCCAACCTCGATGTCATGCATATTGAGAGGAATGTGTTTTGCAATATTCTGTACACCGTGATGGACACCAAGGGCAAGACGAAGGATACAGTAAACGCAAGACGGGACATAGAAGTGATTTGCAGAAGGCTTGATTTGCATTTGGTGGAGAATGACATGGGACGGACTTCCAAACCTAGAGCACCGTACACATTCAACAAACAATAGAGTTTAGAGTTGTTGCAATGGGTTTCAGATCTGAAACTCCCGAACGATTATGCGTCAAACTTGAGAAGATGTGTTGATCTGCACGAGGCGAAGTTATTCGGGATGAAGAGTCACGATTGCCATGTTTTTTTCCAGAGATTGTTGCCGTGGGCCTTCAAAGCACTTCCGAAGCATATATGGTCTATTCTGACGGAATTTTCCATGTTCTTTAGAGAAATTTGTGCTTCTGAACTTAATGTTGAAAAGTTACGCCACTTAGAGGTGAGCATACCAATAACGTTATGCAAGTTAGAGATGGTGTTTCCTCCTAGCATGTTGTTGGTTTTGATTAGTTTTGATGATGTCTTATATAGATGCCATTCTTAAGAGAAAAAAGGTTGCATACTACATTTATCTTCTACCTTGACTAATTCTTATATTTAATGTAGATGCAAAGTTTAAAACAGATGTTGGAATGAAGCTTCATCATATTTGAGCTACAATGGAGTATGTTGATTGAAGAAAGAAGCTCTTGCACAATATAATGGGAATATCATAATATCAAGGAAGCAAGAAGTTATCAAATGATTTTGGGGGATAATCTAGAAGGAGAGAAGAAATTGAAGAAGGAAGAACTTGCAATGCAGTGGAATATCTTTACTCAAGTTCTCATATTGATGCTAGAAGTCTCCAAGATCATATGGAAGTTGGAATGGATCAATTCAAAGTTAAAACCAGCAAGAAATCAGTTCCAGGACTCCAAACTCGAGTTCATAACTTGCAAACTCGAGCCTATAATGTCTTCAGCAACTCTGGTGCCTCTAGACAAGCCAAACTCGAGCCTGTGTACTCAAACCTCAGGTTTGGAACTCCAAACTCGAGCCCATCATTAACAAACTCGAGCCTGTAATGTTGTCAGCATTTCTGGCGTCTCTGGACAAGGCAAACTCGAGCCTATAAGTACAAACTCGAGTTTACAGCGGTCTTCAACATTTCAGCAACTCTGTTCCACGTTTCACTCAGGCGACGTCTGGTAATTCAATGATATCTTCTAAACCAGAGATCGGTTTGAAGTGAGATCAGTGGCATATGAAACTAGACTCGCAATGCATCATTTGTATATATAATTCAAGCCAAAACGAGTTCACAAGAAGGATCTATGAATTTATGAAGTTGACAATGATATCCACGTCACACAACAGATCAACCTTCAATGTTTTGCATGTATCTCAGAAACAAAAAATCCAATTGAGATGAAATTGGTGGCATTGGAAAGAAGACTCAAAGGGCTTTCCATCGATAGTTTAACCAACCAAAACAGAGTTCATACCAGGGAGATATGGCCCTCGAAAATGGACAGCATTTTCAGGATGTTGGAAGTTTGCTATCAAGTGAAGCAAACTCGAGCCTACCAATCCAAACTCGAGTTCGAGGGAAATCAGGTGAAATGAAATTGTTGGAAAAAGCAAAACTCGAGCCTATTAGTTGGTGAACTCGAGTTCGCGGGTTACAGAGAGCTACCAGGTCGCGAAAATCATCCAAACTCGAGCCTATAAGTTGCAACCTCGAGTTTAGACAAGACAGAGAGCAAAATATGGTTTTGGAGAGAACCAAACTCGAGCCTAAAACTTACAAGCTCGAGTTTAGCTCAATCAGAGAGGAATTTAGCCTTCATCAACAAAGGAAAAATCGAGCCTACTTAACCAAACTCGAGTTCACGTTGCTGATGCAGAAAATCATCATTCCGAAAGTCTCATTTCTCATCAAAGAATATCCACATGATTACCCAAATGACTTATACTTCTTCTCAACATTATTTATATCATTTGTGTACATGTTTCAGATTATTAAAGCTTGAGAGAACATCAATCTTGACAGAAATCAAGATCTAGAAGATGAATTTGCTGCAGATTTTCAGAAGTGAGAAAGAAGACAGATTTCAACAAGGAACTTGATCAAATGAAGTTGAATGCTCAGCTGTGATGTTCTTCAATGGATTCAAACTCTCAAAACGTGAGATGCTCCAACAGACAGAAGCCTCAAAGGATTCAAATACTCAAAAGTTCTGTTATGACATGTCACTCTTTCCAAAGCTCAGAAATATTATTTTAAGATACCCACTAAACAAAAGTTAGTAGATGACATCCTGGAAAGTTACACAACCATTCTTCAAGGCAGACAGCAAGACTGTACTAGCTATAGCTTCCAAATATCATTCTTTTAAGATATCTGCCATCATCATCACCAAGGGAGAATTTCTTGAAGAAACAAACTTCAACAGCTATATTCTCAACAACTATATTTTCAACAGCTATATTCTCCACGAATTCAAATCTCTTCAACTGTCATCAAGCTTCAATCAGCATAAATACCCAAGGACTTTGAAGAACAAACAGAGATAAGAGAATACAGAGATGAAAAACGCAGAGAAACAAGCTTACATCTTCAACATGCTGATATGCTGATATTCTCATCATTTACTCTCTGTTTTCAATGTTTTCATAGTTTATCATAGAGAGTGAAATGTTTTGTATTGTACTTCAGTGTTTATCCATTCACTTCTAAGAAAGAAGGTTTATTTGTAAACATCCTATCTTTCTATCTGAGAGTTACTCAAGATTGGGTAATCTTGAGTGGGAAACCCATTGTATTACAGCTTGTAAGGGGAGTAAGTTCTAGTGAGAGAATTACTTCAAGTACGAGTGTGTAATCAAGTGGGTGTATTGATTACGGTTTGTAAGGGGATTGAATCCTAGTGAGAGGATTACTTCAAGTGCGAACGTGTAATCAAGTTGAAAGAAGATAGTGGATTGAAAATCTCAAGTGGAAGCTTGGGACTGGACGTAGGTCAAGGATTGGGCCGAACCAGTATAAATCTCAGTTTGCATATTCTCTTCCCTTATCTCTTACATTTCCAGCATATATGTTTGAATGATTGTTTATCACTTTATAAATTATTACTGTCATTCAAACTACTTTCAGTAAGTTGCGAAAAGATTTTCAAAGTTATAAGATTTTAATTAGACACCCAATTCACCCCCCTCTTGGGTGATAGCCAAGTCTTTCATTTGGTATCAGAGCTAGGCTCTTGTTTAAAGGACTTAACAGTCTCAAGAGTTATCAATGGCTAATTTTGGGTGCTGCTCATTTTTAGAAGGTTTTGATTATACGGTTCCACCGTTTTTCAATAATATTGATTTTTGGTTTTGGAAAGCTAGAATGACTTGTTTTATCAAAGCAACTGATTTTGATATGTGGAATGTTTTTATAAATGTCTTTGATTTCAAACCAAGAAAGGATTGGACAGAAAAGGAAAAGAAAATGTTTTCTTTGAACATTAGAGCAATGAAAATCCTTTATTGTGCTTTAACCGAAAATGATTTTCAGAAAATCAAGTTTTGCTCTAGTACTAAAGAAATATGGGATACTATTGATTTTATATATACTTCTAACAATTGTGTTGAAGTTGATAGTGTTGAAAGTTCATCAGAAATTATAAATTGCATATCTATGACTGATGAACAACTGGAGGTTGAAGAAGGAGAAATCATTGAATACTTCCATGATCCAGTCAACACAAAAGAACAAGAGGAAGAGGATTCCCAGGAAGAGCTCATGGACAATTGTGATCAATCATTATCTAGAGCTCAAGATGCACATGTGGTAAACAATTCCAATTCTTCTTGTGTAGTTAAGAAAAATGATTTTGATCAATTGCATAAAATTGTTTTCCAACCAATTATTGATTCTAGTTTGAAAAGCAAAACTGTTTTCAAAAATGATGCTGGAAAGTTTATTGGGAAGAAATATTATTCAAATGAGATTTGCTTAAATTTCCATTCTCACAACCGACACAATGCTTGCATAAAATCTCATAATGCACATCATCATATTGTTTGCAATTATTGTGGTAAATCTGGACATATTTCTCACACATGCTATATTAGGAGAAATTATAATGTGAGAAATAAATTTGTTTGGGTTCCAAAAGGACAAGTAAAGTCCACTACTAACAGTCAAGGACCCAAATATAAGTGGGTACCAAAATGTCCATCTAGTACTCCATGTGTGCAGGATGATTTGAATATCAATGGACATCAAGGTACAAAGAAGAGGAAGAAAAGTCCAAGAGTTTCTCATGAACCTAAAAGGAGATTCACATCCGTTAGGAGAACTCGTGGAGAAGCCATTGCTGAAATTACAAAGTCAAATAACAAAGATAAGCAATGGAAAATAGGAGTACATTCCACCTCAAGAATGAACTATCATAAGGTAAAAGTATACAATGGTAAAACCTCCTTTCCTATCATCTGAAATATTCATTGAGGTTTTATATTTTGTATCCTTAGGAATGAGCATTGTAAACTATTTTGAAATTGATTTTTCACATCCCTTAAAAATTCACTTAATAAGTTTATAATGGGATTGCAATGTTCAATAGTTTATTCTTTATGCATACATGATGATTTGAAAAGAAAGTATCTCTTTTATGCATAAAGTCATGTTTAGTTCATTATGCTCAATTTCCTGTTCATAATTATATTCATAAGAGCATGTGAATCTTGGTTCCTACAAGCTAACGATGATTGGATCCAAGTAAGGTTGGATACCAAGAAAGAAAATATTTATACAGTTTTGTAGGATCAAAGAAAGCTTCTCAAGAATGCAACATAGAGAAATGATCCAAGTCTTGAGAAAGCTAAACAAGCTATGCTTAAGGTTAATGATGAATGTCGGAAAAGGAGTTATCTACATCAATCCATCTCAACCAAGCAAGTTTCTATGAGGTCAAGAGGAATTACGGTGATATCTAATTCTTACCTCATACTATAATTATATGAAATTCATTGTTGGTTTGTCTTTAGTTAAGTTAAAAGGTTTTGAAACTTATTCAATTTCAATCAGCAATTTTACTGTCATATGCAAACTCCAGTTTTGATTTGGAAACTCCAGTTTTCAGTTTGCCATGAGTTTTCAAAGTTTTGAGAAAACTCGAGTTTTACTTTGGAAACTCGAGTTTAGGCTATACAAAGAGTTCTCTAAGTTTCCAACATTTTATGGAAACTCGAGTTTAGTTTGAAAACTCGCGTTTTGCATCATAAGAGAATAAAGCTCGATTCTGACCTTATGAAAACTCCATACTTCAATTTGACAAAGTTTTTCAAAGTTTT
Organism: Acacia pycnantha; assembly: GCA_025563575.1. Lineage (NCBI taxonomy): Eukaryota > Viridiplantae > Streptophyta > Magnoliopsida > Fabales > Fabaceae > Acacia > Acacia pycnantha. The sequence goes on along the minus strand of JAMWYP010000377.1, from coordinate 537,819 downwards.
CTCATAAAAGAGAAAACTCGAGTTTCGTTTTGGAAACTCGAGTTTCGGCCTTTCAGAGAAGATTCCATAGTTTTCAAACAAAATGAAAACTCGAGTTAAGTTTTGAAAACTCGAGTTTTGGCCAGACAGAGAGCTCTGCTAAAATTGAACATTTGAAAACTCTAGTTTTAAAATGAAAACTCTAGTTTTAAAATGAAAACTCCAGTTTTGAGATTTTGGACTCAAACGTAATTTTTCATCAAAAGTCCAAAACTCGAGTTAGTCACTTAATGACTCGAGTTTTGCACTATTCACTTAACTTGTCCAAATGACAAATCGTGATGTTTTCCTTTAAAATAAGAAAACTCGAGTTAAGATTTTGAAACTCGAGTTTAGGATCTTAATTGAAAATGAAAACTCGAGTCTTAAAGAACAAACTCGAGTTTGCATCGCTGAATTTGAATTTCAAGTTACACGAATTTGCGAAATCTTTATGATTGATTCCAATACTTTATATCATCACTCATTAATATTCCTAACTATGTTTAATCAATTTGTTAGTGAGTTTTTGATGATCAAACAAGTGAATTTGTGTATAATTTTTATGAGTCTATGTTTTTTAAATGCACAAGTCTAAAATTTGTTTGGATTTCAATTCACTCTGTTTTATAAAGATGCATACAAATGTTTTGAAAAGTATCCATACTTTAATTACATTCAAATGATGTTTCAAATTGGAAGTTAATGTTGTATACTGAATGTTGGATATGCTTCAAATCTGTTTAGGTAGAATTTTCCCTATCAGTCACATATTGATCTTTGATATTCAATGTCTTGCTTGAACCTCTCATTCTTTATTCTCTAACTAGTTGGACCTCATGTCTAACAAGTTGATCATATATGAGTTTCAAGCTTATCTCTAGAAAAGAATTCAATTTGTGAAAATCTTATGCCTATTGCATAAATCCTTGTTGGTCAAGATATTCCAAGCTTTATGAATGTTCATTAATGCATTGAATCTTAATGCATTAACCATTAGTGGAATAACTTACTAGGATCATATTCTGGAACTCTAGTCATTTGGACTAATGAGTTTGTGCTTCACCATTCATGAATCCTAGTAGTAATGTTGTTACTCAAATTCATAAAGTTTGTCTTCATCCATCCTTGAGTAACTATATTCTTGCTTTGAATGTTCACATACTTTCAAGATTCTTTTCTAAGAAGCAAGATTATCTCTTGGTCATAGCAAAGTCATTATGCATATATATATCTTTGTTGTGTTAAGCATGTTTTGTTAATGCTTTACCTTCATGACTTTTGCTTTTGAGGAAATTCTTCAACATGTTAACTTCATTGTTTGACATGTTCTCTAAAACTGAAGCATACTGATTTAGTCTTTAACATGTTGACTTCCACCATGTTTTAAAGTGAGCATTGTTTTCAAGCATGCTTCAAAAATGACTCTTTCATTCATCAAAATTGTGATTTCATAATACATCATCAATGTTTGAAAGAAAATGTGAGATTTGAAACAATTTTCTTTTGAAACTCTACTGCAATTCTGTAATATTTTGAATACTCTAAGTTATGCAGTATGGCAGTGTGATTTATGCTTCATATCTAAGTTATGCAGTGTGCTTATTGCTTCATTCTATTTCTGCTGCAAGGATTGGAGATAGGGGCAAGCTGCACGAGTAGGCTCACGGACGGAGATTTCTCTTTATCGTTTTCCGTATTTACTTTCGAGAACAATAGGATGACTGTATCAATACTATGTTACACTATGGTTAATGTTTTGTTATGGATCAGTTACTCTTTCGCTCCAATGCTCTACTTTGATTTTTTTTTAAAAAAAAAATCCGCTTTAAAAATGGGATGTTACAAGTTGTTACCCGGTGCAACAAATACGTAATCAATGGGTATCGGTTTTCAACGGTTCAAGCGAATGCAAATACACTATGTTGCAATTACGGTGTATGTTGTCGAGGTGACCAAGTTGACGGGGTCGAGGGAGCCTACTACGGGAAGTTAATCGAGATAATTCAGTTGCATTACCAGTGGGACAAGGTGGTGACTCTGTTTAAGTGTGAGTGGTTTGATAACAGTCCGCGTGGGACAAAAGTGGACAAATATGGTAATGTTGAGATCCACTGGACAAGGAGATATACGGTTGGTTATGACCCATTCATCCTTGCTCAACAGGCGGAACAAGTTTACTATACCTTATACCCCACATCCCGTCAAGGGTGGAAGGGAGTTATCAAAACCAAAGCACAGCATATTATACCAAACTCGAAAGATTCAGAAACAAATGACGGTATGCCTGAACCGTTCCAGGCTTATGTGGAACATGTACTGCCCCTAAACATTGCCGACGATGATGTACCAAGCAATCTGTTTAATTCGGCTGCGGAGTTAGAGTTGATTCTTATCCAAATTGACGATGAAGAATCAGACAATGAGGCAGAAATGATTTACTCTGATAGTGAATCTGAGTTCGACGATTATGAGACTCCAGAGGAAGGCATGCAAGCAGATGACAAAGAACAAGAATCGTCCGGTTGATGTGTGTTAGTTCTTTTTTATGACGATCTAATTATACTACATACTCTGTCATATACTTCGCTACTGTCATATTTAGTAAATATCTTTTATATATATATATATATATATATTATGACATAATGTTTATAAGTGTTCAGAGATGAAGCATCAAGGAGGACGTTCCGGTAGTGGACGTAGTAGTGGTCGAGCCCGACCCCGTCCTATCAGAGGGGGTAGGGCGACGTCATCTGGTGCCTCTGTAGGCAGAGGGCTCAGTGCTTCCCCAGAGGTTCCGCTATTTGAGATGTCATCTTCACCGTCGGTTTATATGTCATCGTCACCGTCTATTTATATGTCATCATCGCCATCTACTACCGACTCTTTCATGGGTGGTAGAGGTGGGCCTGGAACTTCCCATAGTCCACAGCAAGGAGCAGAGCAGGTTTACTTTACCATTTCTAATTGATTTACATATGTTTAGTTTTCTAAAACCATCTATGCACAAGCATCTTCTATAGTTGACATTCCTTCCTTCAGCACAATGCGTCGCCTCATAGCCAGGTCGGGGAAGGAGGTAGTTCTTTCGAGGAACCAATTTGGGGATCGGTAGATCCTGCAAATGGAAAGATTTGGATGTGTCCTGTTGGCACCACCGAGTAAGTCATGTAAAGTTAGCAATAATAATGTTTAAGATTTTCTACCTTTAGTTTCTATGATAATATTTCCATCATATCCTCTGTGTTCAGATTTCTACCAAATAATGAGGTGACTAGTATCATCTCAAACCAAATATTTCGTAACTTCAATCTGCCTTACGCCACTTGGTCAGAGATTCCTAAGGATCATCAGGATGCTTTGTTCAATGAGTTCTTGGTAAGTTATGTGTTTTAATTTATGGTTATTAATTTCTTATCCAAATGCAAAAATGATTAAGTACTTTTAAAATTTGGACCACTGATTGTTTGTCATTGATTTTCAGGGTAAGTTTAATACATTTCCTAAACATCATGAAGACATTAAAAAAGCTTATAACTACAGGGCTGGCCGATGGTTGACTGAGAAGTTCTTTAAATTGAGAAGAGGTAGAGGCCGGAAAGATTGGATTCAACCAAAATAAGCAAAATAGAGCCAAAATGGAAGGACCTTCCTATCTTTGGCGGCTGCATTTCAATGAGTGAGCATAAACGAAAAATTGTGAGTACGTTATTTTGTATTTAAGTATTCAATATTTTTTTCTTTGAAACAATTAATTAACGGTCATCATTTGTGTTTGCAGGCACTGTCTGAGGATGTTGCTCCAGAAGATATTGACTGGATTGCCTTTGAGCATACCCATTCCCAATGATCGAAGGGAGTGAGCCGCGCTGGATTAACGCCAAGGCGCAACAAGTAGCGGTGAGATATTATATTGCATTCTTTGTTTCAGACATCAGCATATATTTATTTCATTTCACATGGCTTCTCTGTGATGTATTTTTTTGCTTCTAGGACACCTATAAGAGGCTGACGGAGGAGAGAGACTCGCAGAGTGCGAGTGACCCCACATCCTCTCAGTACGATAATGAGAGTCTATTCATTCAGGCTGCAGGTGGAATGAACAACAAATGTAGAATCTTCGGGTACGGTGCCTCTTCCAGCCGATTTAAGCAAACGAAGCGCTCCTCATCCAACCATGAAGGTGTTTCTGCAGGTAAACGTAATACATTTGATATTGATTGTTGCATTTTCATTCCCTATTCTATTTGAATAAAGTACAAAAAATAAACGTAGTTCCTAATTTTTTTGCAGATGAGATGAAGAAGATGAAGGCGTTGGTCCGATCGCGGGCGAGAGGAGGCGCATGAGACACGCGAGATGGTAAGGCAGATGCAGTCGCAGGCAGAGGAGCTGCATGAGACACGCGAGATGGTAAGGCAGATGCAGCTTCAACTTATGTCCCTAATGAAAAACAAGGGGCCAGCTTCTGGTGATGGTGGTGATGAGAATGCTGATGATGCTACTCTTTAGACTACTTTTTAGTACATGTTATTCGGTACAATATTATTTATATTTTGTTTTCTCTCTATGTAAAGCTCCTTATGCTTGATACTTATAATATATATATATATATATATATATATATATATATATATATATATATATATATATATTATGAAACACAGTTAGTTTTAGTTTTTAAAAAATTTAATTCTAAAAAAATTATTATTTTTTTTAAAAATTAATTTTAATTTTAAAAAAAAAAATTTGCGACGGATATTGAAATCCTTCGCAAAAAGGAAGAATTGCGACGGATTTTTAAATCCGTCGCAATTGCGACAAGGATTTTTGCGACAGACAAAATCCGTCGCAAAATGAGTTTTGCGACGGAAAAGCCCTTTTTTGCGACAGATTTTGTCCGTCGCAAAAACTGTCTTTTTTTTTTTGTAGTGCATACCCTCATACGAGGTTGCTGTTATGACAACCATCTGTTAAGAGATATTATTAAGGATACTAGAGATCGCACAAAAGACTTGATGAGTGTGAGAGGGCTGAAAATAAAGCACAAAAGACTTACTCACTTCGACAAGTTACCCTGGTAGCAACGTCATTCGCTATCTTTAAACGAGATCGCAAGCGACCTTGACAGTAATACCTTTGTTTAAATTGTACTCCCTCTGTTCCTTTTTATAATAAGATAAAATTAATCGAATTATGTTGTTTCAAAAGTTAGTTAAAATTAATTAGATGCAATAAATATATAAAAAATAAATTCTTTTTCAAAAAATATCCTCATTTATGTGGAAGAGAGAATATGTTATATTGAGTGCTTTAGTCAAACATGAGAATTAAATACAATAGTGGTATGAGTAAAAAATAATAATAATAATTATGAGGGTAAAATAAGGAGTTTTGAAAGAAAAAACTTTTGAGATGATCCTTAAATCTATCTTACAATAATGAATCCAACAATTATATCTTATAAAAAACAACAAAGGGAGCCTAAAATAGAAAAAACGCTGACTTCCAATTATGCCCTTGAACTAATTCCTTACCTCCACTGCAATATTCAGTTATTCTTATTCACCATTGGATTGATCTTCACTTTCTCTAAAAATTAAAATCCTTTAAAAAAAACATGATTTTTCTATTTTACTTAAAATGAGTCCAGCACCATATGCTTTTTATTGGAAGTGTAAATACACTTAAGAACATCCAAAATGAGAGAAAAAATGTCAGGACTATTACTTTTTGTGGTGAGGCCTACACTATTTTTATATATGCATATCTAACCATGTTATATTATATTTAATTGTCTTGGCATTTTTGCTATCATTTTGAATATCTATGAGTATTTTTGCATCTCTGAAAAGCATATATATATATATATATATATATATATATATATATATATATATATATATATAGTTGAACGCACTTTTGGTATAAGATTATTCTTACACCTTAACTTTTATTTTTAATGATTGTTTAACAAAATTATGTGCTAAAATCTGAATAAAAAATCGAACTATAAGCAAGCGGATGAGTTTAGTCCGCAAAGAAAAAACGATAAAATTCCAAATATAAATATGGTTTTTTAAAGGGAGAATCATGTATAAATCCAATTGAAATACCAAAATATAAATTCAGACCTACACTTTTTATAAATTATTAATGAGGCCAAGATGCCTGATTAAGAAGTTTTGAATGTTAGTAAAAGACTATAACACCCTCATATAATAAAAAAAAAAAGGAAAATTGAAGGTTGCAGCCCATTTTTTATTATTTCAACTGTATTAAATTATTTTTTTTAAAATTTTTTTTGTTTGTTTGATAAAAAAATTAGTTTGTTTGTTTTATATGTTTTTTATAAAACAAACAAATATTTATGGGAAAAACACTTCTCATGTTGTAGAAGTGTTTTCTCATGTCACACACATATGAAATGGTGAGACCCACATATTTATATAATGCTCATTATATATATGTGTGGGTCCCACCATTTCATGTGTGTAGGAATCTTCTTCTTCTCATGCAACATGAGAAGTTTAAACCCCAATATTTATCTATATATACAATATAAGTTTTTTTTTTTTAAACACGGTACTATTTGTCAAAATAAAAGTATTTAAATTTGCATGTATCATGTATAATCGCAACAAATATTTTTTCCCAGTAAAGATATTATATAAATATAAGTATAATTCTATATGTACAATATAATTTTTTTTTTTAAAAAAAAATTGTATTATTTATATTCTATAGGCTAAAATATACTTTTAGTCATTTAAGTTTACATAAGGTATACTTTTGGTCCCTTAACTTCATAAAGTATACTTTTAGTCCTATAATTCTAACACCGTTAATTTTGCTAACGGAAAATGCAAACTCAAGTGATAACAGTGTAAATTTTAAGTGATGACTGTGTGATTAAATGCTATTAGGTTTAAATTTAAAATATGGGTAAATTGAAGAATATATAAAATTTATGTAATTAAATGCTATTAGTCATCACTTGAGTTCGTTCCGTCAGCGTTTTCCGTTAGCAACACTAACGGTGTTAGAATTTTAGGACCAAAAGTATACTTTATAAAGTTAAGAGACTAAAAGTATACCTTATGTAAAACTTAAAGGACTAAAAGTATACTTTAACCTATTCTATATAATCACAACAAATATTTTTGTCCAACTAAGCTATTATGTAAATATAAGAATATAATGGATAGATTCATTCTTCTATTTCATCAAAAACCTTCCCATGTGATGGTTGGGAAATTTCACTTGTTTCATTTGGGTTGACATTGAGTGATTTTCTCTTAGGTGCTTCTTACATGTTTTTCCCTCTAATTAGAGGGATTAGGCTTTTTTTTTTTAAAAAAAATGTTTTATATATTCTATTTATTTAGATTAGATTATATATGTTAGATCCTGAAAAAAAATTGCACCCAATATCTCAAATTAATTAATTTTCAGTCCTGCATTAAGAAATATTTTTCCTGTAACCCCAATATCCTAGAAATTAATTAATCTAAGATATTGGATGTAAAAAAATTTCAGGCTGCAGCATATAATCTAATCTCAATAAGTAGAATATATATTAAAAAAAATGCCTAATCCCTTCTATTAGAGGGAAAAGCATCTAAGAAGCACCTAAGAGAAAAGCACCCAATGTGAATTCGTTTAATTTCTTTAACGATGATCCTAAATGCAAGACAAAGGAATCAGTTGTCCGTTCTTTTAAAGGGAATTAATGAACATTGATGTGCCTATATAAGACAATGTTATATGTTATTAATGAACATTGATGTATAAGAATTTCTTCAGTTTACCATCAGCTCTCTTCAAAATTCTCTATCCAAATATTATCATAGTAGTTCAAATAATATTGTTTTAGTTTGCACATTATTTAAGGCAATTTTTTAATTTTTTTAAATAATAATGATTATAAAATAAAATAAAATTTAAATATTTATGGCATTTATTAAATCATATTTAATTATAATTAAAAAATATTTAATTATTATTATTAATATAATCAAACATTTTTTAGAGTTCATACTTTTTTATATATGTATAAGTAATTTTAATAAATGAAATTAAAATATAATCAAAAAATTTCAAAATCACTTATAAAAAAACATCTAAACATATTAAACCTCCTCCTAATAATCATAAAAAATATAATTATAATTACAGAAATATAATCTTATCCCAGAGTTACAAGTGGCATTTTCATAAAAATATAACCTTTATAATTACAGAAATATAATATTATCCTACCGTTACAAGTGGCATTTTAAATTTGTGACAAATTACCAAACAATTTGTTATATAAGTCGAACCTCCATAACAAAAATTTAGAATTGGTTGGAAAAATTTTGAGGGAAATCATATAAATTAAAAAGAGTACTATCCAACATAAGAATAAAAACATAACCATCAAAATGACTTCAGTCTGATCTATGTTTGAAACAATAAAATGTCAAAGTAACTAGATTCTAAGTTAAATAAAACCCATCTAGTTGCAATTAGAATATATCCAATATAGTAATTTTATATGTGGTATCCTTCCGCAAGTGCCATGCTAATCTTACCAGTATCATTCCCATTTTTTCCGGATGTCCATGAAGCCACATCCCACAAGTAGAGAAGTTTCTCATGCTGCTTGATCATAGGCTACCATCTTCCTTTTACCAAAACAATTTAGAAATCTTTCCAGTTGAAGAAAAATAGTTATTCAGCAGAGACAGAAGCATTAGTTTATAAGCAGTTCTTGATCCTCCTAAAACGCATACTTGATTTTGTAATACCCTAAAATCTGACTTAAGGTAAATATCATAAAATAATAAAATATACCTATTGAAAATAGGTGAATATGAGGTTTCAAATAAAAATTTATAATTATCTTATTTTCTAAGATAATTTCTAGTGAAATTGGAAGAAATAGAGTGTTAAAAGGCCCTAAATGAATTTAGGAGCTACAAAATACTGTGATAAATCCTGAGAGGCAATAAAATAATTATTAAAATTAGGAAGTATGTTGTCTCTAATTTGGAGAATTTTTGGGACTATTTTCTTTGGAAAATAAGGAGGCAAAAATCAAAAAGTATTGTGGGGTCATAATTGACCCCATGATTTTTAATATTTTATGTGGAGCATAAAATACTAATGTCAGTGCAATAGTTGTGAGGTAATGAGTTATTCTAATTAATAAAATTATCAACAATTAGTGGGTAATTAATTAAATAATTATTGGCTAATTATTTGAGCTTAAACAAAGGAAAATCCAAAGATAATTATGTAAAACCCTATAATTAGTGGTTTATGGCTAAAATTAGCATAAAATATACTTGCTAATTAATTGGAATGAAGAAAAATATATGAGATTAAGTAATTTTAAGCCTAAAAACATGTATGGACCAATAGGAAATATTTTGTAAACAATTATATAAAATAATTATTAAATAATTATTTTATATAATATTAATTAATTAATTAATTAATTAAAAACAGAAAATAAAAAATAAAATAAAAAAAAGAGAGAGAGAAAGGACCGAAAATCTTAATGGATAAGAGGATAGGATTTTCAAGTTAAAAATCATGCAACTTTAGTTAAATGGTAGTTAAGTTGTAAAAAGAAAATAGGATAAATGACCACCGATAGAAACTAAATCCTATCTAGAAAACCATGAACAATGTTTCTAAAACCAGAGTATATTAGAAACAAGTAAATTTTTAGCTCGGAGTAGGTTACCTCCGAAATTATTTCCGTAACCGAAAACGTTTGTCCGAAAATCTTCGGCAGGCAATGGAATGTCCTGAATGGGATCAAAAATTTAGTTAAACCAAGTATTTTGAAAGAGGAAGAAAATATCTTTAGGGCTATGTTGCCGGTTTTCTAAGTTTCTTCAAGATTACGCGATTCAAACACCGATCAAGGGATTTTATCGGTAAAATCCCATAAAGCAAAATGAAAGGAGCAGAAGAAGCCAACAAGGCCATACTCTTGGCCAAGTATTTTGCATGGAGGAGAATTAGCCACACAGAAACCCTAGAATTTGTGGCCAAGAATTGAAGTTGGAAGATTACCATTTTGCCCTCACCTTTTCTTCTATAAATAGGCCACCCTCCCATTGATTTTTTCACACCATTTTCACTTGAGCAATTCGGTTTTAGAGAGAGGGTAGAGAGAAGGAGGAGTCCGGAGGAAGAAGCGTGGCTTCTGGGTAATTTTCGATGCAGAGTCTTAAGTTCTAGTTTTCGATTCGGTAGTTATAGTAGAAATGTTGTTTTGATCTTTAATCTTCCAAGTTAGTTTAGATATCATGTTTTAAGGTTAAATATGATATATATTTCGAAAATTATGTTGGAGTAGGAGTTATGTTGAAATTCTGGAAGATTAGGGTCAAAGTAACGAAGTGCTGGCGAAATTCCGCCGATTAAGGGGTCAGGGGTAAAATGGTCATTTATGACTAAAATGTCCATCGTAATGATAGATCCTTAACAAATACGTTGTTATCTTGATAGGATATCCCTGATTACATTCTGACCAACTGTCGTACCGTATTCCGCCAGAAATACCGTATAACGTCAACGAAGGTACGTTCGCGTACTGTAACACTAACTCTGATATTTATGGTATGCGTGTATATTGTTAGGTGTATTGTATGAGTAGAGTTGTTATGCTGTTAGAGGATGATTGAACATATGCATGCACTGGGAGTGGTATATCTGTATTCACTGAGAGTGGTATGTCCTAATTCACTGGGAGTGGTACATCTGCATTCGCGGGGAGCGGTACATTTGCATTGGGTTGCATGCTATTATGCTGTTATGTTGTGATTGACTGTAGTCCATGTACTGTATATGTAAATATGAGGTTAACCGTTACCTGGGGTCCGATTGCAATGGACCTCAGCCCTTAACATAACTTCAGGGTCGGAAGGACCGAGGACCGATGATAGAGGCAAGCAGTCCGCATAGAAGACCCGGCTGAAGACTTCCTTTTATTGTTCCGGCGGAAGCTTTACTTTTGTTGTTGCATATATCTTTTGAAATACTCGGTTACTGTACCGCTGTTGTAACCAGACAGACTTACGGCGTTTTATATATATATATCAGTTACTCAATCGCTCTGATGCTCTACTCTGATGAAAAAAATTTATATTGCTTTTGAAAACGGGATGTTACAGATTTCTTGAATTATCTTATTAAATTAAAAATGTGGAAAACGTGTACTTAATTTACTTTATTATCCAATTTAAGTTTAATTTTATAAAATTCAAAATTCAAAACAGGAACATGATCTTAATAATAGAAGATAATCTATAAAACACCACAGAAGTGAAACATGGAATACACAAATAATTAAAGAGAATGAATAGGCACCTTGATTGATCTTTTTTCTGTTGTTGGCGAGGGATAGAATAGACTTCCCTAGCATTCTTAAGTATCTTATTGCAGCGTCCTATTTTTTCATGTACCGTCAACATACATGCTTATTGTGGGATTTTTAATTATTACACCTCCTTTTTTGAGGTCTCAGGATAAATTTTCTTGAAATATATTTCTAAATTAATAATTACATTTTCTAAAATATATTTTGTTACACTTAAAATCTCTGAACTACATAGTTATTAAACCACACTGGCAGCTGAACCATTCGAGATACTAAGTCAAAGGTTAGTGGGTCAGATCGAAGTCAAAACAAAGCTAACTTGGGGCTAGATAGGTGAGGACGTAAAGATTCAAGGTTCTTTATATGAAATTCTGACTAAAATTTTAAAAAAAATGAATTAATTTTATTTTTTTCAATTTTAAAAAGCTTGAACTGGTCAAACCAGTCCAACCTGCAGATGTTGGACCACTATTTGGCCGGTTTTCGACCCCAAACCAGCCGGTCCATTCCGATTCTAATAACACTACTAAACTATAAGAAAATCACTTTTTAAAAATAAATAAATAAATAAACAGACCATGAATTAATAAAAACCGTTTCATATAAAAAATTAGAATAGATAAATAATGTGCTAACTTAAAAAGGCAAACAATATTTTCGTCTATAGAAAATGCTTTACTAATTTTTAAATACAAAAAGACTTCAAAGGCCAAAAAAAAAATACAAAAAAGACTTCCAAATTTCAAGTCTAGTGACATGTTTGAAAATATAATTGCTTGTTTGGTATAAAGGGAAGGGATGAAAAAAAAAATTATAAGTTAAATTTTAAAAAATTAAAAAAGTAGGGTTAAAGGTTTTTAATCATTTTTTCATATTATCTTTTCTCTTTATTAAAACTTTATAACCCTACTTCTTCAATTTCAACTCATGAAATTTTTATTTTTCCTCCCCTCGCCTCCCCTCATATTAAACAACCTAGAGGTCCAAGTGACTTGAAAGTTTAACTATTTAGTTATTACCTCACGATCTTGTGAAAGAATTTTAAATACATTCAACATAAATGAAAACTACATCCTCAAGGACAACAAGGAATCTGTTCTGGTGTAGAACACAGATGTCCAGCCGCGTGTGTGGGCTGGTAGTTTGATATCGGATCAAGGGTCTCCTCCTGGGTGCGTATGGGGAAACACACAGGCGGAGATAGGATCACTGAACACAACCAGGCTTGTAGTCGAGGGAGTGGGGTGTGTGCTCAGTGTAACGGTAGGTAAATAGTCTAGGTTAGAGCCTGTGTACCTTAGGTTGTTGACTGGGTATTTATAACATATACCTGGAGCGGCTTTAGCGTGATCCCCGGCCTAGGATCTGAGCTGCTTATCCTTATACGGAGATGATCCTATATTTCCGGGGTAGTTAAGATATTTCAGGGTAGCAGATATGACGGATCTGACGCGTCTACCCATGGTTGGGCCTTGTCATGATTGGGTCTTATCTGGATCCGTAACAGAATCCTTTCACGTCAAAATAAGCAATTGATATTCAATTATCTTCTTGAACAAATTTAAACTACCTCCAATCCTAAATATAAGACATAATTGATTTTTTTTAGAAATTAAAGAAGTTAAATAACTTACTTAATCATATCATATGTTGTGCATTCTTAAATTGTATATCAATTTATATGTTAGGCAAAATAATTTGAATAAAAAATGGAAAATATAAATACTTTAAAATAATTCAATTAGTTTCATTAATCTCTCCGAAAAAGTCAACTTTGTCTTATATTTAGAACTAGGGGGTGTTATTTCTTACTCACATATTAAATCATGGAGTAAATTTTGTTGGTTTTTAATTAATACACTAACAATCATAACTAAAAACAAGAAAGCAAAGAGAGAATTAAATTAGCAGACAATGGTGATTTGTGAAAGAAGAAATGACTTTTAGGGGCAACATGGTCATTTAACAACATTAAAAAATCCTTAATTAGGCCTCTCGACCTAATAAAAAATTTGTTAAAAGTGGAGGCCCAAATTTAGATTTTGGTATTTTGGCTGGATTTATATAGGATTCTCCAACTGGCGAAAAGGTGGACACTCTCACCAAAAGAGAAGGGTTCAATCCTGGAGTTGGTCAAGGCGTTGGAGGGCGTCCTAGGGTCTACAAAGCAGTGGTAACCCAAGCTAAGATGAAGGCATGTGTACTCTTAGTCCTGAATTCTTTGTGGAGTAGGCTCCAAACACTCTGCCCTTGAATTGTGGATGAGCTCAACCCCTCTCCTAAATTTTTCTAATATATATATATAGGATTCTCCTTCTTACACAGATAAATATTTAGTTACGTTTTCGTTAGAGAAAGTCTGAATTTTAATCATAATATAAATAAAACAAAATTTAGAGAGGAAGGAGTGAAAGAAAATAGAAAAGATGCATTACAGATGGATTAAATATTATTGAAAATAAATTATTACTGTAATAACTCATGAGTAACGCAGGAATAATAGAAGTGAGAAAAGTTGTCTCATGAGTTAGAGCAAACTCATGATAAAGGCATAAATCAGATTAAACACTTTTATCAATAATAAATAACTATTAAATGTACGTAGTTAAATAATTAAAAAATAAAAATATTTAATTTAAATATATTTCAAATCCAAATAATTATAATTAAATCCTTCAACATCCATAGTTTATCATACTCAAAGAAATTTTTATAAAATTCATATATTAAGTCACTAGACACGTGATCAAATTCAAAAAGCTAACACGAGTTTAACAACGAGTTAACATGAGTTTGTAATATAAAAATATGTAAACCATAAACTCAGTGTGAACTCGCGAGTTCATCCGAATTTGAAGCTAGTATGAGGGTGTTTTGAAGCTTTTAGATAATTGTTTCGGGAGAAAATGTGGTAAAAGAGATTTTAGATTATAGATTTTATGGGGAAATAAAAGTGATTTTGACTTGAGAGTATTTGGATAATTATTATCAGAATCACTTTTCCATGGGCAATTTACCAAAACATTAGCTAATGTGATAATTTCATATAAAGGATAGAATTCTGTTTCAAAGATTTTTAACATCAAATTTCATCATAAATAAAAAAAAATTAAACAAATTTATCTCCAAAATTAAAATTATAATATTAGTCAGAGACTTAATCATTTTTAAATAGTAATTATGTTAAAAAAGATAACTCATTTTATAATATATTTATAAAAGTTTTTTGAATTTGGAGGTATGCTCGAACCTTGATAAGTTTCAGTATCCAGCTCACTTATATTTTAAGATAATAAAAATATAATTTGTTGAAATTGTATGTATATTTTTTATTTTTGAATTATAGCAAGTCTTAAAACGTCAATCAATTAACTCCGAAAATAATAGATAGTAGGGAATTTATCACTGAGTACCAAATTTAAACTCTCCAGATGCAAGTCTCAAGTTGCTAATTGTTATATAATTTTTCAATATTAAACATTAATATTTGGGCCAAAATCATAATTAATTGTAATAATTATTAGTTATTTATAAAATTACAGTATTTTGAAGTGGGGAAGGAAAGAGAGACGGAAGGATAAGAGGAGGGTATTTTTGGTTGTGTATTTATGACAACCATAACAATTACTTAGGGTGTGCATGGGAACCATTTTGTTCCCCAACACTGATTCTGAGATGAAACAGTTTTTTTTTTTCTGATTCTATGCCTGAGAAAAGTTCTGAGAATCAAAATTACGTTTGTTAACTCATTTTATTTTTACTCAGAGAATCAGAATTACGTTTGTTAACATATTTTATTTTTATTTATGTAATCTTTATATTCAAAAAATTATTTATGTGGTGGTGACGGTGGCGGTGGCAACGGCGGTGGGGGGTGGCGGCGATCGTGGTGGTGGTGGTGGCGACAGTGGTGGCGGTGGCGGTGGTGCGGTGGCGACGACGGTGGTGGTGGCGGGGAAGAGAGAAGGGGAAAAATAGATTCTGGCTTTATGCCCTGGAATAGAAAAGCAGAATTTTTCTGCTTCTTTTTTTTATTCCTCTGCACAAAAAAGAAACCGGTTCATCTCGAGAACAAGAAAAAAAAAAACAGATTTACCAAACACAATTCCTATCCAATTTTGTTCATGGGAACAGAAATTAAGGAAAAACTCATTCTGGGAGCGTTGCCATGGAGAGTAGAAAAAGTTGGAAAAATTTGACTTTTTTGAAACCATGGTTTCAACTCTTAATGCCGAACACCATGGTTTGGAATCAAAAAGTACTTCCAAATTTATTAGCCGTTTGGCCACTCTTTTATAAAACCAAAGTTTTCAAGTACAAAAGTGTTTTTTTCAAGAATACCCAAACATGCACAAAAAGAGCAAGTTGGTTGAAGCTAAGAGCGCAAAAACAATAAATTTGGTAGGTAAAAAACAATAAATTTAATAATTCAACTGTGAGTTTGACAAGTTACAATAAGTTAGGTTTATAAAATCAAAGTTAACAGTTACATACAAGAATAAAATTTATATATTCAGTCCATAAAATAATTGATATATTTATTAGTTTGATTAAAATATATTAAAAGAATTATATTGTTAAAATATAATTGAAAATAAATAATACCCACATATAAATAATTTACAATTATAAAAGGAATTAAACAAGTTAATTATTGTAATAAATATAGACTAGTTTCCATATATGAAAACCATTTAATATAGGGCTAAGGTGTAAAAATAGACATGTGCTTTTTTCCGAGGAGTGCCCAGTAGCAAATGTTTTTTTCAGGTGCAAAAGTAACTATTTGGTTACAAATTAGATGCAAAAATAGCGTTTGACCGTTAAGTTTGACTTTTTTTTTTTCTGACTGGACGATGACGTAGCATTTCAAAGGTGCAAAAATAATTTTAGGATCTTAAAAAAATATTTCAGGTATTAATCGGTACTAAAAGGATACTGAAAAAAATATTTCAGGATACTGACTGGTACTAAAAAGTATTTTCAGGATACTGATTGTTTTTTCATAATTTTGAAAAAATATTTTAGGATCTTGAAAAAATATTTCAGGTATTAACCGTAATAATTTACAATTATAAAAGTAAATAGTCAAGTTAATTATTGTAAAAATATAGACTATTTTTGCATATAAAACCCTTTAATATATGCAATCAATACGAGCTCTTGAGAAAAAAAATCATAAATTTAGGACACAGTACATAGAATGGGCTATATATTTAGAATCAAATTCAACCACAACTAGCTCTTATATTGGAATAGGAGGAAGTAGTGCATAAAAATATGTGAATAAACTGTAACAACTTGCAAGCCAAAATGCCTACTTAAAAATCATCTTTGAAAAACATAATAATGCCTGACGCCCCAAAGCAAAACCAAGCAGTTGCACAACACAAAAGGGGATATTACAAGTCAACATTGCAATACAAACCCCTATGCCTAACCAAAAGAATGAAAGCAAAGATGAAATGTTGTACCAAAGGAAAAAAAATTAAATGAAAGGGTGACAGTAAAAGCTGAAAAATGATGCAGCAAAGTACTGTCCAA
Source organism: Acacia pycnantha (assembly GCA_025563575.1). NCBI lineage: Eukaryota > Viridiplantae > Streptophyta > Magnoliopsida > Fabales > Fabaceae > Acacia > Acacia pycnantha. Next base: position 520,874 of record JAMWYP010000377.1, on the reverse strand, counting down.
GAATCAAGGGACGAATGCAATAAAATACATTTTATACACCCATTTGAGATCCTATAAATCAAGCCTTTCCTTCCTTAGTGTCCCTACAATGCTACACCAAAAATAAAAGATTAAAGGAGAACATGTAATTTTAAACAATAAAAGAAAGGAGAAAAAGGCTGCCTTCATAGACCCCCACCAGGTAGGAGAGAGTCTTCTGCACCGGGCCATCCTTTTTCTAGAGGAAGGAGAAAGAGTAAGCTGCCTGTTACACCACAGGAATGTAATTCAAAAGAAAAATTACAGAACCAAGGCTGAGTTCAGTGCAATCTAGTTAGTTCTTCTACTCTCTTGCACAGCTCTTCTACTGAAGCACTCATTGCCTTGGAAATCTCATCCATCTTACTTCGGTTCAGATCAAGAAAAGACTCAATTAGATCTCCATCAAGGAAGTTTCTGGCATCAACTTGTCTTTTCTCACTATTGAATGATCTCCATTGCTCATGACTCAGTCCTCCAACACCTTTAATCACCTTCCGTAAGTTCGACTGAAGTTTCTCCAGGAAGACGTACTGCTCATTAGGAAGTGAGGCAATAACACCAATCACGCCATTGATGGTGCCAAAAATAACAGTTGGGATCTGTCCCACCTCAGAATCTGGTAACCGCATGACAAGGGAACCATGCCGGAACCGGTTGACAAATTCCCCAAGGTGATACTCACCAACAACTTCAAGTCGACCTCGTTCTTCATCAGTAGCCCCTTCACTGTTTTTCCGAACAGTGAAAAGATTGTAATAATTTTCCGCTCCAAGGTATATGTCATCATCAAGGATTTCAACAGCAGACATCCAATTTGCATTGTAATCACGAGCTCTCTCCTCAATAGCGCCTTCTTCATGCTGACAATGGAAGCATACCAGTCAGAAAAATAAAGTACTCGTACAAATTAAGAAACGCTACAGGGGAATAAAACATCCATCCCATAAAACTAGGCAAGGAAGAGTAACACAACCAAACCAGTTACAGATATCAGAATGTTATGGCTTTATAAGCTTTGATCCCATATTAGAAAGATGGATAAGTTGGATAGAATGTAGCCAGTGCGTCCATACTTGTAGGACCAGATACTCATAATAACCCCCAAGAAAACCCTACGAGTTACATCAACTTAACTGACAAATATTGATTTAGACACAAGCTCAAACACACTATCTCGCTTGTAATTTTTACATTCCAATTGTGACAATTACATGACAATTTTTTAGGTTATGCAAAGAAGCTTACCTTGTAAATTAGTAACGAGATTGACTTCATCAAATCACCAACGATAATGAAATCTCCCCTAGTTTGCACATAAAGTGCAAGGATGTGTCCATGATGTCCACATTCAGACTGCAACTCACGGGTACCATCATCCCGGAGCATCCACTTGTACAGCTGAATTTTTTGATTAATGGCAGCAAGCAATTTACCATTAAATGCATTCAAAGAGTAAACAGCTCCTTTCGTTTCCTTCTCAGCAATAAGTTGTAGCTTTCCATCTTCAACAATAAAAACTAGAATTCTTCCCTAGATTATTTGTGACGATATGCAAAGAAAGAATGATATTAGTGTCTTTACAGAACAAAAGAAGAAGTAACAGCTATGTTAAAAATGTGTCAAAAAAACAACTATTTTACAACTTAGTAACTTACCTTTGTTGGTTCACTTTCCTCTGGCAATACATATGCAGTTCCAACACAGTAATAGACATTATTATCATCTGAGAAGGAGCAGCTGATTATAGAGCAAGCATGTTCAAAGGCGTCAAGTTGGCAACTTGATACACATTCGAAAGTCTGATCATCCAGCAAGCGCACAAAGTGCATTTCAGATTCTTCAGTACTCGTTTGGTTGTATTTCAAACAAATAATACCAAAAGTCCTGGACTGCTCTTGATGGCAAATACGCCGTGCCTGCTCTCCCAATGGGATAGAGCGAATATGAAGTTTCTGAATGTCATCAATGGTGCCAATGGTGAGTTCACCCTCTTTTGCAATTGCAAGACTGTTGATCAAAATATGAACACAAGCACAGCACACACAACTTGTAAGAACTTTGCAATAAAATAGAAAATGACAGAAGAACGATATTAGCAATCTGCTTTTGGACATGTTTCATGCATGTAGGATCCAAATACCTGTCCGGAAATGCAGCAGAGTTGAAAGGGCACATGTGACTAACTTCTTTCAGATTTACATTACTATACAGTAACTTTTTGTTACTGCTATAAATCACAGTCGGCCGATCAGATGCAGCAAAAACATGAGTAGCATTCTTGGATGAAAAAGTGCGCAAGGTGATGGGCTGCGTCCCAAGAGACACCTTTTTCCTATCTGCCAACTCACCAGTACTTGTATTCAACAGAAAGTTTATAAGATGGCCATCACCAAGGGCACATAGCAAATAAGATATCTGAACAATGAAATGAAGAGAGAAGATTAAAAACACAGAACTAGGAAACTACTATTAAACCGGTCAAAACCAACACTAGAGATAGAGAGAAATAGAGAGAGTCCAATCACATGCAAAGGAATGGATGCAAACTCAACTGCAACAGCTGAAGAGAACAAAAGAAGATATAAAAGCAGCTAACAAAGGGAAACTATTGAGAGCTGGAAAACTTCGCTCAAAACAAGCCATATCACTCAACAGAAAGGAGTAGGTAACATAACCAATTGAAGGTTGGCAGAAGGCACATCAATTGTCAGGGCCCCTAAAAGTAGGTTCTACTCAATTAATGACTGATTCATTATCATAATCATCCCATCCATTATCTCATTTTTATAATTGAAAGAAACCAAAACAGCACGTTCCTTCTCCCAAACAATGATTTGTCAGATGTAAAATGCCAACTCACTCCATGCTCAGGGACAAAACAAAGATCAGTAATTGAAGGGCAACTACCTCACCCCATAAAAAATATATACACATTTATAATTTAAACATCAATGCTGCTAGTTTAGTATATCTCCCACAGTAACTCACTTGTATAAAGATTAAAAATTTCAAAAATCCGTCAATTATGAAAGTCGAACACTGAACATCAGCATTCTGAATTATAACATCTCAGAATGTGAAAAAATAAAGCAGAGCAACAAAAAAACCTGGTCGGAAATTAGCTCAATGCAAGCCTACCCCTTCAAATAGGCAAAGAAGCATAGAGCTAAACATCTCAAAATGTACAAACCTAAAGCAGAAGCAGGATTAACAAGCATAGAAGTTAGCTTGAATCAACCCCATCAAACGTGTGAAGTAGAGTCAAATAAACAATCTCAAAATGTCAATTAACTAAATCGAAAGCAGGATATAAACAGCATAGAATTGAGCTCAAGGAAAACCAGCCCTTCAAAGGTGCAAAAACGTAGCTAGGTATCTCAAGATGTGAATTTATCAGGAACTTAACAGCATAGAAAATAGCTCAAAACAAGCCTACCCCTCTGAATTTGCAAAGAACAGGACCAAAAAAAAATTCCAAATGTGCATAATAAAACAGCAGCAGGAACAAATCAGTGTAGAAGCAAGCTCAAGGAAAGCCTACCCCTTCAAAAGTGCAAAGAAGTACAGATCGAGGTATTATCTCTCCTCCTAAATGTTCCTGAGTGATGAGGTTGAGGTCTGGGAGAGAAAAGATTTTGACACTTATGTCAGTCCACATTCCAACTACTGCTAGGTGACTGTAATTGGGGTTCTCTCCAATGGGATTTATGTCAAGGCAAGATATCTCATTATCCAGCTGGGCATGCTTTACTTCTGTCAATATGCCATCTCCAATTTCCAGATATACTAAATGTCCACCTCCTGTGGCCAACAAAACCTGCATGCAGGTAAAACCTTTAATAACAATCAGCAGTACAACAAACTTATCATGTGGACATCACCGCAGTCACATGAGCCAATGAAAAGATAGATGCAGGGAAATGAGACATACAAACAATAATACGCAGACACATCCAGTTCATCATAATAGAATGAAATAAAGCAAAATTGATTGCCAATTCATCATCAAATAAGGTGTTATTGAGATTGTCCGCATATCAAATCAAATCACTCATCCTGACCAAGTCTTTCCCCAAAAACCCAGTTTGATATTCATCCATCCATGCTGGAAAGTGGAAAAGATTCATATTCATTCCTCAAACTAAGCTGTGAAATCTCAAAATGAACTCCTATAGAATCACTAACTGTAATGTTTATTTTTTTCCCCTTTTTGGCAAAATCACTAATTATTGAAAATATTATTTCCTTAGAGGCTGTCAACTAGAAATTAATTAGATTTATGAGATATTGGCCCATAACTGATAACTTTGGGTTCTTAATTTTTTTTAAAAATTAGCTTTAATTTTATTCCCTTTATATACCAGATTCTGGGGGACATTGGCAGAACTATGACCTACTATTTTTGAGATGATCAAGAATACCATTAGCCTTTGTTTTAACAGTCAGCACCCACTTACACCCAATCGACTGTTCCCCCATAGGTAAGTAAATCCACGAAGGTCTAAATACCAGCCAAGTCAAGGGCTGTCTTCTCCTCTTCCATTGCATCACACCAACTTGAGTGAGCTAGGGCTTCGGGGAGAGTTCTAAGAACAAAGACAGTACCTAAGGAAGCAATGGAGGAGCTAGAAGCAAGAGACAAGGTGCTTATAAGAACAAAAGACAAAATAGGATAGGTGCAAGTGCGTGTTCCTTATCAAAAGGCAATGGGCAAATCAAGAGAACTAGGCTAAATATTAAGTTGGGCCTAAAGTGGCGGCAGCCCCACCACTCCCAGCACAAACAAAATCCTTAACCATAAAAACCCAAAGGATTTAAAAATCTGCCTTCTAAAAACTGAGCATTTCACTTAAGTAAAATACACCAATAAATAGCATAAATAACAATACAATAAAGCTTTCACTTACCTTCTGATAGGGATCACCCCAAAATAAAGCCTGAACTGCTGGATTAATTTATCACACCATCTATGAATATGCAGAATACAATAATCTGATAAGAGTTGATAAACTCCCTCAGCCAAGACCGTCACAGAACCCCTCGTCGAAGTCTGTTTCCTCTCCTACAAAACTCACACTCCTCCCCCAAAACTCTCAACGGATATTATAGGTCAAAAAGTACTTTCACAGTACCCAAAAAGCCACCCTAATAAACAGCTAAATAACCTAGTCTTGCTTCAAAATGGAAGGTCAAACATGCAACCTTAAAAAGCCTCATGCTCCTTTGTTTGTGCTATCTTTGTCTTCCTAAGTCCCCTAGTGTAGGTCTTGCCTTGGAATAGGGTCCTTTCATTACCCTCCCCTAAAAGCTTCACCTTGTCCTCGAGGTGAAATTCTGGAAATTGTGTTGCAATGGTATCAGCATCTTCCCACGAATTTTCATGAGAAGGCAGGTCCTTCCACTGGATGAGAACCTCTGTCTGCCCATTCATCAACTTCCTTGCCTTGCAAACGGTTTCCGGTTGAACTTGTAGCTCTAGTTGTTCCAACAAGGCCGGAGGTATGGTGGGAGTTACAATTGCTGCTTGCACAGATTTTTCAAGGACTGAAATATGGAACACTGGGCGAACACGGGCCGTAGGGGGAAGATCTACCCAATATGCAACGGCGCCCACTCGTTCCACAATCTTGAAGGGTCCATAAAATCGTGGACTAAGCTTCTCATTAACCCTCTTAGCTAGTGATCTCAGCCGGTATGGTTGAATTTTAACATAAACTTGCTCCCCAACTGCAAAGTGTATGTCCCTTTAGTGCTTGTCGGCTTGTCTCTTCATCTCTTCCTGGGCCTTGAGTAAGTTTTCCCTAAGCATATCAATAATTGCATTTCTGGACCTGATTTGGTCGTTTACTGCCTCCACTGCTGATGGCTCATTGGTAAGTCAGAGAAAAGTTGGCGGATCTCTCCCATACATAGCCCGGAAAGGAGTCATATTAGCTGATCCTTGATAGGTAGTATTGTACCAATATTCGACCCACGGCAACCATTGAGCCCATTGTTTTGGTCGGTCACTAGTGAAGCATCTCAAATACGTCTCGACTCCCTTGTTAAGTACCTCTGTTTGGCCGTCGGTTTCAAGATGGTAGGCCAAGCTTAAGCATAGCTGAGTGCCTGCTTGCTTAAACAATTCACGCCAAAATTGACTTATGAATACCTGGTCTCGATCTGAAATAATAGTCTTTGGAAATCCATGTAGCCTAATGATCTCTTTTATGAACAGTTCTGCCACATCCTTTGCACTATAGGGGTGATGAAGTGTTAGGAAATGTGCATACTTAGTGAGACAGTCAATGAAGACTAGTATGGTGTCATATCATTGGGATTTCGGCAAGCCGGTGATGAAATCCATGCTGATGTCTTCCCAAACTGCATTCAGAATGGGAAGAGGCTGCAACAAGCCAGCTGGAGAGAGAGCTTGATGTTTATTTCGCTGGTTTCACACTCAGCGATGTATTGCTGGATTTCCTGCTTCATTCCCTCCTAGTACACAATATTAGCAAGTCTTTTATATGTCCTCAAATACCCTGAATGTCCTCCGATAGGCGAATTATGGAACTCTTTCAGCAACAATGGAATTCTTGTTGATTTCTTGGGTAAAACCAGTCGGCCTTGGTGATGTAGACTCCCCTTGATCAGGTTGTACCCTTCAGCTCCGCCATGGTTGGTGAGTAACTTCTACAATATGACCCTAAGTTTCGGATCACTTTGAACTTCCTCACCCCACCTATCCAGGTCATCGTTTTCCACATAGATATTGCCATTAATTTCAGAGGGTCTTCTTGTCGTGAGGGCATCGGCTGCCTTGTTTTCCTTCCCGGGTTTATACAAAATTTCGAACTTGTAACCCATCAATTTGGAAACCCATTTCTGCTGGTGTTCTTCCAAAATCCTCTGTTGCAGCAAGTATTTCAGTGCCTTTTGGTCAGTTTTTATGACAAAATTCTGCCCCCATAGGTAATATCTCTACCTCTTGACCGCGAACACAATTGCCATCAATTCCCTTTCGTAAACTGAGCATTGCTGAGCCTTCTTGGACAGCTTTTGACTATAGTAAGCAATGGGACACCCTTGCTGCATCAATACAGCCCCCACACCAGTCCCCGAAGAGTCGGTTTCTAGTTCGAAAGGAATGGAAAAATCTGGCATTGCAAGTACCGGTAGTGTAGTCATGGCTGTCTTGAGAGCTTCAAAAGCGATGGTAGCTTTCGTAGTCCACTTGAATGCCTCTTTCTTGAGGAGGTCAGTCAAAGGGCTGGCAATCCTTCCATAATAACTCTTGACGAATCTTCGGTAGTACCCGGTTAAGCCTAGGAACCCCCGTAAGGATCTCACGTTCTTTGGTTGGGGCCAAGTTAACATGCTTTCCACTTTCTTTGGATCAGCTTGAACTCCCTGTTCTGAAATGAGGTGGCCAAGGTACACAATCCTCAGCTGTACAAAGCTGCATTTTTTTTAAATTGATGACTAATTGATTCTCCTGCAAAATAGCTAACACCTTCTCTAGGTGTTCCAAGTGAACACTGATATTGCAACTATAAATCAAAATGTCATCAAAAAATACAAGCACGAATTTCTTCAGATATCCCCTAAAAATTTCATTCATCAATGCTTGAAATGTAGAGGGAGCATTGGTAAGGCCGAAAGGCATAACCTGAAACTCGTAGTGTCCCTCATGAGTCCGAAAAGCCAAGACGCTGCCTTAACTCTGATCTGGTGATACCCCGATTTTAAGTCCAATTTGGAAAAAACCGTCGCTCCCTTTAATTCATCCAGCAACTCATCAATGGTTGGGATTGGAAATTTAACAGGGACGGTGATTTTGCAATGCCCGATAGTCTACACAAAATCACCAGCTACCATCTTTTTTCTTAACTAGCAAAATAGGGCTGGAACAGGGACTGGTACTCGGCTGAACGATCCCTGCTTGTAACATATCCCTAATCAATTCTTCAATTTCCTTCTTCTGGGAGTGAGGGTATCTGTATGGCCTGATGTTAGGTGGTTGTTCCCCAGGTTTAATCTCGATCACATGGTCACGTGTTTGCCGAGGAGAAAGAACCTCAATGGGATGACATACTTGAGATGAAATTGTCCAGTAATTGCCGGATTTCAGGAGTTATATTATGGTTGTGTTCCTTGTCCTTCTCAATAATATGGCACTCCACAAGAAATCCTTGTCCCCTCTTCTTGACTGTCCTGATGATTGACTGTAGTGAGGCTTGGGTTCGAGATAGGCCAAGACTGTCTTATCTACTTGGAAATCCCTCTCAAAGACTTCTTTCCTAAGAAGCATAGCGTCTTATCGTTCATGCCTCATAGCCAATGGCGAACTCAAGTTTAAGCAAGTCCTGTCTACCTCAATTTAGCTCTCAAAGAATCAATAGCATCCCCAATTAAGCGAATCCTGTTGCTTCTCTTTCCGATTTTCATCGTCATTTGTCTCCAATTGACTTTAACATCACCCAAGGTGCTCAGCCATCTGATTCCCAGCACAGCATCAATCCCTCTCAATGGTAAAAGATAGAAGGTTTGAGTGATGTCGGGCGCCTGTATTCGTAAGACCACGTCTTGGCATCTTTTGTCATGTTTGACCGTGAACCCATCTCCCACTGTTATCGTATATTCATTCACCTCCTCTGTTCGTACTCTATGGTGATTCAATAGGTGTTCCACAATGAAATTGTGTGTAGCTCCACTATCGATTAAGACGATAATGGTGGCCCTTGCAAGTTCCCCACGAATCTTCATGGTGTGGTTATTCTCAAAACCAACCAATGAATTGAGCAATAATTCCATGTGTGAAGCATCCTCCTCGCCATCAGAACACTCCTCAGCTGCATCCCCTGCTTCACTGGAGTTTTTCTCAAGAATGCCGGCATCGATGTCCAACAAGTATACCTATAGATGTTTGTCTCGGAAGGTGTGAGCTGGTCCATAATGGTCGCTAAAGCTCAGGCCAAGCTCTCTCCGGCATGCCATCTCCAAGTCCGATAACCAGCGTCCCCATCCTGGTTTGCGAGACGTGGATATCATGGTCGAGGAGCTGCCCGACTTGGTCTCTGTCGTCTTCTGGTCGGGTTTAGAGAATTGGGTCGATTGAGTCTGAGTGAGTGTCGGCCGAGTGTTTTCGGCGAACTTGGTTACCCGTGAGTAAATGGGTTGGGTCGTGTATTTCTTGTAGCCGCCCGTATATGATGCTTTAGGGGTCCGACAAGCCTTGTCGATACCTGACAGTCGGTTCTTGTTGTCTACTCGAATGGCCATTTTGATGAGTTCCTCCAAATTTGTTGCCTCGACTACTTCTAGCTCTACCTGGATTTCTGTCTTCAAGCCATGCAAGAAGGCTCCCATTAGACATTCCTCCGATGCCTCACTCAACGGAAAGGATAGCCGCTCAAAGACCTCCACATACTCAAGCACTGTTCCTTCTTGTTTATATGAAAAAAGCTCCTTGTATTCGCCCCCTCGCTAGAAAGTGTGAAAGCACTCCAGCAGTTTGAGTTTGAACTCCGGCCAGCTTTTCAACATGCCGCGCCCTTCCTTCCACTGGTACCAATGGAGAGCTCGGTTCTCAAGGCATACAACAGCAGCTTCAAGTTTCTCTTATTCCGGCACGTGGTTGATGTGGAAATATCTTTCTACTCAGCAAAACCATCCTATCAGATCATCTCCATCGAAGACAGGTAATTCAATTTGAGTTTGAACTCCGGCCAGCTTTTCAACATGCCGCACCCTTCCTTCCACTGGTACCAATGGAGAGCTCGGTTCTCAAGGCATACAACGGCCGCTTCAAGTTTCTCTTATTCCGGCACGTGGTTGATGTGGAAATATCTTTCTACTCAGCAAAACCATCCTATCAGATCATCTCCATCGAAGACAGGTAATTCAAGTTTTCAGTATTTGGTCGCTCTCGTCTGTTTCATCATTGCTTTCTGTCTCTGTGTCTAAATGTGTGTCCTCGGTGTCTTTCTTACCCTTCCTCGTCTTGCTTGAACCTTGGTCCATACGCAAAAGTACCTCCATCAAGTTCATGTCATCTTTCAGATCTGTAACTTGCTTATACAGCCCTAAAAGTTCGTCCACCTTCCTTGTTAGACTAGCCACAGACTCTCGTAAGTCCCTAATTTCGTCCGCCATGCTCCGAGGATTCTGAAGCTTTGATACCAATTGATAGGATCACCCCAAAATAAAGCCTGAACTGTTGGATTAATTTATCACACCAGCTATGAATATGCAGAATACAATAATCTGATAAGAGTTGATAAACTCCCTCAGCCAAGACCGTCACAAAACCCTCGTCGAAGTCTGTTTCCTCTCCTACAAAACTCACATACCTCCCCCAAAACTCTCAACGAATATTATAGGTCAAAAAGTACTTTCAAAGTACCCAAAAAGCCACCCTAATAAACAGCTAAATAACCTAGTCTTACTTCAAAATGGAAGGTCAAACCTGCAACCTTAAAAAGCCTCATGCTCCTTTGTTAGTGCTATCTGTCTTCCTAAGTCCCCTAGTGTAGGTCTTGCCTTTGAATAGGGTCCTTTCACCTTCCAAACACATTTTAACAAATCAAAAAATTTTACAAGAAAATACAGCCACCATTCCACAAACTCACCGAAAGCCCTATTCCAAGCAAATGTGCATCCATTTCCAAACTAAAATTACACTAATAGGATACACAGATAATATATATGCAAACCAGCAAATACAATTATCAATAATCTTGACTACCATAGTTTTTTGTTCTTCTCATCAGACTGCATAAAATGAATAACGAGAGACTGTTCTAATGTTTTAATTTCAATTGATTTAGTAAAGCATTTTAGGCATTTTACCTCATCACGAATCGCCATCTATTAAAGCATGTAAAAAAATTTGAATTTATGAGACGAGAACTACTTTCTTGCAAATTTACTTGAACATGTGTGTTTGATACTAGAAAGCATACATCCTACCATCATGAACCCACAACTCCAAGGCTTTACAAAATCCACTACTATTTCTCCGCATGGCACAAGTTATGAATAAAAAAGTAGAACAAGGCACTATCATGTCACGATGAAACAACATAAGGATAACAGTGCTCATGGATGGCAAACTCTAACATCATGACTGTTCAACCATATCCAAACCTACGAAAGACGGGTCAAAGGAAGCTAGAAGCAGGGACATTCTGCCCCATTTTTACAATGCAACATTAATTAGGCACTAGAAAAAAGAACACCATGCAAAATGTCACTTATAATCAAAAACCCTTAGGGGTCCATAAAGCAGCAAAATCATACCTGGGTGGCATTTGCAATGGCCACATTAACCGAAAAGCCTGATGGAGCATGCCATTCATGCCGAAGCTCTCTAGTCGTGGAACTAACAAGCCTTACAGTGCTTGAGGTGACCTGTTCAGCCAAAACAAGAGATCTCCATTATTAGGGAAGTAGGAGAACACAGCAAGAAAACGTTGAGATGTGTCAATCAAGTTTCACCATTTCTCCATATTATCAAAATCATTTATCTAAATATCTGATAAATTTCCATTCTCATTCATGATTGCTGGAGAATGGGCCTACCGCCACACTTAAGGCCCAATCCTATAAGTTAACCTATTTACCTAGTTGTCATTATCACTGTTATTAATGCTCAGATTTATCATAACCTTAGGATTATTATATTATGATTCTAGGAGGAATATAGGATATATGATTAGATTGAGTTTGGTTGGCAAAAAAACAAAAGATTCAATTTGATTACATTTATTCTCCCTTTTTTCCTTTTATATACACGTACACGAGTTCAGCGAATAAAAGATTAGAGCTTTTGCACTTCTCAAAATTACAATGATTAATGCTCTCACCCTCCGTATTCATTTAACAAATATTAAAACTCAATTAGGCACATGAGACTAAAAGACAACTATTAATAAAAAATAAAAAGGACCTACCTGAACAAGTTGGTTGTGAATAGCATCATGGCAAAATAACGTTTGTACTTGAGAATTGAAGCCTTCTATTTCAGTTTCTTCCAGCTCATCTTCAAGATTCATAGCTAGAATTCTTGTCTCACTAATAAAACTTACAACCAGGAAGGTGTCAAAAGGGTCATCAGTTGAAGATCTTAATGACCACATTCCCTTGATGCCTTGAAGTTCTACAGATGCCTACATCACATAAATGAATGAGAAATTAGTATTTTGAAATCAAATTTTTTTTTAAACGACCTTTTTTCTTTCATTGATAAAATATATTCATTTCTATTGGCACTTTTAGAAAAAGGGAAAAGAAAGTCAAGCTAGAACTCACCTGTTCATTTATCCCTATTCCATTCCGAACAATACGAAGAGAACCATCCTTGAAAGCTCCAGAGCAGGTTACAACCTGCCCTTGCCCTTGCCTTTCTAGGTCTACCACACAGAGGTCAACAATTGGCCCCAAATTCACATACCTTTCCAAAACTTCCACATAAGAACCTCTTGCATCAGGCTGTAGATTTAGCTTTATCAGCTGTATTTAACAAGTCACAATGTTAGTGAACCATGTTTCCAAATGTTAAAGAAAGAAGACATGGACTTGCTGTAACACTCAATCATTACAGCATAGTGAACCAATCAAAGAGAAAGATTGAATAAAGCAATCCATATATAACAAAATCTACTTCATACAACCCAGTTTTCTTCATCTAAACGAGTGTTCCACAAAAAAATGAAGCATACTAAAGTGAATTGTCACTTTGCACGGGAGAAAGTTCCATAAAATTAGATTAACAAATCAAATATTCTTACAAGAGAACAAGCAGCAAATTTATGTAATAAGGAACTCGACAAAAATTGAATTTTGTTGAAACATGCTGAGCATGATCAATAGATCGGTGCTCTGTTTTATAACTATAAATGAACATATAAGGAACTAAAGATACAAGTCAATTTCTTGGCGAACTCAGATTTCTGTGTATATCAATATACGAAGTCACAACATTCAAAGTTCATCTTTAGGATTCCATACCTGTGAATCTCCAACACTTGATCCAATATATACAAATGCATTATCAAGATATGATATAGTAGAGGGAATGGAAGTTTCTCCCAGTGTCTCAATTTTGAGACCGGTCACCCTACATAAGTGAACATGAGAAAACATAAGATCAAGATGTTAAGATATTACCAGATCCTTGCTCTAATTAGCATTCATACTAAAGTCAAAAAGATAAATTTGATAACCCAATACAGAAAAAGGAGAATGAACCATCACATACTTCTCTCTTTCATGCGTAATTACAAGCAGACTAAGCAAACCAGTAATATCACCAAGTAAATATCGTGAACCATCAGGATCAATTCTCCCATAGGCTCTGGTATTTGACTGAAATGTACATCATGTAGAGTGATTAACAAAAGTCTAAAAACATGCATCATTCAGATATAAATTCCAAGACGTGAAATCCACTGTCAAAGATAATAAGGGAAATAACAAAGTCAATAACATACTTGTTTGATTGGAATAGCTTTGAAAGCATTTGCACTACAGTATACTATGGTTTCTTCCCCAATAATAAGGACACCACAAAGAGGTGGAGGAACTGGTATCAATATTTCAGCCCCATTATCAAGGTTGTTTTGGGACCACGGGCCCTCCACAAAATCTTTATCCTTCAGCGCAACCTCGTATGTTTTCACATGACGTGCATCTTTGTTATCCTGTAATTTTGAATACGTTACATCAAAGCCATAAAAGATTACATGTTACTGTAAAACACAAGTTATTGTAGCAGATTGACACAAATTATGCAAAATTAAGTGTAGGATTTATAAAAAAAAAAAAAAAATAGGAAAAAAGAATACATACATGCATACACACACACATCCAACCAAACAAACTTGAATATACAACATCAAATCCCAGCAAATATGTGTGTACATGTGTGTGGATACAGCAACACAAATATAAGAAGTGCCACAGATCCCCTTCACTCTTTCAACTTGTTCTAAAACAACCACACAAGTATCAACAATGATTAAAATAATAATTCATGAAATGAAGACCTCATCTAGCACTAATGGAGGACGCAGCACATGTGAAACTTTTTCCTCTCACAAATATATTTCAACTTTCTAATAAAACTATACTGTGAAAGGGGCAAATGCATGTTAGTTCTCTATGTGTTTTGATGATAACTAGTCATTGTAAACAAACTGAGATTTATGATCCAAGCCAAAATGCTTTCAACTTGTACAAACTTGGATCATATTAGTCTGTCACATTTGCTATCAGATTGACTCGAGTTTGACTTGTCAAACTCGAGCCAAGCCTCGTGTAACTTAAGCCAAGAAATCTTCTAGACTCGAGCCACACGTATCTGACTCGAGTTTTGATGAGAACTCGAGCCAACGCTTGGTGACTCTAGTTAAATCTTTGCGAACTTAGAATCCTTTCAAAATACAGAGTTGGTGGACTCGAGTTTAAGACCAGTGACTCGAGTCCAAGATTTGACCGTTATATTCAAATAATCTCGTTAACTCAAGCCATCACTTAATGACTCGAGTTAGGAGAAGTTTTTCAAAACGTTTTGGAAAAGTCACTCGATAAAGAGAGTTCTTGACTTGAGCCAGACTTCTATGATTCGAGTTTAGACGTAAACTCGAGCCAAGTTTGTGAGACTCAAGTTTGAATCTATCAGAGTCATCTTCAAGACATATATTCAAATGAAGATGCACTTGAGTCTGATTTCGGTGACTCGAGTTTGGACCTAAACTCGAGCAGACCTTGTCAAACTCAAGTCAATGCTTCATCTATCAATTTTCCAAATCATCTCTTCAAACATAGACTCGAGCCAGAATTATTTAAACTCGAGCCAATCCATCTCTGATTGTAAATCACTGTGTCCGAATTCTTTAAATCTCTAAGATTGATTTACCTACTTTATATCATCACTCATTATTATTTCTAACTATGTTTAATCAGTTTGTTAATGAGTTTCAGATGATTTTGATATAGATTATCGCACTAAGGATTTGTGTGTCAAACAGCATTTAATGCACTTACCTATTCGAGACAATATCAGCAAACATACCTCTGAGCAATTGAAAGACATTTCTAGTATCCTAAAACTGCCTTCTGTGCCTCAACGGTCAAAAACAAAAGGAATGAAAGAATGTTGAAGACGGCACAATTATTCCGGCTTCATTAATGACGAAGGAGACTATCAAGCTTCAACTGTCTAACGGCTATTTTGAAGAATCACAACGGTTAATCTTCAAGTTTCTACAACGGTCATAAATGCCAACCAACATAAATACCAGAAACTTTGAATTCACCAACTACCGAACTACCAAAACTCTGTGCAATCAATTCGATACTATTACAATTTACTGTTTCATTCACTTCATTTAATATCTTCGGACATATTCTGTACTTCAGTGTTTATTATTTATCTACTCGTGAGGAGTTAAAACACTTATTTGATTTATTGTTTATCTATCAAAACTCAAGGTTTTGGAACAGCTTGTAAGGGGGGTGAGTCCTAGTGTGAAAGGATCATCTCGAGTACGAAGTGTTTGAGACTTGGAACAACTTGTAACGGGGGTGAGTCCTAGTGTGAAAGGATCATCTCGAGTACGAAGTGTGTAATTGTATCTGTGATTAAGAGTTAGTGAAAATCTCAAAGTGTTTGGGGACTGGACGTAGGTCAAGGAGTTGGACCGAACCAGTATAATCTCTTGTGTTCATTGTTCTTCTCTCTATCTCTGTTTTTAGTGTTCTTGAGCGAATAGCGAAAAGATTTTTATAATCACCTATTCACCCCCCTCTAGGTGATATTCCACCTTCAATGCATAACAACATTCATATAACGACCTCAACCATATTATAAGAATATAATCTGCAAGAATAAAAGTAGGAAAGTCTCCATTGTAGCAAAATTGTGAATCACTTGGAACACAATAGCTAGACTTTTGATTTCCCCAACAAAAACCAAAATAAAGTAAACGTAAAGAACAACAAAAACAGTTGAACAAAGAACACAAAGGAATTATATGCCCAAAATAGTTGAGTCCAAACCTGATAAAGAACCACAATCGTAGGTTTTGGACAGCCGTACAGAAATTTGATATCCAAAACCTGGAGCTCCTCGAGGCTGAAAATAAGCGTAAACTTGAGACATTAAAGAGGAAAAAATAAAATACAGCATGATTAAGCTTCAAGTATTCTTTTTCAAAAATTTTCCATCTAACTCTACGCAATGTCCAGCTTCAGTTGACTGCTTTGAATTCAACTCTAACAGTTTGAAGAATCATAAAAAATCCATGCCTACATTTTCATGACTATCTCAAATAACGTGACATCTTAATATGGGGTTCGAGAAGAATCTTGAGCAAAGGCTATGGAACAGTCCCCAAAATTGGAGCCATATACAAAGCATGTCTACTATTATTCTAAATAATGTACAAACAAAGAACATTTATAGACATAGAGGAACCAAGTAGAGTAAAGTCTCTTTGATACATGGTCACCCAAGAGGGGAAGAATTTGAAATGCAATCATTTTACACTTTTTAAAAAATGACTCCCAATAAAGATAGCCCATTTGGGGGAAAACAAACACATGCCAGATGAGTATATCTCTAGCTGACTAGTTAGACAAAGGAATGAATGCTTCAATACATGGGGAATAAAATCCCTAATCCCACATTAAAATGTGATTCCTCATCACCATAAGAACATAATTCATACTTGCCCACCAATCAAATGAGATGAAATACTTGAAACTATGAATGGGCAATTAAGCTTTTGCAAGCTGCAGTTTCAGTGTCGATGATCAAGCCTCTTAGTCCAGGGCTTTATATGCCAGTGATAGGTGTTCCAGAAAGGAAGTGATCCAAGTTAAGGAACTAGGGAGGAAATGAAAGGCTATAAAGAAATTTAGAGGCCATTTGATCCGCATAATAGAATGGAACAGAATGAAATGATAGAAGTGATTTGAGGCCAAGAAATTTTTTACCCAAGATTAGGTCTAGACTCTAATAAATAATAAAGGTCAGTCATAAATTTTGACATCCAAAATATTTTACCGAATATTGAATGCTTCCTTGAGCTGTCCTCTACTGTCAAAAGGGATAACCTGGTAGGACAATCAACAACGAATCATTCCAATACTTCAGTAAAAATGACAACGAATGCAAACATCAATGGGACACAATATTACACTAGTACTTTTATGTAATGGTCAATGTAAATGTGACATACTTTAAACAATCCATCATACAAATGAAGTCCAATCAGTCTGCAATCAGGATCTATAATGCCAATCTGCAGGAGGAGAATCAGAACAAAAGTTAATTGCAATTCGCAAAACTTTCACCATTCAGCCTTCAATAAAACTGTTCAAGCATCTTTTAGGCATAGAACTGCAAATAAACAATAAATAACCCCAGCAAAAATAAGTAGATAGAAGTGAATATACACACCTGACCATTATCAGAAGGACGTCCTATACGATCTGAAACATCACCCATTGCCCTGATGACATTAACAAATTAAGTTAGCAGATAAGAAACAAGATATGTCTTCAGAGTCCTAAAATTACTATTTATTAAGAGTTTAAACTGAATATGATTCCACATTGAAGGTGAGAAAGATGTAAGAAAATAAATAGAATTGCTGAATCATGTTCTTTTCCTGATTACTGCATGAGATATACAAAGGAATAAATAAGGATTTAAGACACAAAACCAGCACATAATTATGGTTAATATAGAGTAGAATCATTTCAACACAAAAGCTAAAATTATAGGGAACAATATCTCTATCAATTATCCCGCCCATTCTTCAGACAAGACGAAAGGTTCCACTTGCTGAACCAGTTGAAATTTCAAAAGCTCTTGCAATGCATAGGAAATTATCATTATTTTGGCCTCTCTCTGACGTTCAATGCATCATTTACTTTAAGAAAGACACCATAATGGATATTCAAAGAAATTAGAATTTCTAATCATACTTATGCCTGAATCTGAACCTTCTTTGAAATTGATCTAAGGAGTATAGCTTATTATCCTCTTTTTCCAAAATTGTTACGCTTCTACATGGTAATCTTTATTCCAAACTTAGTAAATAATCAGTGGAATCCTAAATTAAATACTTAACTCTGCCCCATGACAAATTTTTCCAAACTTGTTAAGCTTCTACATGGTAATCTTCATTCCAAAATTAGTAAATAATCAGTGGAATCCCAAATTTAATACTTAACTCTGCCCCATGGCAGTAACAATCGGTGAAACTTTGGCATATATGAAAAATTAATAAACATTCTTCTTAACGAACCTTCTACATCAATCACCGCTAAGATTGAAGAAGTTACTTTTACAACCTTAAATAACTCACTCTGAAAGAAAGAATTGCTATTTTCTAATGCATTACCTAGTGAAGAGCTCAGATGTCTCAGGATCCCATTGGAGAACACAGAATTTGTATCTCTCAGTTGCAATAAAAAGAAAATCTTGTGCTTCACCCTGCCAAAGACCAGGTACAGAGAATTTAAAAAAAAAAAAAAAATTTGACAATAAAAAAATACAAAATTGAAGATAGAAAATCAAGGAATAAGATGATTTGTCTCTCACATGAGGGCGGAAAAGTTCAACTGTTGCAATTCTTCCATAGATTGGAACATCCAACATAGGCTGCAAATATAAAACATACATTTATATCATGCCATAACATATTCATCCAAGAAAAGGAAAAATATCCAAGAACAGGGATTAAAAAGGTTCCACAAATAGTATTCAGAACAAAACCAATAAAAAGAATTAAATAAAATGTACATGTATTGACCTTTTTAAAGACAAGACCCAAGGGGAATGTGGTTATATTTATTTTTCTTAAAATAACAATTAAGAATGACTTAATAAAATGGACAACAAAAACATCAGACAAGCCAAATTCAATTCTCTTCTACGAAAAAAGCAAGATTATGAGTGTGCAAGCACACCCCCACATGTGTGCATGTCATTGCATCACAACCTTTACCAAGTCATTTAGAAGGATCAGTGTCATTTGTTATTTTCAAATTCATTATGTGTGCTTTAAATCCACTGTTCTGATAGCATGATAACATGAATGATCAAGTATGCCTTAGAGCCAGCTGAGACTAGCTCAGGGGGTGAAGTTGAGGTGCAGTGTGGATAGAGGTCAAAGGTTCAAATCCTCCCAATGTATTAAAAAACAGAAAAGAAATCCTTTAATCTCTTGTTCAAGCACACTGGTTCATTTCATTCTATTCATTGATGAAAGAAGAAATTACAATTAGAAAGGAGGGGTATCTTACACCCTATCGTTAGATTAACATCATACCTCTGCGGAACAGAAAATTTTTAAAAAAAAAAAGTAGGGGGAGGAAATCAGAAAGTTGAAACATGACACAAGTGCTAATGCAATTATTTTTAGTGATACATTAACACCTCCATACATATCAAATTTTACTAGAAATATGAATGCAAATTAACACCTCCATACATTAAACCAGAATCATATGCACCACCAAATATTAAAGTGCTTTAGTCTTTTCACAAATCTTAAAAATGAGTGCCAGATATGAGTATTCCAGATTCGATTATTGAAGAAAATTTTGATTCCTATAGTCCATGACTATTGAAAAGTCAAAACCACTAATGTTATGTGACTTCTGTAAATTTAAAACATCATTTTTTGTGATAAACTATATAAAAGCTCCCCTGAATTTGAGAATACCATCCAACTCGAAGAGAATAAAACTGGGAAAAAGAATATACAAAATATACCTGCAAGCCCTGAGGAGTAAGCAAATGAATCTCAATCCGCGTGCATTTCCTGGTAGAAATAGAATATTAAACAGAAAATTAGATGAGAACAACCAGATACAATTTCATGACAGAATTTTCAGTTAAAGTCTGCCAACATTCTAAATCATTTAACTTGGATATGTATCTATGTATCACCAGATGTATATCAAAGCCACATCAGTCTTATTTTATTTTAATAAATTTTACAAATCATGAGTTCTAAGAAATAAAGGGACTGTGCGTAAACTGTCAATAAAAAGGAAGCGAGAAAATCCAGTCTGTTCTTTCATATTCACACTATTCAGGGAGAGGGTTGGAGTCGAAGGGACAATGCTTATCACAAACTCAAACAGGATCAAAGGGCAACATTATATTAAAATATTAACACCCCTACATGAATTATATCCATTTACTCCAGATAAACTTGAAAAACTAAACATCGAATCCATAGGAAACACACACTAACAAGTCTTACAAACAAAAATTTCATACTTGGCATCAGCTGCTCGCAAGATTCCAAACGCAAATAATAAACATACAGAAAACCTACGTCTCACTCTAACAGTAGTTCAAAACGATGCATAAGAATGAAAATTCACGAAACTGTGCAGACAACAGAATCCAAAAAGGAAAAATAATACGAAAATGAAAATGAAATTGAGAGCCCTAGCAGACATAATGAGCAATGGGTAGAAATGGGCTTTACGCAATAATGAGATTGAGGTCTTGGGGACTGGTAAAATTGCCGACGCATGAGTGAAAGACGGCTGTGGGCTTGTGAGCCGTAACCACGTAGTTCCATATACTCATCTTTCTTAAACCTTCCTCTCACTATCCTTGCTTCTCACTCTCTTGAAAACGAGTTTTCTTTAATGACAAAGCTATTTCACACTGAAGCCAAGTTGGTTCCCTCTGTCTTCGTCTCTTTTGAACCCACTGTCACAAAGGAACTCTCTTCCTCTGGGCTTGTCCAGAAAGTGCTTAAGGTCTGAGAAGGCCAATGTTCGGCACAGAACTGGCCGCTTGCCTGCGCCTTTGCCCTCAGCGGTCAGGTATTTTTATTTTTAATTTTTTAATTTACTTTTCATTTTTTTGGGGAACGCCACGTAGTAAGAATTTGGGGGAAATGACATCACCGGTAAAATTGGGAGTTAGCTTGTCCGCTGCCCAACTCCCTCCACTGCTATCCTTTGCCATAAAATGGGCGTCGTTTTATGGCAAAAAAAAAAAAACTGAAGTTAGTGCTTTTTTAAAAAAAATAAATATTTTAGGTTATTGACTGGTACTAAAAAGATAGTTTAAGATACTCAATGGTACTGTTTAAAAAATTATTTTAGGATCTTAAACTATATTTATGCATACTAACTAATAGTAAAAAGATATTTCTAATTGAATGGTACTAAAAACATACTTCATGATACTGACTGGTACTAAAAACATACTTCATGATCTTAAAAAATTATTTTACGATTTTGAAAAAATATTTCATGGTATTGAATGATACTAAAAATATACTTTAAGATATTTTTTCAAGATCCTTCAATATATTTTTAAGATCATGAAGTATTTTTTTAGTATCAGTCAGTATCATTTTGGTACCAGTCATTACTCTGAAATATTTTTCAAGATCCTACAATAATTTTTTAAGATCATAAAGTATTTTTTTTAATACTATTCATATCATGAAGTATCTCCTATTTATTTAAAAAAAAAAGCACCAACTTTTTATTTTATTTTTTTAAGCATAAAACGACACCATTTTATGGCAAAGGATAGCAACGGAGGGAGTTTGACAGCAGAGAGAAGCCCACTCGTAAAATTGGGAAGATTGAAAACGGGACCCGTTGAAAAGTTTGTTAATAAGAAAAATTTAAATTATAGTATAATTAGGTCATTTCTGTCAATAAAATTTTTTTTCTATTTTTTTCAAATTAAAGAAAAAATTAATCTACACGTTATTACCAAGAGAAAAATTGGGTAAAAGTTTTCACTAAAAATTGTATTCGTGGAAAAGGCCTGAATTAGACTGCACTCCATGTCTATTTTATTTTACCAATAGGACTTTTCCCCAATTATCTCGATTATTGTAGTTTATTTTGTTTAAAGTCAACCCTTTTAATTTGATCTGCTATGTTATAGGCATCCGTCTTTAAGTATAAAAATCATTAATTTTAACTTATAAAATTTCATAAAAAATTTCTTCCTTTCATTTTTTTGATACACTTCTTCAGGGTGCACATAAGGTGTTTTTCCCTTATGTGCCCCTTACATGCCCATCCCTCTAATTAGAGGGATTAGGTATTTTATATATATATATATTTAGATATATATTATATGCTGCTTTCTAAAAAAAATTTGCACCTAATATCTCAAATTAATTAATTTACATTCCTGCATTCAGAATTTTTTTTGGGTATGTAAGGGGCACATAAGAGAAAAGCACCTTACGTGCACCCCACTTCTTCATTTCATTTACATTGTTTTAACATTTGTGTATTTCAGTGTTCAAAAAAAAAAAAACATTTGTGTATTTCAATAATCTATTATTTGTTTATGAAAAAATTTAAAAAAAAAAACTACTATCACATAAATAAAAGTTCTTTTAGAATTTTTTTTTTCTTTAAAATAAACAGAATATAACATTACACGTGTTAATTTATTGTTTTAAATATTGTGTAAGGGTGCATCAAAGAAAGAGTTCCTTCAATATTAGATGTTTTAAAATGAATATGTGTGTTTTAAACAGTCATGCCCTCATAAATTAAGGAATTTATGATGTTTATGAATGAACATTATTCATGAATTTAGGAAATAATTATAACTTTTTAATTGAAGATGTAGAGTGTTTTAAGAGGCACCACACTACAAAAAAAACCATATTTTGTCGCGGTTTATTAGTCTCGGTTAAGAATAACCGTTACAAAATACCAATTTGTAACGTTTTTATCCCTAAACCGCCACTAAATAGTAACGGAAGCCATGACAACATGACTTCGGCTATATTTGTCGCGGTTGACTCAATGAAAACCGCAACAAATTTGGCGCCACCTTGGCGCGCAATGGAAGGAATGTTTGTCGTAGGAATTTTGTAGCGGTTATTTGAGTATAACCGCTACAAAAGTGGTGCCAACTTTGTTGCGGTGATTTTATAGCGGTTACATCACAAGAACCGCTACAAATAAACGAAATGACACAATTTTGTCACGGTCACCAGGAAGAGTGACCTTGACCGCGTCAAAAGTTACACTTTTGTAGCAGTTTCTAGGAAAACCGCTACAAATATTCACGATATAAATAAGGGTTTAGGCTCCGTACATCAATTATAACAATTAAAGGAATTACTAAATCTTCGACTTGTAACTGAATGAACTATCTCGCTTGGTCGTCGAAGAAATGCATATATCAGTAGCTCTGATCTCCTATCTCGGGTGATAAGAGCTGCGGATATTTGCCTCTCTCATCCTTGCGAGGCAATTCGTTCAGTCACAAGTCAATGTTTGCTCATTTCTTTGGCGTGAATACTTCTACTCTTCTGAGAACAATCCAACATACGACCCAGAGATTGGGTTCCATTATAGCCACCTTTGTCTCACGAAAATATCTCGATGAAAATGACTCGGCCGGTTTTCGTGGGAGATCGCGGCTATATTGAGTCCGAATCCCCACGGATATGTTGGACTATTTTTGGTTACTTCATTATGTGAAATTTATTACTGTGGACACTTTTAGAAAAATTAAAGAAAAAAATTAAATGAATTGAAGGTTTGGTTTTTAAATATTTGTACCAAACTAATTAGTTTGATTCATAAAGTTATGAATCAAATTAATTAGTTTGGAATTTTTTTTGAAAAAAAAAATCATTTTGTAGCGGTTATTAAGAATAACCGCGACAATATGTGGACATTTTGTAGCGGTTACTAGGAAACCGCTACAGAATTTCAATGGTCAGCTTTTTGTAGCGGTCAGGTAACAGCTACAAAACATCACGAAGAACGAGGCATATTTGTAGCGGTTTATGCGGCGGTTACGGCATAACCGTTACAAATTTTTTACATTTGTAGCGGTTTTTATGGGAACCGCTACAAAATGTAGCGGTTATAAACGATTCTTCCTCCTTTTCACCGTCACAACTTCTAACGGTTTTGAGTTTTCAACCATTTTACCTTTCACCCTACCTTAAAAACTTTTACTTTTAAAGTTCTATCTTTCAACATCATGGTTTCGGAACAAGATAAGGGAAAAGGAAAAGCAGTTGTCTCCGAGAAAAGGGGTTTAAGGGGCGGTAGTAGTAGTAGTAGAGGGAGCCGGACGAGAGGGCGTGGGGCCCTACATATACCTCCGCCATCTCAGGGGGTGGACGAGTTTGCCGAGATCTTCGCCGATGAAGAAATTTCAAACACGGAGACCCTACAGAACGTAGGAGGAGATCGAGAAGCAAGTTTGTCGCTGGACGACTTAGAAGAGAATGAGGACATCCATCTTGACATCCCCATAGCGGATGTGGAGCAGTTCATCGACCAGGAAAACCAGCGGGACCACGGGAACCCCCGACCAGCGTCTTCGCGTTCCACCGGATTTATAGTGGATGTCGAAGGTATATGCAATTAGTTTTTTTTGGAAGAAATTAATTTAAATTCAGTACGTTTAATTCAATTTTTTGTAATATTGCAGATAGACATGGGAACATCGCCGGGAGGACGCTGGATGTTTCCGCTCTCACTCAGACGGACTGGGAGATGGCCGGGTGTCAGGTCGTAGTTCCGTGGAACGAGGACACAGACCAGGCGATCGGCACCGGTGGTCACCTGATGAACCGATTCCTGTCTGAATTTGGTGGCAATTGGGCATGGTTCCCGATTTTTTTCAAGGATTGGAAGCATGTGACAACGGAAACAAAGGACAAGGCGTTTACCGGAGTTCTGCAGGTAGTCAATATTGTTTAATTAAATTTTACATGTTAATAGTTATAAGTTTTAGTTTATTTCTTTCCTTATTTATTTCTTAATTCATTAATAATTAATAATGAAATTATTATACAGAAAAAGTTTAAACTGCGCGAACAGCATAAGAGGTACGTTCTGATGAAAGTGGGGGGAGGATGGAAGAGCCGGAGGAATCGTCTCTACAATCGTATGAATGGAGATGGCACTATTCCTCTCCAGCAGCTAATCGAGAACGTCCCAGACGGCGTGGAACCAACTCACTGGGGCGAGTTTCGTCCAATATAGGAGGGGTGTTGACGGGCAGGTACCTTTTTTAATTAATTATAGTTTAATTTTGTGTAAACATTAGTTAATTTGAAGGTTACATATAGATTAAATTAATTTTTTAAATGTAATTTAAATTAATTTATAGTTTACATATGGTTTAAATTAACTAATAGTTTCACTTAATTGATAATTTAAATTGAGTTTAGGGTTTAAATTTTTTTCCTCCTCCTTGCGAGGCTTTGTCGCAGAGGAACACAAGAAGCCGGGCACAGTAGAGAGTCCATCACACGGCAGGGACCAAGACGTTTGTTGTGACCTACAGTGAGATGGTATGTTACATATAGATTATTTAACATGATGATTGTTTTGTTTTTGAAATAACAAAGTTTATATTGTTTTAATTCTTTCAGCAACAGAAGGCTCGGGAGGAGAACACACAGACGGACTATGGGAAGTTGTGGACACCCACCCATAGACACCGTGATGGGACGCCGACCTCTGAGGCAGCAGAGGAGATAATAGTAAGTTAAAAAAACATTATTTATATAATGAATGTTGTATATTTAAATTGATCGTCCTTTATTTTATTAATGGTTCATGAACTCTGTGGGTCAGACCCGGATTGAGAGGAGCGAGGCAGAGCTACGAGCGTCGCAGACCCCGGAGTCACAGGGGTCTGTGAATCCTACGGCCCCATTGAAAGCCTTTGTGGGCCCAGTCGAGAATCCTGGCCGCGTTAGGGGCATGGGCCTTGGCGCCAGCCCTAGCATGGTGTACCCGAGGCAGGGCTCCTCCTCTGCGACCGGACCCTCCAGCTCGAGAAGGCCACCATCGGAGGCGGTTGATGCGATCATTGCTGAGAAGGTTGCTGCGCAGGTTGCCGCAAATGAGGCTGCACGGAGGGCCGACAACGAGGCCAAGAAAAAGCGCAAGCAAGAGGGCGTCGCCCGTTGGTAAGATCGTCATGTGGAGAACTGGACTGCTGTTACTGGGGCCCTGACAAAGCTGTTACCTGACGAACGGTTTCCATCTCCCGAGCCTCCCCCTCCGTTCATCTTTGATGAATCCCCCCCACGTGCTGCTGATGACGACGACGTTGTCGACTCTGGTCGTGCACCACCACCCCCTGAGACAGACCCCCCTCGGACAGGACTTGATGATCATGCTCCTGATATTTAGTTTTTATCTTGAACACTTCATTTTGTACCGCTGTATATTTGTTTACTTTGGTTTAAATATTTGGTTTGTTTAACCTGTGATTTAGTTAAATATTTGTCGTCGTTCTATTTGGTACATTGTTTCAAAACTTATAACTCATTTATATTATGTTTTTAATGGCACTTATAGTCAAATAAAATATAACATAGTGAAAAATATTTTCTAAAATTAATTAATTTAACTAAATTTTGTAGCGGTTCATATGGATAAACCGCAACAAAATTGAATTTTGAAGGGCGCCAATATTTGTCACGGTTCCCAGACCGCTACAAATGTCAACGGTCATCATTTTGTAGCGGTTCTGTGGAAAGTAACCGCAATGTAATTGGATTTTGAAATGGATGAAATGGCGCCAAGATTTGTCGCGGTTTCCACCCAGAACCGCTACAAATTGAATTTTGTAGCGGTTGTTGTCGCGGTTATAGAACCGCTACAGAACTCTGGCGGGATTATGGATTCAAATTTGTCGCGGTGTTTCAACCGCGACAAATGTGTCTCGGATATGTGCAACGGTTGTTGTAGCGGTTTTGTAACCGCTACTAAACATCCCATGCATTTAAAAGATCCCAAGTTCTGCTTTGAATGTAATTAAACATTGTATCCACATTTATGTTCTATCGAAGATTTGTTTGTTATATATGGATAAGTCATGGATCAAGATGCCGCGTAGTTCTCCTGTATATTTAGCGGGATTGAACACTTTCTTAGATTTCGCCTTCTCTCACGCTAGCATTAATGGCAAGATCGTGTGTCCTTGTTTGCGATGCAAGTTTAAGAAGTAGCAAACACGAGATTGTGCTTTGGAACATCTTCTTGTAAAGCCTTTCCCAGAAGCATATACATTCTGGGAGGTTCATGGTGAGCAGCGTGGTATGGGATATGGCCTTCATCTTCCTCAAACCTCACAAGTAGGAAATCAAGTACATCAAGATGATCCAGTTAATGAAGCTGTTCGTGATGCTTTTGGTGTTCAGGACGACAACTTCACACCAGAAGTGCAGGGTCCAGAACCTGTTTTCTTCAGGAATGATGCAGCTCGGGAATTTTTTAGCCTCATGGATGAGAGCGATCGTCCTTTGTATCAAGGTTGTCAGAAATACTCAACTTTCCCCCGTGGACGTGTATGAAACAAAGCTCCTTCATTATGTCCATTATCATTCCAGGGAAGAAGGCACCGGGAAATGACATCGATGTGTATCTCCAACCGCTGATCAAGGAGTTGGTGGAGTTGTGGAATGTAGGTGTGGAGATGTACGACGTGCACAAGAAGACACTTTTCAACTTGCGTGCGGCCTTGATTTGGACGATAAGCGACTTTCCTGGCCTCGGGACATTATCCGGGTGGAATGTGCATACCGGCCTTACGTGCCCAGCTTGCAATTTTGACTCTGACTCAGTGCGCCTTCCCTACAGTCGTAAGTGGTGCTTCATGGGTCATCAGAGGTTTCTTGATGGGACGCAAAGGTTTAGGTTGCAACGCAATCGCTTTAATGGGCAACAGGAAAAAAGAGGACCTCCTCGAAATTTATCTGGCGAAGACATCATAGAGAAACTTCAGGATGTCGATGTTGAGTATGGGAAAAAAGACGATCCGGCAAGGGCCGGGACAAAGACTGGCAGGGCTTCAGGTTCTACGCCCCAGCAATGGCGAAAGGTAAGTGTCTTCTTCGCTCTTCCGTATTGGAAAGATAATTTGCTCCGACACAGTCTGGATGTCATGCACATTGAAAAGAATGTGTGCGACAATGTGTTGTACACGATTCTCAACGAACCAAGTCCAAAGATCATCTGCAGGCCAGGAAAGATCTACGGGAGATGGGCGTACGTGGAGACGCGTGGCCGGATGAGCATGACAAATTTCAACCGGCAAGATTCACCCTGACAAAACCGAATAAGGAAATCTTTCTCGCTACCTTGAAGAAAATAAAAGTTCCTGACGGGTATTCAAGCAACATATCACGATGTATTGACTTGCAGGCTCGAAAGGTTACAGGGCTGAAGAGTCATGACTCACATGTGCTTATGCAACAGTTACTTCCGCTGGCCATGAAAAATACGCTGCCTCTCGATGTGTCTCTCGTTTTGGTCGAGCTTTGTACTTTCTTTCGGAAGCTGTGTTCCAAGGTTTTGATAGTGGAGGAGCTCGACCAGCTGCAGGGGAAAATCATTATTATGCTGTGTCATTTGGAGATGACCTTTCCTCCGTCATTTTTCACGGTCATGGTTCACCTGACAGTACACCTTGTTCACGAGACAAAGCTTGCTGGCCCAGTTCAGTACCGATGGATGTATCCTATTGAGAGGTATTGGTTTAAAAATAATTACTTTAGCATTACTCCCTAGTCGCACGTTTAACCATTGATGCATCGAAATTTTTCCTTCTAAACTTTATAGGTTTATTGGGAAACTGAAATCTTACGTGAGGAATAAGGCGTGGCCTGAAGGTTCAATAGCAGAAGGTTATATCGGGGATGAGGTCTTGTATTTTTGTTCCAGGTACTTCGATGACATTGAGACGTCATTCAACCGACCGCCTCGTGTAGACGATTGTCCTGAGCCTGAGCCGGAGCCGGAGGCAACAGAGTTGTTAATCCCTCGTGTTGGTAAACCAGTTGGCGGGAGTGAGAAATTCAAACTCACAGCACTTGAGAAGTTTCAAGCACACCGACATGTCTTCATTAATTGCACCAAAGTTGAACCGTACCTTCAGTAAGGATTTCACACACCTATATATATATCTATAGATATATATATATACTTCAAATATCTGTGGAACAAATCTAAGGTATGAGTTTCTAATTTCCTAAGGGGGTCAAATTAGGGAGTAATATTATCGGCAGTTCGTCTGTCATGATCCTGTAAGACACACATGGTTATATGTTCAAATAGCGTTAAGGTTTGGTTATGATCATATAAAAACCATAAAATCAAGTTTTGGCTACTCCTCCAGTAGGAAACGAAGGAAGGCTGTGCTGAATGTGATCTGAAGGGGAAGGTCTGAGAGGTTTCAGCTCTCTATAAAAGTATTCCTGTATGAAAGAGGACAGGTATCCTTCCATGACCCGGATCATATTTGGTCAAACCCTGAGGCTTGATGGTTGGTTCTAGTATCATCATACCCATATCTTCTCTATATTTGAGCATATAACCTGGCTGTTCGCTTATATGGTATATATATATATATATATATATATATATATATATATGTATATGTACATATACATATATATATATAGATATATATTATATATATATATATCTATATATATATTCAAATAGGGTTAAGGTTTGGTTATGATCATATAAAAACCATAAAATCAAGTTTTGGCTACGCCTCCAGTAGGAAACGAAGGAAGGCTGTGCTGAATGTGATCTGAAGGGGGAAGGTCTGAGAGGTTTCAGCTCTCTATAAAAGTATTCCTGTATGAAAGAGGACAGGTATCCTTCCATGACCAAGATCATATTTGGTCAAACCCTGAGGCTTGATGGTTGGTTCTAGTATCATCATACCCATGTCTTCTCTATATTTGAGCATATAACCTGGCTGTTCGCTTATATAATATCATATATATATATATATATATATATATATATATACACATCCCCATTTCTATATATATAAATGGGGATGTAATCAACACAAATGGTTATCTAAGAAAAGGAAGAAAAGAAAAATATATAAATTTAAGAAATATCCAAAAAAGAAGTTTTTTAGAAAATATTATACTAATAGAAGAAAGTTTAAACCGAACAAATATTTTAAAAGAAGAAGAAATAATAAGAATAATAAAAAAACATATGAATATGAAACTGAAGAATCAGAAGAAGAATTAGAAGAAGAATCAGAAAGTTCAGAAGATGAAATAGATATAGAAAAAGAATATTTAGATCAAAATAAAAATTATATAAATATGATGAATGCACAAGAAATAGAAAATAATGAAATTACAAATAATGAAGAATTTGAAGAATATGAAGAATATGTAAATACTGAAGAAAGTTCAATAGAAAGAAGAATAACATTTAATAAAGAACAATATGATAAAATAAAAGAAAAAGATTTAGACATGACAATTAATAACATAAAAAATGAAAAATTTCTAGAGAAAGTAAGCAAAATGTTGAAAAATAAGAAAAAAGAAAAATCACAATGTGTAATATTAGAAAAGAAATTTCTGATAGAATCAACTTTAACCGAAGGAGTTTTGAGAATACCTCTAATAAGCAAAGCTTTAATAGAACATGAAATATCAAAAATACCTTTTAAAGATGAAATATCAGAAATATATATATAGCAGGAGTGCAAGTTATGGTAAAAGCTTATTTTCGAGTGGAATAGATTCACCATTAGAATTATTAATAATGAGATGGAAGAATAATTAGTAATGTGGAAGATAGTATTTTAGGAATGATAGCAGAAATTTAATATATCAAAAATTAAAATTTACTTTAAATACCAATTTTGCAATTAGTAGAGCGAAGAAAACATGGATAAATCAATCTTAGTATATCATAATTTACATAATGTAAGATTACAACCAGGATCTAGAAGCATAAGTATAACAAAGAATGATAGGATTAGTATTTTCAAATAAACATAAAATATATAATAAAAATAAAGATAAGATAACAATAGATAAATATTTTATGCCTGTAATAAGAGAAATTAAAACTGACCCAAAAAGAATTACTATCCCAGAAATGTTGAAATTAGAACTAGATAATACTAGAGAATATTATGTACAAACTCCCAGAAGAATTATTACAAATGATATATTAGGACAAAGATCTTTAAGAATAAATACATTAGAAAATCCAACATTAAATATATATAATAGACCGTCACATAGCAGAAGTTTAAGTCTTAAAACAATAGACACATCACAAGAAGTTTTAGATAATTTTAATAGAAGAAATTTATTAGCAGAAAGACCAATAAGTTCAAGTTTAAGAGAAATTAGACCAAAAAATGAAATTTATATAAAATTAGAAGTAAAATCTGACATGTCATGGAAAGAAGTTATAGCAAAAATTGATGAACATTTAGAAAAAAGTGAAATAGACATAGGATTTACAGAAGACAATTTGATATTAGAAGGAAATCAAACAAAATCTAATGTAGTATTAAGATTTAATAATAGAGATACAATCAATTTGAACCTATTAGTGAAAGAAAATTTAGGATTTAATTATAAGATAATATTAGGAAAAGACTTTTTAGACTTAGTAAGACCATATAGAATCCAAGATACAAGAATAATGATAAACTTAAATCATCAAACAATTATAATACCAAAGTTATCATGATTTACGAAGACATAAGTATTGAATGGGATGAAAATAGAAATCAAATGATATTTTTATATAAAAGATTTAATCAAACATTAGAAGTAGATGAAACTACAATAGTACAAGATGCAGATGTAACTTTGATCAGAATATTAATAAATAAATTAAAAGAAAAAATCGAAAAATATAGAAGAGTACTAACACCTAGAAATCTTCTTCATCACCCAGTTTTATGTTGATCATATTAGAACAAGAATAAATGAATTTAAAACTGTTAAATCTCACCGAAACAAAAATTAGAATTATTATCTAGAGTATGAATCAAAGACCTAGGATAACATATTTTGGAAGAAATGTGCAAACAAAGATATCACCTGTAGATAAAAGTTTATTTAGATTAGCTCTTAAATTAATAAGAGATGTAGATAGAATAGAATATGGAAGAGTATTAGAAGCATATAATAGGCTTTTGGAAGCACAAGAACCTTATAATCCATTAATAGCAAACCAAGCTATACAACAAATAGAAGAAGCTTATGAATTCTTAGGACAAAGAAATTGTGTAAAAATAGAACACATGTTAGCAACATTGACAATAAGAGAAGAAAAATCTATAGAACAAAGAATATTAGAGAATTTTAGTGAAAATCCATTAATACATTGGGAAAAATCTAAACCGATGGCAAAAATAGAATTGAAGGATTATAGTAAAGAAATAAATTGTAAACCTTATCCTTGGACAGCTGAGGATAAAGAAGAATTTGTAATGCACATAAATGAAATGAAAAAATATAATTTGATAAGAGAAAGTAGATCTGAATATTCATCACCAGCAATGATTGTTAGAAAACTTAGTGAAGAAAGAAGAGGAAAAAGCATAATGGTTATAAATTATAAGAAATTGAATAGCATAGCTATTAGAAATAGATATCCAATACCTAAAATGGAATTATTATTTAATCTTATAAGAGGAAAGAAAATATTTAGCAAATTTGATTGTAAATCAGAATTTTTTCAAGTAAAATTGGAAGAAGATAGTAAAAATACACAAATTTTCGTATTTCAAGGTTTGTATGAATGGAATGTTTTACCTATGGGATATCATAACAGTCCCAGTATATTTCAAGAATTTGTATCCAAATTGTTATTAACTTTAAGAGATTTTGCTGTAATATATATTGATGATATATTAATATTTTCAAATAACGCAAAAGAACATGAAAAACATCTAAATCAGTTTATAGATTTAATTGAAGAAAAAGGTTTGAATATATCACCTAAAAAATCAATATTAAGAAAACAAGAAATACCTTTCTTAGGACAGATAATAACCACAAATGAAATAGAATTACAAGATCATATAAGTAAAAAAGTTTTAGAATTTGGTAAGATAACAAATAAGAAAGATTTACAAGCATTTTTAGGATTAATAAATCAAGTTAGAAATTATGTTCCAAAATTATCAAAATTAACTTCAAAATTTCTAAGTTAGCAGGAGAAAAAAGAATGGAAATGGGATAATGAAACAATTAAAATAATTGAACAATTGAAGAAAATTTGTCAAAAATTACCTAAATTAACAATACCCTTACAAAAAGATGTAAAATGATAATCTATACTGATGCATCTGATCAATATTGGGGTGCAGCTTTATATCATGAAAATGAAAAAGGAGAAGAAATTATAACTAGATATGCAAGTGGAAAATTTTTGGAAGCTCAATGGAAATATCATTCAAATTGGAAAGAATTATTAGCAATAGTTAAAGCAGGACTTGTAATGCATGCCAGACAGCATTAGCTGATTTAAACATTCTAAAAATGAATGTTAGTCTGTTAAACAGTCAGTGCAGTTCATCTATACAAAGTCTTTTAAGCAGTATTGCTCATTTAAACCAACAAGTTGAAACTCTGTTCAGAAGAATAGAGAAGTTGGAATGTAATGGGAAAAAAAAATGTAAGTACTGCTGACTCAGCAATACAAATTGACTTGGAATTAAGTTCTTTAAATGAGTCATACACTCAAATTGGGTCATCTACCCAAACCCAAAATAGAAATGGGTCATCTACCCAAGAAAATGTTAGTGGGCCTACTGCCCAAACACTTCAAACTATAACCCCTTTCAATGAAATCATAAAAACCCAAATGCAAGAAGAAGCCCATAGATAAGAAAAAGGAAAAATAATTGAAGCCTCAACTTCGATCCCTAGAATCACAAGAACTCGAAATTTTGACACTCATTCTAAATACCTTTTCTTCAAAACCCTTGTTAGTAAGACTGGAAACATGGAGATTTCTGATCCACATGTTAAATACGCCTCCCATTTTGCCTTTAACAAAGTTGTAGCCTACCCAGGAACTTCACCAAGTTTAATCAGAACCTTATACCAATAGGTAATGTTACATGCCATTTATATACCTAATAATCCTGAACCCAAAGAAATCAAAGAATTGCCAGCAGCCTTGCAAGAAGCAAATAATATATGTTGGAGTTGTAACGCAACACAGCGTATATATTAGATTTTATTCAACAGTTGCAGAAATCACACCAGAAAAGTTTTACCCTCCAATTAGTTTAATTCGACTTGGAACAACAAAGAAGCCTATAGAGACGGAAGCAGAGATCAAAGAAGATATTGAAGACGACCAAGAATTTCAGAACAAAATGTCTAATATTAGAGCTCAAAATTATCATATTATATTTCAAGAAATGACTAGAGCTATAAAAAGTGAAAAGCAATGGGTTTATTATTGTGGAATGACTTCAATCATCGTAGCATTTGGAAAGACTTCACATGATCAACCACTGTTTGTGCAATGGTATGACAGATTGAGAAATAACAGGATGGAAAACTCAGAAAGGACAAAGAAGAAGATATGTAATCTTTTGGCAGAGTACTCTAATCACAGGTGTAAGAATTGTGAAGAAAGAGAAAAAGCTATGCAAGATATTGAAGATCCGGAGACAGATCTCAGTGTCCTTTGAAGATTCGAAGTAAAGTGGAAGAAGACAAGGAAAGCTTGCCGACACCGACAAAGTGCTGACAAGTTAAAAATTTGGAGCAGAAGAGTGTAAATGAAAGTGCAACGTGTATGGTGAAAGTTTTGCCGACACTGGCAAAAGTTGACAAAAGTATAAAAAAAAATAAAAAAAAGTACAGTTTGTCTTATATGACTTATATGTGCAGAAGTAGTAATGTGCAAAATTGGAAGTGCTACGTACAAAGTTTGAAGACTTATCTTGTATTAAATGAAAAGTACCTTAGGTGTAAAGTTTGTAATAAATATACAATAGGTAGCCTTTTATAGGTCTTGTAGGTTTTTAGACTTTTTATAACTTTACGTAAATGTGTATGTCAGAGTTAGGAAGCAGTTGGAATGCCGACTGTCTATATAAAGTCATGTAATCTCACATTGCAAAACACAATATCATCACACACCGAGTCTTACACACTGAGTTTGAGATTTCACTCAATTCACTATCTCTCTTGTACAACTGCTTTGTGTTCTAAGTCTCCGCAATTATAACATCTACATTTATAAGGTTTTTTATTATTCTTATTATTTCTTCTTCTTTTAAAATATTTGTTCGGTTTAAACTTTCTTCTATTAGTATTATATTTTCTAAAAAACTTCTTTTTTGGATATTTCTTAAATTTATATATTTTTCTTTTCTTCCTTTTCTTAGATAACCATTTGTGTTGATTACATCCCCATTTATGTGGTTTTTCTAATTCTGAGCAATCTACCATTAATTTATTCAGTTTATAATATTTAATATTTCTCCATGCTTCTTTACATCTTTCTGATAAGTATTTTCTTAAATATTCTTCTCTTCTTCCCATTGTATGTATTATATTTACAAAATTTGGATCTGAATTTTCCATTGCTTGTGTATATTCTTCTACTAAGTTTTCTGAGATTAATCTTGGTAAGTTTCTATAAAACATATCTAAATAAAATTTTTGTTTTTCAGGTTCTACTATTTTTGCTTCATAATAATATTTTTTATATTCACAAATATATTGATTTATATGTGTTGGATCTAAACTACATATTTCAATCTCATGTAAATATCTTATAGCTTTTAGAATTTGTGTATATTCTATATTTTCTACATTTGTTCCTACGAATTCATTTTTTAAAACATTTTGATATTTTGCTAATATTGCCGCATATAAAACTTCTCTTCTTTCATAAGCTGATTCTTCTAATTTTCTAACTTCCATTCTAAAATCTAATGTTCTTCCTTCCCACCAATGAAGTACATTTCCTAAAAAGCTTGCTTCTATTATCATGTTTACAGCTTCTGGTTCTATTCTTCTGTTTATAAGTGCTATTAATTGAGCTTTTCTCCATTCTTCTATCCTTCTTTCATTATCTAAATTACGCCTCTAAATCTAACCATATTCCAGAATTTGGGATTTGTCTAGTTTCATATTGTTCTAGTGGAGGTGGTATAAATTCTTTTCCATATGTTTTGGGTTTTTTATAACTAATATCAAAAACTGCTTTTGAGATATTGCTTAAATCTTCTCTTACTAAATTTCTTTGTCTTCTTATTTCTTGTTCTCTTACTCTTCTTTGAATTTCTGTTGTATCTAAATGATTTCTAGATGATGATTCTTCTTATTGCCTTTCTTGTTCTACTCCTGATTGAGCTGATTGCATATTAATTTGATTTTCATCTATTATTCTTAAATTTTGTAATTCTTGTGTTATTTCTTCTAAATTTGTTTCATCTTGACTCATAAATCTTTCTATGTCATCTTCTGAATCTGAATTCTCATTTCTACTTTTCATCATTTTTAATTTTCTAGTTTCAAAGATTATTAAATATAGCTATTAATTCTCCTAATTTATCTTTTGTTTCTATGTTTTTTAATATATAATTATTTTTATATTCCACTTTATATTCATTATGTTCTTTTTCTTTTTCTTTATTTTTATAAAACTGTTCTAATTTTCTTAATCCATCTTTAACATCTATTGTATTTTTATCCATTTTTTCATAAATTGTCCATAAATTATTATTAATTACATTTTGGCCTTTTTTAATTTCTTCTGCAATTATTCTAGTTTGTTCTACGTTTTGATTTACATTTTGGTTTTTTATATTAAGCACTGTAACATCTGAATTTTCCCAATCATATAAAGATCTCATCATATTTATTTGAGGATTATTACTTATTGGTTCTAATTTCTCATATATTCCTAAAGCCTTTTTTATTCCTTTAATATCATTTTTTACTTCTTTTAAATATTTTGTATTTTGTTTTATTTCTGATTTTATTTCATAAATCTTTTGTTCTAAAGGTTTTGTTAATTCTCTTAATCTATCTTTCTGATTTTTAATATCTACTTTTTCTAAAATTTCTCTAGTTTCTTCTGGTAATTGTTCCATTATTTCATCCAAATTAAATATTTGTAATAAATTTTCTATATTTAAATTTATATAACTTCCTAATTGTTTCATCAAATACATATTATTCCAATTCATCTGATTACATGTATATTCTCCTTGTCCTCCTAAAATAAAAGGGGTAAAATTACAATTTTCTTTTTCTTTTTCTTGCAATAAATAAGAACTATTAGGTAACTTTTCATATTCTATTTCATACATTCTAGGCTCTAACTTTGTAATTATGTTCATTTTCTTATAACTACGTATTACAACTATTTTACAACTATAGCTTGTACAAATAAAACACACAGTAAGATTTCTCTTTCTCGTGAAGCAGATCAGTTAATACTGCAACTTCAGAGGATACTTGAGAAAATCTTCAAACAACAATATATAAAACTCAACAAATTAAAGCAAGGTAGAGTAAAGTTTAACAATAACAAGAGTAAAGGGATCAAACTTCGGTTTCATATTATCATTAATCCACTGCTTCGATACCATATAAGCGAACAACCAGTTATATGCTCAAACATAGAGAAGATATGGGTATGACGATACTAGAACCAACCATCAAGCCTCGTGGTTTGACCAAATATGATCCGGGTCATGGAAGGATACCGTCCTCTTTCATACAGAATACTTTTATAGAGAGCTGAAACCTCTCAGACCTTCCCCCTTCAGATCACATTCAACACAACCTTCCTTCGTTTCCTACTGGAGGCGTAGCCAAAACTTGATTTTATGGTTTTTATATGATCAACTTGGAATTTTATTTCTCGAACACAAATCAATTGTACAAGAGAGGCAGTGAATTGAGTGAAATCTCAAACTCGGTGTGTCTTGCAATGTGAGATTACATGGCTTTATATAGACAGTCGGCATTCCAACTGTTTCCTAACTCTGACATACGCATTTACAATTCTGACATACTACACTTACGTAACATAACTTCTAATATTACAAAGTCAAAAAGTCTAATAACCTAATAGTCAAAAAGCCTAATATTGTACTATTACCAAACTTATTTGCACATCTACGTAAAGTTAGCTGCTGCATATAAAGGCATATAAGACAAACAACTTTACTTTTTCTTTTTCAATTTTCGTTTTTTTTTTTCACTTTTGTCAACTTTTGCCTGTGTCGGCAAAACTTCCACCATACACGTTGCACTTTCATTTACACTCTTCTGCTCCAAATTTTTAACCTGTCAGCACTTTGTCGGTGTCGGCAAGCTTTCCTTGTCTTCTTCCACTTGAATCTTCAAAGGACACTGAGATCTGTCTCCGGATCTTCAATATCTTGCATAGCTTTTTCTTTTTCTTCACAATTCTTACACCTGTGATTAGAGTACTCTGCCAAAAGATTACATATCTTCTTCTTTGTCCTTTCTGAGTTTTCCATCCTGTTATTTCTCAATCTTTCATACCATTGCACAAACAGTGGTTGATCATATGAAGTCTTTCCAAATGCTGCGATGATTGAAGTCATTCCACAATAATAAACCCATTGCTTTTCACTTTTTATAGCTCTAGTCATTTCTTGAAATATAATATGATAATTTTGAGCTCTAATATTAGACATTTTGTTCAAACTCCCGGTCGTCTTCAATATCTTCTTTGATCTCTGCTTCCGTCTCTATAGGCTTCTTTGTTGTTCCAAGTCGAATTAAACTGATTGGAGGATAAAACTTTTCTGGTGTAATTTCTGCAACTGTTGAATAAAATCTAATATATACGCTGTGTTGCGTTACAATTCCAACATATATTCTGACTGCTTCTTCCAAGGTCAGCTGCAATTCTTTGATTTCTTTGGGTTCAGGATTATTGGGTATATAAATGGCATGTAACATTCCATATTGGTATAAGGTTCTGATTAAACTTGGTGAAGTTCCTGGGTAGGCTACAACTTTGTAAAAGTCAAAATGGGAGGCGTATTTAACATGTGGATCAGAAATCTCCATGTTTCCAGTCTTACTAACAAGGGTTTTGAAGAAAAGGTATTTAGAATGAGTGTCAAAAATTTCAGTTCTTGTGATTCTAGGGATCGAAGTTGAGGCTTCAATTATTTTTCCTTTTTCTTATCTATGGGATTCTTCTTGCATTTGGGTTTTTATGATTTCATTGAAAGGGGTTATAGTTTGAAGTGTTTGGGCAGTAGGCCCACTAACATTTTCTTGGGTAGATGACCCATTTCTATTTTGGGTTTGGGTAGATGACCCAATTTGAGTGTATGACTCATTTAAAGAACTTAATTCCAAGTCAATTTGTATTCTTGAGTCGTGACTTACATTTCTTTTTCCATTACCTTCCAACTTCTCTATTCTTCTGAACAGAGTTTCAACTTGTTGGTTTAAATGAGCAATACTGCTTAAAAGACTTTGTATAGATGAACTGCACTGACTGTTTAACAGACTAACATTCATTTTTAGAATGTTTAAATCAGCTAATGATGTCTGGTATGCATTACAAGTCTGATTAGAATTCATTTCTGAACTGGATCCTACATTAGATTCCATCTACTCATAAAATCTGCAATAAGATTATTCTTTCCTGGCACATATTCAATAACATAATCATAATAAGTCAAATCTCCTTGCCACTTAAATAACATTTTATTTGCTAATTTTTCTGTTTTTATTCCTTTATCAAGCCAAGATTTAACTTGTGTATTATCAGTCCTAATAATAAATTGTGAATTAACTATAAACAATTCAAATTTTTCTACTGCTTTAACTATTGCTAATAATTCTTTCCAATTTGAATGATATTTCCATTGAGCTTCCAAAAATTTTCCACTTGCATATCTAGTTATAATTTCTTCTCCTTTTTCATTTTCATGATATAAAGTTTGCACCCCAATATTGATCGATGCATCGGTATAGATTATCCATTTTACATCTTTTGTAAGGGTATTGTTAATTTAGGTAATTTTTGACAAATTTTCTTTAATTGTTCAATTATTTTAATTGTTTCATTATCCCATTTCCATTCTGTTTTTCTCCCGCTAACTTAGAAATTTTTGAAGTTAATTTTGATAAATTTGGAACATAATTTCTAACTTGATTAATTAATCCTAAAAATGCTTGTAAATCTTTCTTATTTGTTATCTTACCAAATTCTAAAACTTTTTTACTTATATGATCTTGTAATTCTATTCCATTTGTGGTTATTATCCGTCCTAAGAAAGGTATTTCTTGTTTTCTTAATATTGATTTTTAGGTGATATATTCAAACCTTTTTCTTCAATTAAATCTACAAACTGATTTAGATGTTTTTCATGTTCTTCTGCATTATTTGAAAATATTAATATATCATCAATATATATTACAGCAAAATCTCTTAAAGGTAATAACAATTTGGATACAAATTCTTGAAATATACTGGGACTGTTATGATATCCCATAGGTAAAACATTCCATTCATACAAACCTCCATGGGTATCACTTAGATGTGGTGCTTTGGTGCTGCTCCAATGGTTGGACGCAGCTAGGGTTCTCAACTCTTGAAAATGGAAGCTAAGACATGAGTTCAAGTGTTTCAAAGTGGAGTTCTAGTTCTAATTCATTAGCTTGAGTATGTATTTAAGACTAGGATTTTTTGTTTAATCTTTGTATGAACCAATTTGTGATTTGGATTAGTTGATATTGTACATTGTGCTCATCAATATATGTGATTACATATATGTTTCATTGTAATTCTTTTGATTCTCTATTATCTTGGAAGGTATTGTTTGGATATTGAGTTGATTTTAGATGACATTGGAACCAATTGCATCAATTAATTCACAATCACACTCAAGAGTAGGGTTCCTCTCTTTTGATGTTAGACCCATTGGTTGATGAGGTTTGGTATTCAAAAAAACTTAGTGATTTCATAATTGCATTTCAAGTGTTTTTTAATAGTGTATTTGTTCTGGTGTAGAACTCAGATGTTCGGCCTAGTGAGTGGCCGGGGATTTGATCTAGGATCGATACGCTCCTCCTGTAAGCTTATGGAGCAAGCATGCAGGAGAAGGGTGGATCACAGTACACAACCAGGCGTTTCGCCTAAGGGGGTGCGGTGTGTGCACTGTGTAACTGTATCTAGAATAGTTAAGGATTAGAACTGTGTACCTTGGCCGCGTATCTCCTATACGTATATATAGAGAGTATACCTTGTTGGTTAGATCTTCGGCTTCCACGTCGTGCGTGCCCGAGGATCTAGCTAACTGCCCTGACGACTAGGTCCCTCAGCTAGGAGGTTGCGATCCTTACGTGGGTTGCCCCCTGTGTCGGTCGGTTGGCTAGTGGGCCTTGACTAGGTCCATAACAGTTGCCCCCAACTCGGGTGTTCAGGTCTCTGAGCTTCCGAGATTAATTGCTTGATTGACCGAAATACAGATGTGCGCAAAGCGTTCGATTTATCGTTTCGAATGATTGTTCGAGTTTGCATTGATCCCAGTTACTGACAACTGAATAATATAATTGCCCCCCAGCTGGGTGATCCAGGTCTCTGGGTTGCCGGGCTGGATATGTTGTTGCTTCTAGATATCGTATTGGAGGTTTTACCACTCGTCTGATCTTGACAAGGTGTCTATCCGAGTTTCGAAGAACTCCGAAGTTACTTGTCTTTTGATTGAATTGGCCCCAGTCATGTAGTCCGGGTTAATTTCTCTTTGAAACTTCGTCTGCTTTCTTTTATGCTTGTCGAGATCTCTTCATCTTCGATCACCCGGGTATCCAGATTTGCTTGTTGAAATACTGAATTCCCCAAATCCGAATTGTCCTGAAAAGGAGCGGATTGGGTTCGTGTAAGGACTGATGACCGCGGTCTCGCGTAATATAGGAACCGGGTTACGCCTTGGGAGTGATCGAGTTGCGAAGGCTCATGATGGCGGATTCACCCGACTGAGAAGTCGGGCTCGATGATCCTTGACATTAGCCAACGTTACAGGTGTCCGTCTTCTTTATCTGTGTGTGCCGCCCCTACACTTCGGTGATGGGGAGACACATGGCGCTTTTTTACTTGATGCCTATTTGGCTTACTTATATGACGTACTGCGGTAACCTCCCCACCTTTATTGGGAATCGTCAGCC
Source organism: Acacia pycnantha (assembly GCA_025563575.1). Lineage (NCBI taxonomy): Eukaryota > Viridiplantae > Streptophyta > Magnoliopsida > Fabales > Fabaceae > Acacia > Acacia pycnantha. The sequence continues at coordinate 478,866 of JAMWYP010000377.1, read as the reverse complement.
CCCCTGGGTCTTCGCGCACAATTAATACTCGTACTTTCCCATATCCATTGTTCCTTTCTAGAAAAAAGAAACGCCACTGGAATTAAAGTATCATTAATTGTGCGTGGTATTTGTAGTTTATCTGTCCTATAAATTTCGCCACCAGAACCTGATCCTCCCCCTCATATAGTTGTATTGCAATCTTTGTTGTGTAAATATTTCCCTCAAGGCGATGAGCTTTTTAGGGCGAGCGTCAGGCTCCATTATGTGTTGCCTACTTTCCATTTTTCCAGCTATGTGGGGTAGAAAGGTGCGTTTTCGGAGTCTTACAGCGGCGTCTTCGTGTGTATCACTGTGGCTACGCCTTCAAATGTATTTTCCAATCTTCATTAGCGCCGCTCGGTGAATGCTTGGGGTCCCAGATGTATTTGCCAGTCTTCACCTGTCTGGCTCAAATTCAGCTGGGATTCGGGGCTTGGGAGTTGCTTGACCTTGAGCTTCTTCCTTCACCACAGGAAGCCCTAGACATGTTTGCTAGTCCTCCTGGACATGTCTGAACTTTTCTAGGGTTTCCAATATATCCAGCAAAGACCTACACCAGCATGGACTCTTTGTTGGATAATTGTTCGATCTCCAGCTCCAGCTGCCCCGATATTTGCAGGAAGGGCCTGGTTGTTCATTAGTTGTGGTACCTAGGAGATTCACAGATTACTTTGCGGATGTAACCCGTCATTTCCTGTATTTTGATCTTTGTAATTTCCTTTGCATACATATACGATAGTTTATTTTCTTGTAAGAGCATTGTGTAACCCGTTCAAGTATCAATAGAAAGCTTGTTTCTGTTTTTCCCTCATATCGCCAAATAGAGTGAACGTCTGAGAACACTGATTGAACGTGTGTAGCCCCCCATCTTGAAGTTTTCTTATCAGTAGCCGAGGTTGACTAAGTGTCTCGTCCGGGATAACGACTTACTTGTTTAATCGCATTCGTTAAGTTAACAATGGAACCGACTTACTCGCGCCGACCTACCCCGGCTACCTCTTAAATTTGCAAGTTTGCTAATCTGGCTATACATATGAGGTACCTATCCAGGCCGAGGTGTCTCTTAAACTCGCGCGGCGAATATTTTGTTGTCCATATCTATCCGGGTTGTTGTTGCCTCTGGCGTGGATATCCGTGTCTTAGATATCTGGGGCGAACGAAGCCTGGTGAAAATCGGGTTAGAGCGATGGATGTGTCGATGGAATGAAGAGACCGGGGTTCCAGATGTGCCTTTTACCGTCACGTCGTTTGCTCTTCTTCGGTTACTATTTCTTTTTGACAACTGGCACCCCTCGACTGTCGTGAAGCCGAAACGCAAGGATGCTAACCACTACGCCCCTGGGAGCATTAAATGACTGATGAGTGCGCATTAAATGCGCATGTCACGTCATCCTTCCCTTGTGTATGAATAGGCGTTTTCCCCCTGACGGTTGAATTTTGAAAGCTTTATACCCGCCTGGCCTTTCATTCTCTCACTTTACTCATTCTGCGTTAGAGCATCTCCTTTCCAACACAATCTTTCTGCTCCGTAAGGAAGATCATTCAGTACTCCCTTTTCGCACATTTTCGAGTGATCCTCCATCTATCAAAAAGGTATTCTCACTCTCCCAATTCTTTGCGATTGCGCTTTTTTGTTTTGCTTTCATTTTGTTTCTGGTGGTGGTTCCCTCGTTCAATTCTGTGTTGCGGGTTTTTGCTTCCATTTCCATTCTCTGGGTAGGGTCAGTGAATTTCTGGGTAGCTTGCCCTTGCCTCTATTTCCTTTAGAGTGGTTCTTTCTTTCAAGTACCGTCTCCAAAAACTCCCCTTTCCCCTGCAAATCTTTGGCCCCTCCCTGGGTTTGATTGTTGCGCCTTTTGGGAGTATGATTTATCATGTCGAAGGATTTGAAAGATATGACCCCCGAGGAAGTCGAAGAGTTACGTCGGACTATTAGGCCGAAGACCCGTCGGTGGCTCTGGGGTGACGAACTTTCTCCCCAAGAACAGCAAGCCGCCTTATTGGAAGTATATTACGGTGGAAGAACAAGAAAGGCTTCTAGAGTCACTGGGGCCAAGGGTGTGAGGATTCAAGAAGGCAATCCCTCAGTTGGAGGAAGTCCGGGAATTCCCGTGAATTTCTCTCTGGCTCGGAGTCCTTTGGGACATGGTGATTGTGGTCCTCTCCCGGCTTTGCCTATCAACCAATATGGCCTCCAAAGGAGACCAGGCCCTAGGGCCGAGGTGGATGACTACGTCGGCCCGTACTACGACTGTCTCTATGAGTGTACCCGCCTTATCTCGATTGGCGATTGCGTTACAGCCGACTCGATTCTGGCTTCATGTCGTCACAACATTGTCCCCACTTCCCCAAGGGCTTCCCCTAACGTCAATCCCTGCAATTTGGAGTCTAATCTTTCCTTGGCAGTGGAAACACGCCTTCGTTTTTTGACATCAGGTATGATAAGCAAATTCTGATCTTGTTTTATTTTTATTTCTGTGGTAGGTATTATGGCCTCGTCGTCCTCTTCCCATACTGCGAAATCAGAGTCTGGTAATTCGAAGCCAGTTAGTCCCTCGGAGGCTTTGGTTGGAAAATACCTATGGGTTACCTATAAGGCGTTGTCTTACCGTTCAACGTTGAGTACGGCCGACCTTGAAACTCTTCCAATAGAGAAAAGTGAGAGCTATGACGTTCGTCTCCCGGATGACGACGAGCCGATTTGCTCAGCTAGGGAGGGTAGTCAAAACTCTTTTTTCTTCTTCTATCATGAATATATGACCCGGCTTGGTGTTCGCTTTCCGTTCACCGGGTTCCAGATAGCCATCCTTCAATTCTTAGGCTTAGCTCCCTCCCAGTTGCACCCCAATGGGTGGGGATACCTAATAGCTTTTGAGTGGTTTTGCGGGAGCTTAGGTCTACCCTGTACCACATCCATGTTTTTTTACTTCTTTACTCCCCACACTCCTCACTCCGGAAGGGAAGCAGCCGAGCTCAAGGGCTGGACCTCCATTCGGGGCGTCGTGAATAGGAAGCTATTCACCCCGGTCTCGGATTCTTTTAAGCACTTCAAGACTGGGTTTTTCAAGGTGGTTGCCAAGTCTGGAGTTAGACCTTGGTTCCTTGACGGTCTTGATTCTAAGGACGTTGACTGGCTATTTCCCTTATATTGGAGCAAGGCTCACCACGATGTGTCCCTTGGAGCCTATAAGGTAGAACGGTCCCATTTGGAAGATCATGAGAAGAATGCGATTGACAGCATACTAGCTCAAGTGAAGGCCAATGGTACCGTTGGGGCTGGATCCTTGGTGGCCCAATACCGGGCTGATAACCAAAACCGGGACGAACTGAGAACGGGGGCGAGTATGAGTTTCCTAACTTTCCTGTCGTTAAGTCCGTCATTAATGTTAAATTACAATCCGCTGATGTTTTGATGTTTTTGCAAGTCTGAAGATGAAAGGACCAGCGTATTTGACCGGGATACCGGAAGATGAACCTGTGAGAGGGAAGAAGAGGTCGGCTCCTGCGATGAGTAAGTCTATAGCCGGTCCATCCTCCAAAGCTGCTGCCACGAAGAAGTCTAGGACCGAGCCCGAGGTACTGATTCAGAAGGAGCCGGTGTCGGTCCAAAAGGAGCCAAGTCAAGAGAATCAAACATCTCCGCCCCCGAGCATCCCTGCTACTGTGATGCCACCGCTATCTAGTTCACAAGCTGCTGATCCTTCTCCTGTTCCTGCTACTCGTGTGCTATCTCCTCCCTCGAACCTGATCCCCTGCTCCCACTGCTGGAGTAAAGGGATTACCGAAGAGTTGAGTGTTGCGCTTCTCCCTCCTCGCCGATATGTTGAACCGGTACCGTTGCGGGAGGTCGATGTGCGAGATATCCAGACCGTTGGAAATGAGATTCTGAAGGCGGCGGGGTTGACTCAATCCTTCCTCACACTCCACCATAACTATGCGGATGCAATGAATCTGTTAAAACGTTCGAGGGCTGAAAGAGAGGAGACTCTGAAGCAATGGCAGATAGCTTCAAACGAGTTCCAAGCAAGCCAAATCAAGCTTGAGAAAGTGGAAGAAGAGTTGAAAAGGACCAAGGATATCTTGAAGGATGCGAACATCCTTATATCCACCCTTAAGGCGGCTCGAGCTGATGACCAACAAGAGTTAGATTCCGTCACAGCCGAGAAGATCAAGCTGAAGGCCGAGATGGATACTCTGAAGGCCGAGATGGATACTCTGAAGGCCGAGAGATATGAGTTGGTCACTGGAGCTGAATTGACTAAGGCATCGCTTGCCGAGGCGACGGATGAGACGGCCCGAGTTCGGGTGCTGCTGAAAGGATCCATGGTGGAGGCTTTCCAGAATGCCTTAACCCAAATCCGGCATTTGAACCCTGGGGTCGAGCTGAACACCGCGGGCTACCATTTTCGCTCCTTTGTTGAGGACGGTGAATTCGTCTCCTATGTGGAGCCTGCCACTGCTTCTGAGACCCAGCTTGACGAGGATACCGCCGGAGGAGAGACCGAGAAGGGGGAAGAGGCCTCAACCGCTGTGGATCCCGCGACCACTTCAAATCCTGGGAGTTGATTCAAACTCCTTTGTAAAATTTTTCATTTTTCTGATATTTTGTACAATCCGGGTTTGTGATCGGTCTTTGTTTTGGACAAATTGGCCAATTTGGTCCTTCAATGCAACCACTAACTTCCTGTTTTATCACCTTAAAGTCTATAAGCTGAACTTGGGAATTTATTTTGCATGTGTTTTCGCAAATGACCGGGCAGTGGTCGTAATGAGATGTGGCAGAATCCGCGAGAGCGCGTATGGTCTTAAGACCGTAATATATTGAATGATCGGTGTTGCCACTGTCTCGTATAGTTCCGTGGATTATCGACCGGTCATCCTAGGATAAAGGAAACCGCCACCTACCCGGTTCGGCTTTTCACCAAAGCGTCCGAGTATTTTGACTCGATCGTGGTCGACATGGCAATTCCTCTTGATATCCCGGAGTAATTTGTAAGATGCCTAAGCTGTGATAGCTCTTTGGAGACATTTTTTTCCACTGAAAAGCTGGGATGATTAATAACACTTGATGACGAACACGTTTGGAATCAAAATGCCCTCAAATGAGAGTCTCACTTTTATTCAACAAATGCATTGCTAACAAGGGAAAAGCCATATGGCCAACGTTCGAATTCAAGAAACCAACTTAAGTAAATAAGAAACTGCAAAGAGATCCCTAATAGAGGTAAGCCTAACTATAATAAGTTTTTAGCTTATCTGCATTCCATGTTCGCTTGACTGGGTTTCCGTCCAAGGTTTCCAGAACATACGCTCATTTTTCAAGTGTTTCGCGTACACGATAGGGCCCGTCCCAGTTAGCCGCGAGCTTACCATCTTTGGCATTTTTGTTCCCGATATCTGCTCTTCTGAGGACTAGATCACCCGACTGAAAAGTCCGGGGTCTAACCCTCTTATTATAGCAGGCTGCAATCAGCTGCTTCGTGGCGATGTCCCGGCAGTGAGCTGTAACTCGGACTTCATTGGCGAGATCTAACTCGACTGCCAATGCGTCACTGTTGGCCGCTTCTCCTTGGGATAAAATGGTTCTCCTGCGCCACGACGGGAGACCTATTTCGACCGGGATCATGGACTCACAACCATAGGTCAGCCTGTAAGGTGTTTCTTGAGTGGACGTCTGTGCCGTCGTTCGGTTACCCCATAGAACATAGGGTAGTTGGTCGACCCAGGAGGTTTCGGCTTCTAGCATACGCTTCTTCAATCCGTCGAGGATGACCTTATTTGCGACTTCAGCTTGCCCGTTGGATTGTGGATGTTCTACGGAGGCGAAATCGTGTTGGATGCCGAACTCGTTCATTAAATCATGAAATCCGACACCAGTGAATTGGGTTCCGTTGTCCGTAATTACCGGTGCTCCGAACCGCGTGATGATGTTTACTTCAAATAATCGTTGTATGCGGGCCGACGAAATAGTAGTGAGAGGTTCGGCCTCGATCCATTTGGTGAAATAATCTACGGCTACAATCAGCCATCGTAGCTGTCCAGGCGCCGTTTTGAACGGTCCCAAGATGTCCATGCCCCACTTATAGAATGGCCACGGGGCCGAGATGAAATGAAGTTCTGCCAGAGGCGACCAAATAATCCTCGAATGCTTTTGGCAGCTGTCACATTTCTTGACGAGGATCTTCGAGTCAGCCTCCATAGTCGGCTAGTAGTATCCTGCTCGCAACGTTTTTCTGGCGAGCAACTTAGCGCCCATATGCTGGCCATTCATTCCCTCATGTATCTCGGCTAAAGCGTATCCTGCCTCATTCGGGTTTAAGCATCTTAGCATAGGGGAATGTAAGCCTTTTCGGTAGAGCTGATCTTCTACCATGGTAAACTTGGCTGCTTCTCGAACCAATTGCTTGGCCTCCATGGCATCATCTGGGAGGATTCCACGCTCGAGGTAATCCTCGATTGGCTTTTTCCAATCTGACTCAATCGAAATAGCCATGGTACAGATTGGATCTTCCAAGTTTTGTTGAATCACGGTCCGATGACAACCCGCGTTCTTGGTGCTTACTAGCTTTGAAAGGATGTCGACTCTGACATTCTCCCCTCTAGGGATGTGGGTAGCAATTGCTTCCTCAAACTCGGTCATTACCTCCTTTGCCTTAAAAAGGTACTTTGCCATCAGCGGGCCTTTTGCTTGATAAGTTCCTTCAATCTGAGCCGCCACAAGCTGCGAGTCGGTGAAAACCTTAACTCTTGTGGCGCCGTTCTCCTTCGCCTGTTGGAGTCCGGCTATCAAAGCCTCGTACTCCGCTTGGTTATTCGAGGTTGGGAACTTCAAATGAAGTGAGTTTCAATCGTAACGCCTTACGGGCTTTCAATGATGATTCCGACTCCGCTGCCTTTGATGTTCGACGATCCGTCGACATATACTTTCCACTCACCTGCCACCTCGCAGGCAGCCGACCTGGTTGGCGTCAACTCCCTGACAAAGTCGGCTAACGCCTGTGACTTAACTGCATGACGAGCTTCGTAGGTGATGTCATATTCAGACAACTCTATCGCCCAATTTGTCATTCTTCCCGCCAAATCTAGTTTGTGCAGGACTTGCCGTATTGGCTGGCTGGTCCTAACCACGATGTGATGGGCCTGAAAATAAGGCCGCAATCGACGAGCCGCGATGAGTAAGGTGAATGTGACTTTTTCCAACTTTTGGTACCAAATTTCGGCGTTCTGCAGGGTCTTGCTGATAAAATACACCGGTATTTGGCTGTGGTCTACCTCCCTTACTAGTGCAGCGCTGACGGCTTCCTCGCCAATTGACAAATATAGATAGAGGGTCTCGCCGGGTTCGGGCTTCGATAGGACTGGCGGATTTGCCAAGCACTGTTTGATTCCATCGAAAGCTGTGTCACACTTTGAATTCCATTCGACCGAGGCTTCCATCTTCAGCAATTTGAGCAGAGGTAAGGCCTTCTCGGCCGATCTTGGCAGGAATCTGATAAGAGCAGCTAATCTTCCTGCCAACTGTTGAACCTCTTTTTTGCTCTTCAGAGCTTCCATCTCGAGTACTGCTCGGCATTTGTCTAGGTTCGCCTCAATACCTCGGTTAGTCAACATGAAACCCAAGAATTTTCCAGCAGGCACTCCGAAGGCACATTTGGCCAGGTTCAGACGGATTCGGGAAGTTCTAAGCTTGCCAAACGTCTGTTGTAAATCCTTTATATGACGCAGCGGGTCTAGATTTGTGTAGTCCGTACATACCCTCCATTTTCCGTTTGGTTTTTTGACCATGACCACGTTGGATAGCCATGTGGTGTATTGGATTTCGCGGATAAATCCGACTTCCAGAAGCTCTTGAACATGAATTTCCAGCGCTTTTCTCTTTTCCGGGCCTTGGTTCCTCTTTCTTTGGGATACCAGAGTGGATCCCGGATAGATTCCCAACTTGTGACAACAGAACCTAGGATCGATTCCTGGCACCTCGGATGACTTCCAGGTGAAGATGTCCCTGTTCTTCCTAAGGAAATCGATGAGGCTGGCTCGAATCTCTGGGGTTAAATGCTTTCCGATCTTCGTGGTTTGAGAGGGGTCTCCCAACACTAGATCCTCCAAATCCCCAGCTGGTTCTGGGCGCGGGTCTTCATCGCGAAGATCCAGTTCAATTGTATTTACGTCTAAGTCAGGAGATTCCAGGTCCACATGATCTGAACATCTCTCGGCGTATTTGGCTTGCGGCTGGGATGAAGGCCCACCCTCGCCGATTCTAATAGTCTCGAAATAGCATTGTCGGGATTCTCTCTGGTCTCCTTTAACCGTGACCACGGTTCCCTGGTTTCCTACTACCTTGAGCTTTTGATGCTTAGTGGATACCAGCATGTCCCATTTATGTATAGTTGGCCTCCCCAGGATTATGTTATATGGTGAAACAAAATCCACCACTATAAACCGCACTCTCTCTGACCTGAAAGCGTCCCTAGTTCCCAACGTGAACCGGAGGTCGATAAACCCCTTAGGGCTGCATCCACAAATATATGTTTGACTCGGCAGTTGACCAGTATCCCAGTTATAACCAGACCATCTTGATGTCCGGGGACGACGTCCCTGAGATCCTCGTTTGTGAAATACAAAGGCGAACTAGATGGTCCGCTATGGTACTCTTTGAACTTCGGCCGGTCTATCACGGAGAGGACTTCTCGCAGATACTTCCTTCGTTGGCTTATAGTATCTCCGCCTCCGCCCATCGCCCCGCTTATCACATTACAGTCGAATTCAGTTTCCGAAAATTCGTCATCAACCTCAGCATGCTTCTTACGTTTGTCGTCCTGTTTTTTGAATTTTCGGGGAGGGCTCTTGCTGTGACTCTTGGGCTTGCGTTTGCCGCCCTTTCCTTGATGTTCTATGACATATTGTTGAAGCTTGTCCTCGCGGATAAACCTTTCGATAGCATCTCAGAGCTCGTAACATTCGTTCGTGGTATGACCTCGTCCGTCGTGAAACGCACAGTATTTGGATTGGTCTATCCCGGATCTACGGTAGGATAGCCGAGGTCGATCGACCCTTTTCATCTCGGTCGTCAATACTTCCTTCCAAACTTGCGACCACTGCACATTTAGGGCTGTGTATTTCTCATACTTGCTTCTCGCATCAAACTTCCCACCACGGTTCTTGTTCTCCGAACCCCTTCTGCGGGGGTCCCTTTTCCTACCTTCCATGTAATCTCTATCTCTGGGTGGAGTGGCTCTGCCTTGGTCCCTTCTCGGATCATTTGCTACACGCATCTGCTCCACCTCGAGGTATTTCTTTGAACGAGTTATGAAATCGTTGAGATTTTTCGCCCGTTCCTTCAAGAATTATCCCGCCGAGCGGGACTCTTTATCAAGGCCGTCGACCAACAAATGGACGTGTACGTCCTCATTTAATCCACGCACCTGCAGGGCCGCATGCTTAAAGCGATCCAGGTAGCTTTGGAGCGTCTCGCCGGGTCGCTGCCTGATTTTGGATAGATAATATTGGGACTTCGGTTTCCGTTTACTAGTTGCAAAGTGCAACTCGAAAGCCTCAGCTAAGTCCTCAAATTTATGTACTGACCCCACTGGGAGAGTGTGGAGCCACTTCAATGCTGGTCCTTTAAGGGTTGCAGCAAAGATCCGTGCAACGATTGGCTCCTCCAGACCTCTTACTGCCATGTGCATGTCAAAGTCTTCCAAGTGAGTCGTCGGGTCTTGAGTATCGTCATACTTCGTCAGCTCAGTTAGATTTAGCTTCTCTGGGAAACGGGCGTTGAGGATTTCGTCGGAAAAAGGAACCCGGTTGGGGACCTCGGTGTCTTGTCCTTTCGGTTTTGCTTTTTCTTTTTGGAATTCTTGCCTAAGGAGGCCGGCTTTTTACTCTGGGCGGTTTCTGTCTTCTGATTGCTCTTTTGACGACCCGAGCTGTCGTCTTCTTCGTCCTCCTTCCAGGACTTATCTTCCCAGTCCTCGCTGGTGTAAGCAAAGTTCCCTTTCTTCTGCCGCTCCTCCCACCGCTGGAAGTGGAGGGTATGGCGCTTGTCCATGTTTTCCATACGCCTCATTATTGCAAGCATCCCGGTTTGGACGGAGCGGAAGTCTGGTTCGACGGCCGGGTTCTCTTGGTTACCAACCGGATTGGAGTTCTGAGGCTCGTGGCGATGATTTCGCGGAGCCGAGGACTCCGTATCCGACGGGTTGTCATCCAAGGGTTGATCGTTGTTGGGGATGAGAGGTTCCTCCGGTTGCGATAGCCGGTCTCCTTCGTCCTGCTAATTGTTACCGTGAGGGTCCTCCGACTGCTCGATGTGTTGTGATTGCCGAGGTGGTAGACGGTGGTCTGCTGTTCGATCCGTCTCCATCTGCTTATGGCTTGAACACGGGTGTTTATCCTCATGGTCACGGGAATTGAAGTTTACCAATCCCCACGGTCAGCGCCACTGTTCTGGTGTAGAACTCAGATGTCCGGCCTAGTGAGTGGCCGGGGATTTGATCTAGGATCGATACGCTCCTCCTGTAAGCTTATGGAGCAAGCGTGCAGGAGAAGGGTGAATCACAGTACACAACCAGGCGTTTCGCCTAAGGGGGTGCGGTGTGTGCCTTGTAATTGTATCTAGAATAGTTAAGGATTAGAAGCGTGTACCTTGGCCGCGTATCTCCTATACGTATATATAGAGAGTGTACCTTGTTGGTTAGATCTCCGGCTTCCACGTCGTGCGTGCCCGAGGATCTAGCTAACTGCCCTAACGACTAGGTCCCTCAGCTAGGAGGTTGCGATCCTTACGTGAGTTGCCCCCTTTGTCGGTCAGTTGGCTAGTGGGCCTTGACTAGGTCCATAACAATATTAAAAAATGATTATTTTTTAGGGTCTAGAAATAATAATTTATTAATGCACTAGCCTAAACGGTGTTCAAAGTTTGGTATTTTGAGGGACTTGATAACAACTACTCCCTCTGGTCCTTATTATAAGGCACCAACTACCATTTCTCGTGAATCAAGGAATGGACGTTAAGTCATTAATGAGGTCTAAAAGTAATAAATGTTTCCAACTTTACCCCTAATTTAATGATGTAGGTTTAAATGGGTTAGTTAAAAATGAGGGCATAATGGAAAAATAGTAATAAATGAGTTAGTTAAAATAAGTTGGTGCCTTATAATAAGGACCAAAAAATGTTGGTGGTTGGTGCCTTATAATAAGGACCAGAAGGAGTACTAGTGTCTTGTATTGGGTTTCAGTTTGAGGAGTTAGACCTTATAGGTGTGGAAGTGTACAATCAACCTAACTCAAACAAATTCATAAGGTCTTTTGGACATTTTTTTTACTAAACTAACAAATTAAACTCTCATTATCATTTGTTGAACTATGATTGCCATTGCCAGCCATTTTTAAAAGATTCACTTCATCCATTTCCATTTCCACCCCATCATATCTAAAATATCAAAAAATATAGTATTTTAGGTCATTTGATATTTTTGCATTTTATATTGTTTAAAAGAAAATAAGTCCATTTTCCAATGTTTATATTGTATTTCATGGCATTTAAGTTTGTTAAAAAAAGTATGTTCCTCAAAAGAGAGAGTGACCCAATTGTTGCACCCTATAGTGCAATCCTTAGTTTATTATGTATTTAACCCCAAGGCAACTGAGATGACGATTAAATCAGTGAGTTATTTTAGGGTAAAGGAGTAAAAATACACATATGCTTTACCCTCGGGAGCGCCCGGCACCATATGTTTTTTTTGTAAACAAAAATACACATGTGGTTAGAAAAAATGTGCAAAAGTCACATCTCCGTTACAATCTTAACTGACGGTGTTAACTTTGAAGGTGGGCCCATACTAAAATTTTGAAAATACCAAAAAGCCCTTAAAGATCAATTTGCCAAAAGACCAAATTGCCCACTCTCATTTCCTTTTGTTTTCTCTCTCTTCAGGTCTTCTGCCCTCCTCCTTCAATGTTACGGCGATGGGAATTACGGTGACAGCCACAGGAGGCGCATTTGATGGAGCTTGGGTCGGCGGAATTGGCGTTCGGAGAAGGCATAACTCACCACAATCGTTGAGCGCGTGGCCTCCCAAGCTGGCTGCATGGTTCTTCACGCACTCTTTGTAGGTAAACGGCACGGGATGTTTGTGGTGGGGCTGATGGCGCTTCAGGACGCCGTTGGAGAAGGACAAGGGCTTGACGGGGGCGGTTGGATCCGGGTCAAAATTTCACTGTCAGGTTCTGGAGATTTAGAGTCGATAGTATTAGAGGCGGTGATGTTGTTAATTGCGGCGGAGGTTAAGTCCATGGCTCAAACATCTAGGGTCCTCAAAAAGCAAAATCTAGTGATGGGTTTAAGGGGTCATTAGGGTTAGGCATGTGTCCAGGTTACGAATAAAATATCCCAGTTGTTGGAGAGGCTAGTATTTTGATTATGTCGGAAACCTAAGGTAATTCGAGTAGTGAAGCTAAGAAAAAGAGGAAGGAGGGGAAGGAGGAGGGAGGTGACGAGGGGGCTGAGAGGGTGACTGTTGATAATAGAAATCTGGGTTCCCTGATTTTACATCTTCTTCTGAGATTGATTCGTCCTTCACTCTGTTTGATTTCTTCTCTCACTTTTTGCTCCAATCTCGCCATGGAATCCATCAACCCACTTCTGAATCCTTCGTGTTCTTCCATGTCGCGTTGTTGAAAGCATGAGGCAAACCAGCAGTAAGCGAACCTAGAAAGAAGAATCAGCCGAAGCAATGAACTCACACTGCTAATTGCGTGGTTGAATTCCTGGTTTTTTTAGGGGTATTTTGGTACTTTCAGATTAAAATTAACAATGTTATCTTCGCCTAACGGAGATGTGACTTTTGCACAGTTTTTCTAACCACATGTGTATTTTTGCTTCCAAAAAAAGCATATGGTGCTGGACGCTCCTGTGGATAAAGCATATGTGTATTTTTGCCCCTTTACCCGTTATTTTACCTTTTGTTGTTATGTCACCCTGCATTTTTGCAAGAAGGGGCCATTTAATCTTAGGAAGTGTCGCTTCCTATTCAACTAAGCGAGTTGTAGAATATTTCTTAAGGACAATGTCCTCATATGTGACTCGAACCAAATATATTGTTGTTTCTTGTAGCTTTTGCCAACATTTATAATAGGGTTGAGCAAGTTGTCAAAAACCCGGTAGCGCCGCCCAAACCCATCTAATATATTTGCTCATTTATGCCACCCTATTTAAGAATTAAATAGGCAGGCTATAAGCACACCTTCAAGTTGTCCATTTAATTTTTATTTCATATTACATATTTTTATTTAATAATGTATTATTTGAACTTGTAGTTGTAATATTTTAGTTTGAAAGTTGATGACATTAAAATGATTTTATGATGGTATTTGTCTAAATTTGAGTTCTTTGTGTAAATTGTGTTAATTGAACTTTGATGATTCAAAATTTAGAAGGATAGAATGAAGTTTATGTATGTTTTTTAAAGAAAGAAAAAATAAGTCAACATTTAAATGGGTTCCACGTAACTCGTTTAACCCACCTGTTTATGTCCTAACCTGTTCAACATAGGTTTAAAGAGTTTGGGATATAGGTATGGGCTAACTTATATCCATGCAACATTAAATAGGCGAGCTACGAGCTTGGGTAAGTGCTGCCCAACCCACCTGTTGCTCAGCCCTAATTTATAACAAAAATAAAAGTTCTTTTTAAATTTTGGGTTAAGGTGTAATTTTATCCCGAATTTAATAACTATCTAAAAGTTTTTCAATGAGTAATCTTGCCTTGAAATTGTAAATAAAAGAGAGCAAATTCACTATAGTTAAAAAAATTAATGTTGACTGTCAAAAAATTAATGTTGATCTTTAACATTTTTAACAAGGTTCTGAAACTCGGATTGGTCACTGAACAAGTGGGAGTATTGGGTTAAAGGTCAGTGGGTCAGACCAAAGTCAGACTGATATTAATTAAAAATAATTTAATTAAAATAGGTAAAATAAATTCATATATTAATAATAAAAAATATTTTGTGGTCAAAACATGAGAGGATGTGATGTGATGATAGACAATATTTAAAGACGTGCAATATTATATTGATTTTTTTTTCCCTAAAGAGAATGCTTCGGTTGGGACCGAAAATATCAATATGGATTCTTTTCTTTTCTCTTTAATGAGGACATGGAAAATGTGGCGCTAGTGTTGCAGCCTTGTAGGTAGGCGCAGAGTCATAGGTGCTTATTTCACTTATTACCTCTCAATTGTCCCCTCAAATACTATATAATATTATTTAAATATTTATCTTTCCTTTTAAATTTTAAAATGTGACTCCATTCTCTCTCCTAACTCCTCCCTAGCTCCCTCCTCAGATGTTCCTATTCCTAATCAATCTCTCTCTCTCTCTCTCCACTGCAAGTCTTACCTTCTGCTTAATTGAGAAATGAGTGAGAGAGGGCTTTAGTGGCAATAAGTCAAGAACTACGTGACCATGACCTTCTTAGCGACAAATCCAACGGTGAGAACTTGGTGACTCTTCACATCTCTTCAAATCTCGGTGACTCTTCACATCTCTCTCCTCCTTTTCCTTCTATGTCTCGCTCTTTTTTCACCGTCGAGTGGTTCGGCTCCACTCTACCGCGAGAACTTGGTGACTCTTCAGATCCCTTCTTTCTCCTCTGTCTCCTTCTATATCTCGCGAGTTTCAGGTGTCTTAAAAAAAACAAGACGTTGTGACTCGATCAACTAGGCCTGGTTAGGCTAAGTTGGCCAAGTTGACCCCAGTGAAATTGGAACCCGGGGTTCCCCTTACCTCGAACCGATTTTCTGGTTGGTTTTTAGTCTGAACTGGCCGATCTGGTTCAGGTTTCAAAACATTGATTTTTAATGATAAGGGCCAAAATTGTTATATTTTAGTTAGGGTTAAGGAGCAATTTGGCCAACAAACTATTATCTCAAGAGCGTCCAATACAAATAACTTTTAAGTGGACCAAAAAAAATTAAAAATATGCAGTCAGCACAAAAAACTTTTATTCCAGGAGCAGCCAACACAAAAAAGTTTTACTCCAGGACCGCCGAACACAAAAAAATGTTTTACTCCTTTTTTGTGTTGACTGCACATTTTTAAAAGTTTTTTGGTATTTTTGATCCACTTAAAAGTTATTTGTGCTGGGCGCTCCTAAGGTAATAGTTCGTTGACTAAATTGCTCTTTAACCCTTTTAGTTACTTTCAAGGTAAAATTGCTTCTTGAAAAACTTTCGGATACTTAGCACTTCTGAGTATTTGCTTATAGGGAACAATTGTTGGAGAGACTGGTTCTTTGAGGAGTACAAGAAGAAAATATGAAGAAGAAAGTAATGCACTGTGTCTTTAAGACATGAGCAACACTTTCCTTTAGGCTTAATTCGCCCCCAGATATATCTATCTTATAAGGTGCAATTTGGATTAACGAGCAAATTTCTTACAGGACACAATGAAGACTCTTGAGTATGGATTGCTCTCCCAACACTCAAGCCAAGACAACAATGGCTTTTACAAAGTAATAATTATACTTTCTCTATCTATGCACTCAAAGACAAAAGCAATGAGTTTGATCTCTTGTTGTTGTGTAATTTCTGATGTTTGATGTTAGTATGTCGCAAATAAAGTGATGGTACATAGTATTTACAGGTCATGAAGTGGTGTCTCTTGAAGAAACACATCTTCAATTAAAAGTCATAACCATATATTAGATTCATGAATCCTCATCAACCAACATAATTTAAATTATCAATGGTTATTTAAAATAACTTTCCCATGAAAAGTCATACCTTTATAGTATCTAGGTCTTCTTGAAAAAAAAATACAACCTTTCACCAAATAGTAGTTACCACACATTTCCATAGGCAATGGCGGAGCTATGATTTTTTGTTTGTGCCCGCACAATTAGTGCGGGGGAATTGGGGGTTCAAGGGCAGCGCTCTCAAATTTTTTTTAAGGAAAGTTTTAAATGCATTAAAAAAACAAAAGAATATAATCAAGAAAATAAAAGAAAACTCCAACTTAACATAGAAAAATAATAATCAAGAGTCAACTAAGCTATTACAATAGAACGATTACAAAAGCATTATTTGCTTCTTCATTCCTTGAAAATATTGCATTATATCTTCATTATCAATATTATCAAACATATCCGTTCAACATAAGTTAGCATGCATGAGTTAAACCAATCATCACTTATCTGATTGCACAACTTATCCTAAATAAAAGTCATTACAGAAAAAACCCGCTCAACACTAGCAGTTGCTACTGGTAGAACAAGTGCCAACTTTATCAACAAATAGACTAATGGATAAACAATATCCTTTTTGTTCTCAAACATATTCAAAGCAAGGACACATGTGCAAGTGTGGCTCCGCCACTGTGTTAGATTCAAGGTTATTAAAACTGGACCGGTCACTGAACTAGTCAGGATATTGAGTCAAGGGTTAGTGGGTCAGACCGAAATCAAATCGGAACTAAATCGAAATCAAACTGATGAGAAAATTAAGATTTCAGTTATTAATATGAAATTATAAAATTAAAAAAAAAAATCCTTTTAATAACCTTGATTGGAATATTAATAGTAACTTAATCTGTTTTAAATTTTATTTTTTGATTTTAGATTATATTATCCACCATTTTGCCATTTTGAAGACTTTTTGTCATTTCCAAGATGTGAGCATTCCCAAGTCTGCTCCCACTTCTCTATAGTCTATACTCTATAGTTTATCTCTTGAAAAATCATTCTCTCCTTCTCTCTTTGTTCAGCCGCATCACCTTTTTTTGTTTCTTCAAAGTTCAAACCTTTACATACCTACTTCTCTCCTTTGTCTTTCACTCTCTTGCTCTCTTCCTCATTTTTCTGTTTCCTTCTCTCTCTTTCTTTAGCCCCATCGCCACTTTCCCTCGCTTCCGGTGCTCTTCTCTTCCGTGTCCAAAGCCTCCACCACCCTTTCACAACATCGTCGATGTACGTGCAGTCAAGCCCAATCTTCAGATTTGGAAAGTAGAACTATGGCAAATGGAGAAGGACAAATAAAAGTTGGATTTGTTTCTCATCGGCTTCACCGGATTTGTTTCTCTCCATCTCTCTCCATGTAAGACGTTTTTGGAAAAAAAAAAAAACTCAAAATTTGTGTCTGCACGTGTAGACAAGGGTACAAATGTGACCCCGTCGCTGTCCATGGGCATCTAAAAAGACATGACCTTGATGACCTTTAGTATTATAACTTCCTACACAACCCTTCATATAAACTCCTTAATTTATAAAAACATGACTTTTCAACAAACACGTCTCTTTATTTTAAAATATTCCAACAAAAATTGCACCTTAACCCTTAAAAAGATGAATGTGACTCTTTTAACCAGGATAAGTGATATTAAATCATGTTTTATTTGTATCCAAAAAAATAATAATCATGTTTTATTCTTTTCTATCATGGTTATCTTATATTTTGTAACCAAAACTCTCTTATAATCATGATAGGGTTTTCAATTTTTTAGTTACGCCATTTTCCACCATAGTTGGTGTTTTACATATTAGAAGAATAGTTATTACAGACAACACTTGCTCATCCTCTCCTTGACCCCACGAGCAAACAATTATAACGATCACTAGGCAAGGATGCCAGCTTTTGATGCAAATAAAAAGGGAAGAATGACGAAGCTAGAATATGTGTATTTTGTGGTTGATATATATATTCAATACCTATTTTTTAAAAAAAGTTTGAGAACAAATGCAGTTCTTTGTTCTTGCTGCTATTCAACGAGAGAAGTCAAAGCATAAACTTGAAACATTGCCTATAATTGATAAACAACATTGCGACGGAGGAAACATGCGAGGAGGGAGGAGCCGCAGTTTGTGGCGATGACACAAAACAGAAAATAAGAAGAGAGGCTTTGCATGGAGGTGGAGGATGAGAGGAGAGAAATGAGTTAATTAAAAACATTTTAAAATCCCTAATTAGTGCAAGGTGATTATTATGGTATTAGTGTTTTTCATATCAGAGTCTGTGATTTGGGATTTTGCATTTAAATGAAATTTTCCCTTCATAAATCCCAAATTGATCATCTAGGACTAATTTGAGATTAGTTGAATTGGGAAGACTAATTTGAGATTTAAGCATTTTGAAGAGATAAATTAAATGGGATTTTTCCAAAACTTTTCTCGCAATTGTTAGCAATGGCCGAACCAGGTTATGGCCAGCTGGGCCTTGACCCTAGCTGACTTTCTCTTATCTTATGTATTCATATATATGTATTATATAATATTTTATTTTGGTCAATAATTTGGCTCCAGCTAAGTATTTTATTCTACATATTTTACTCTTTCTAATGAGGGTAATATTGTGTTGATTAGTGAAAATTTTGCAGTTATGATTTTGGGAGTATCTTAAGTTTTGACAATAGATAACTATATATATGTAAATGATGATTAATGGCTAATTTTAATCAGTTTCATTTATCATTTGATTGTCTTATGATTTTATAATGAATTTCTCTTTTAAAAAAGATAGATTATAATAGGTTATTTGCTTAGCTGAAATTGAATCATATCTTTATGTTTTTTTAAAATATTTTTTGGGGTCATATTATATTTCTTTTATTTTCTCCAATTATTTTGTTTTAAGGTAGGTGAATATGCATTTAATAAGTGTTAATTTTATTAAATTTCATTATACATATAATTATTATGATTGTGTTTGTGATATCTTTAGGATAATGTTTGGTTCATTACTCATTGAGCTGTAAGAGGAAAGTAAAATTCTTGTTTGAGATACCTACTGAAAATGTTATCATCTTATATCTTGTTTTGATTTATAATTCTTGTTTGAAATACCTACTGAAAATGTTATCATCTAATATCTTGTTTTAATTTATAATTGTCGGTTATTATTATTTGTATTTTCAATGTTATGCGATATTATTTTTAGTGTAAAAGTTGAACATGTTTATTTTATGACCCAGGCTAAAATTATTTTATGGTTCCACCACTGATTGTTAGTTCTCAGTTTATAAGTTTTGATAATAACAAACTTGGAAAAAAAAATAACTTGATGATTCAAGTCACTCGAGTGTATGTTTGAAGACACTCGAGTGTGCAACCGTTATTTGAATTAAAACTTGAAACAGAAAGCAAGCAGTTATAAAGTGTTCTGATATGAACACACTCGATTGTTACTATGAACATTCGAGTGTTAGCTTGACACTTGCAACAAAATTGTCTAACACTCGCTTCATTTCAGGAAATGTTGTGTTGACACTCAAGTGCATTAATGAATACTCGAGTGCTACCTCAACACTTGCATTATCTTTGCTTGACACTCGCGCTCATCCTAAAAGCATCAAGGTAAACACTCGAGTGTGATCTCTAGCACTCGAGTGTCAAGGTAAACACTTAAAAAGTTCAGTGCATGACACTTACTGATGAAACAAGAGTGTTGTCTCTTTGTGAGGCACACTCAAATTATCACTTTGTGACACTCGAGTGTCTTGTAGAGATTAACATATTTTCTCTGAACTCTATTCTTTGAATAGTCTTCTACCATACACATATTTCACCAGCATTCGAGTGTGACAAAATATACACTCGAGTATAGCTCAAATAACACTCAAGTATCTGGAAGAAGCATCATCTTTACAACTCAACTCTATTTGAACAGTCTTCTTTTAGACATACGATACAATAGCACTCGTGTATGGATATTGAGTACTCGAGTGTGAGTAGAATGACACTCGAGTGTCACCTACTTCTGCACTAAACCTTTGTCTCTGAGAATTCAGATTTACTGTTTAATATTTGATTACTTATGATTATTGCTCATTATACTTCTCAATGAATCTAAACATATATATTAATGAGTTTCAAATGTTTAATTGAAGGATTTCGTCCAAAATCTCAAAAAGCAAGTTTTGTGTCAGAACATGAATTACTGCTACAGAAAACAAAGCATACGCGGAAGCTAATTCAGAGCAGGTCAAATGATCATCTTTTGAGACACTCATTCTGGTGAAAGCGACAGGGACCCAACCTAAGCAATCCCAAAGAAGACTAAAAGGATTTCATGTTGCAGCAAAGCAAAAATGACTGAATCTCGATTTCTGCCAAACGACTTGAATCAGTCTCTAACGAGATCTTCATTTGTCTGACAGAAAAGTTTGAACTCGCAACGAGAAGCTTGAAGCTTCACAATAGTCATTTATGAATTTCAATTATAAATACGAAAGCATTCAATACGAAGCCAACAACGAAACACGATCAATTTATTGATAACTTATTGCTCATTAATAAATTGATAACTTATTGCTCATTAATAAATTGATAACTTATTGCTCATTAATAAATTGATAACTTATTGCTCATTAATACTCTGTGAAATATCTATTGATATTGTTGTTCATCAATGATTATATATCTACTCTGTAATGATTATATATCTACTCTGTAAGAGAATCATTCAATCAATTTTATGTTTGTAAAATCTCAAGGTGATGAGACTTTGAATAGTTGTTAGATTATAACTAGTAAGGGGGAGCAAATCCTGGTAAGGATTACTCTGTAATACGATGCCAATAACCTGGATGTTATGGGGATTAATGTAGATCAATGATTTAAAGCCGAACCAGTATAAACGTCTGTGCACATTTTGGTGATATCTCTCTAACTCTTTCTATTTGATTTAATAGTTCAACGTTTCTGCTTTACATTTTTAAATCACCCAATTCACCCCCTCTCGAGTGAAACGTTGGCACTAATAGCAATACCCTCCTAAAAATAATAACATGGGATAATCACAACTCACAAGCCTACCATTCATTCCGATTGGAGAACAGCGTTGTACATCGAATCCAAATGGAGACACAGAAATAATTAGATACATCATTAAATACATCTCATCTACTTGGAAACGAAACCTAGAAGCACTTGGTAACAACGAAGTAACATGACTTGGACTGTTGGATAACCAAGCAAGAATATCCCACAGGAGAGCCTATAAATAAGAATTGAAGCTAACCATGGTCAGAAAAATGCTCGGTGTGATGAAGGTTGGGGAGAACTTTTAACAGATTGCCCTGAAGCATAGGCAAGGCCTTGCAACATTTTCAATATCTCATTTGTGTCTTCCAAGTAATACTTGGCCTTGCTTGGTTTCTGCCCCACTGTGCAGGCGAACACCTCAGCGACTGGCGACAAGGCCTCACGCGCACTCATGATGACTTCAAACATGTCCTCATCTGATCTGTCATCCCCAATGCAGAGAACAAAATCTGGAATTACTCCCTTCTCACGCATCGTTGCGAGAAGATGTTCTGCTACAATTCCCTTGTTGACACCCTGCCGTTAAAGATTGGAAATTAGTCATGTTTTGTTATATAATTTGAAGCTTGAAAATGAAAAATAAAATTGAGGAATTTGATGTTGGCTGGGGGAGGACACCCAGGATATACAGAGTTGATCAGGCTAGCTTTAACCACAATAAAATGAAATTTAGCAAAACCAATTCGGACAACTTGTGATTGTTTCAAACAAAAGAGTGTCTAACAGGATAATCTATCTATATGATAAAGTAAGTAGCCTAGTGCGGTTGTGCCCTAAAACACGACCACAGTCTGATCAAATTCATAGTTCGTTTTCAAAGATTCTTTTCCAATAGTCATACTTTAAGAAGCTTATACATGAAACTATTTCTTCAAAAGTAATTAATTGTAGTAGGGTATTCTCAAATTTAGGGTTCGTTCATTTAACAAGCAAAGATAATGGTACAGCTTCTGTGGGTGATTAGGTTGTGCAGTTTAATTCCCTACGGACAACCCTAGATGAAGTAAAATTGGAAAGATAAATTTTGACTACCAACCTGGGGTTTAACCTCCACAATGTGTGGGCCACTCTTAACAGAAACAGGTTCATTGGCAAGAACACTTTCCAGGTGGTCTAGAAGCTCCTTAGCCTGGCATGAACCAAAATCACGGTCTGCATACTGGTAATTCCAAACTAAAGCACTCTCTTTGGCCTCAATGTTAGAACCATCTGTTGTTTCTGTGTATAATTGCATTACTGGCTCAGCGATCTGTTTCCAGTCAAAATCCGGTACAGAAAGACAAGTTTCCCATTCTGCAGCATTAGTTGTCCTGGGGAACAAAGGGATAATTCCCGAAGTTAAGCATTGAAGAAAACTCAACCAAAATAAAAATAATAATAATAATAATAAAGAATGATGCCATTCCTACCATATTTGGGACTCAAGAAAAACTGAAAGTTAAATTCAGCATGCTTCGAATTTAAAAATGAGAGAACACTAAAAGTAGACAATATGCATGCACGATAACCATATACACATTTAGGCAGTAATTTAGTATTCAGCTTCTTCGTTTGGGATCATAGAAAAACTAGTAAAAAAACAGCATACCTCAAAAAGTAACCATGTTCTGCAGCAATCCCTAGCCTTTCACATGAAGAAAACCAGTCAGTCAGAGTCTTTCTCTCCTTCCCACTAACAACAAAAACAACATTATCAGGGTCGCTGCACAGGCTCTTCAAGATTCCAACAGCATCAGCACTTGGGGTTGTACTAATTGTTCCCGGCTGCAACATGGTACCATCATAATCCAAAAGAATTGCCCGGTGCTTGGTCCTCTTGTAAGCCGAAACAATATGCTCAACTGATAGCTTTCTGAAATTTGGATCTAAAGCAATTACCCGAAACCCTAGGCCAAAACCAATGCCCCAGCACCTCCTTCGAAGATGGTCCCTACATGCTCTTTCCAAATCCTGCAAGAAGCTCCGTGCCCAATATGCAACATCATGTGTACTAACATACCTATAATGTTTCTCATGTCGCATCTGTTTTTCAGAGTCTGGGATTACAAGAGCAGAATCCATAGCTTCGGCAACAGCATCAATGTTCCATGGATTCACTCGAATTGCTCCACTTAATGAAGGGGAGCACCCAATGAATTCAGATACCACCAGCATGCTCCTCTTTTGAGAAAATGGATTTATCCCCAAAATCTGGTCCAGTTTCTCATTTCCTTGTCGACATATGACATATTCATAGGGTATAAGGTTCATACCATCTCTCACAGCTGTAACAAGACAACAATCTGCAATTACATAATAAGCTATTCGCTCATAGAATTTCAGTGGTGTGTCAATCAAGATAACAGGAGTGTACCCAGGCCTTCCAAATGTATCATTAATCCTCTTTACAGCAGCATAAGTTTCACTTTGTACCTCCTGTACATCCTTCCCCCGTCCTCTTGCAGGATTTGCAATTTGAACCATAACAACTTGGCCCCTCTTATCTGGATGTTGGTAGAGCAATTGCTCCATGGCCAAAAGTTTTAGGCTAATTCCTTTGAAGATATCCATGTCATCAACCCCAAGCATCACAGTTTGACCTCTGAACTGGTCTCGTAATTCTGAGACCTTACTCTCTGTATCAGGAAAATTCATGACAGATTGAAGTTGGCCAATATGGATTCCAACGGGAAGAATCTTGATACTAACAGTTCTACCATAGTACTCAAGGCCTATGTAGCCCCGCTTGGATTGATAAGAAAGCCCAAGCATTCTACTACAACATGAGAGAAAGTGCCTTGCATAATCAAAAGTATGAAACCCAATGAGGTCAGAGTTCAGAAGAGCTCTCAGAAGTTCATCCCTTACAGGAAGTGTTCGGTAAATCTCAGAGGAAGGGAATGGGCTGTGGAGGAAGAATCCTAGCCTCACCCTGTTAAATCTCTTCCTCAAAAATGTTGGCAAAACCATCAAATGGTAGTCATGAACCCACACAAAGTCATCATCAGGGCTAATGACTTCCATTACTTTATCTGCAAATATCTTATTCACAGAAACATAAGCTTGCCAAAGAGAGCGATCAAATCGACCACCAAGATCCGGTGACAGTGGAAGCATGTAGTGAAATAAAGGCCACAGATGCTGCTTGCAGAACCCATGGTAGAATTTGCTGAAAAGCTCAGGAGGTAAGAACGTGGGTACACATTTGAAAGTGTCAAGCAAATACTGAGCAACATCATCTTGCTCACTTACATCAATTTCTTCTTTAAGACACCCAATATAAATCACTTCTACATCATCTCCTAGGCCATCTTTCAGCTGTAAAAGAAGAGAGTCCTCGTCCAAAGAGAAGTCCCACTTACCATCATCTTTTCTGTGAGCTTGCAAAGGAAGCTGGTTACCAACAACAATCATCCTATCCTGAGTGATGGATGAGGGAGCATCAGAGCCAGCACTGTTGTTCTCATCATCTAGTTCTGAAAGTACTCCAGCAACAGTTGCCACTCGAGGAAGCCTCTTCTTCTCCAGACCAAAAGTTGGGGAACCACAGGAAGTAAGCTCTAACAAGTTAGAATACGACCTAGAAACCATTATGATTTTTTATGACAATAAAGGACCTTCAGTAGACAATATGTAAAGAGAGACCTATGCAGACTCCTCACAATCAAGTTCTTCAAACTTCCATAAGAAGTACGATATTCCTGAAATATAAAAACAAATTAGACGTCGTTTCCTGCGATAATTTGTAAGTCTAGCCATATCAAAAATAAAAGCTACGCCACAATAAAAGCTTGTTTAGAAGTTTCAGTTGTCTTTCTCATCACATTTCAGGATTACAAAATTCATCTTGGCATACAGTTCTAGATAAACACAGAAGTTGATTGGTATGAAGCGAAGAGATGGTACAAAGGAAGGAAAGAAATATGATATTAAACTAAGCAAACCTGTAGAAACACATATACCAATTTTAGAAAATCTAAGAGAGGATGTCTGAACACATTAATTGATTTATAATTACCCATGAACCAAAATCTAACAAACTACTAAAACTTGCCCACCAGAAAACCATCTAGCGTCATTGAGGATTCCAACGGTACTAAGATGGGTGTACAAAAGCATCAATTCAAGAACAAAGATAAATCCAAAAGTATGATTCATCGCATCTTCCATTGACAATGATAGAAGCTTGGAAAAAGCGAGAAAGAGATTTAGCGCATATTTCATTTAGCTTTTGGTGCTCACAAGCTAAGACTCTATCCTCAGTATGATATATTTCGATCACAAAATGTAAATACAAGAACAAATTATATGAGATCGACAAATTAATCAAAATTTGGGGCAAACTCCTCATACAGAGATCCTAATATTTCACTTGGGCATGACTAAAATAAATTTACAAAATTATTATGCCTCAATAGTTGAACCAGAGCATGCTAAAAAAACCGAAAGTCAAGCAACTCAGTTTGAAAGTTTAGCTTCAACCAACCAGTAAAGCAATGTTGAAATTTTCCACTCACTTATCAAATAAAAAAGAAACTGAGTGAGCCCGAAAATATAATATATAGACATAAAAAAAAAATCACGGAATCATAGCCGAAGAAAGTGAGAAGGGAACATATCAGCAGAAACCAAAGTCCAGTGAAAGTGGGGAGGAAGCAGGTCATACTTACACGAACGAAGATCTAATGGAGACTTCTGCCGATGAATCACAAGAGACTGAGATTAAGAAGCTTAAGCCGTGAGTGACAGAGACAGAACAAAAGGCAGAGCTGGAACTAGAAAGCACGAGCCGAGAGAGATTGATGGAGTTTGTGGGTGAGGGACAGAGGGAGTAACGTCGTTTATAGTGAGGACGGCTAGGGTTTGAGTTTATGGAGCTGTATTGATGAAGATGGAAAGTGTAAATTCAGACTTCGAAGCACCAAATTTCAAGAAATCCCCAGATTCGAGAGCTCATACGCGGCTTCACTGGAGCTAAAAGAAGCTGTATCGTTTATATTAACGATGCATGAAGAAGATGAAAAGCAGTCTTCACATATACACGCCAAATCAATATAAAATGAGCGGGAAAAGGGTGACTGAACGGTACGGATACATTGCTTCACGGCGGCGCTAGTTGCCGGAGGAGAAGGAGGATGGAAGAGACGAAGACTAAGGAAGAAAAAGATCAACGTACTAAGAACCAAGAGTGAGAGAAAGAAAAAGACAGCGAAAACTGCTCTTAGCGTAAGATAGGAGCACGGAGAGATGCCATGGAAACAGTAACTAACTAGCGGAGGAATTGCAGTGTACTGAGCAAAAAATTAATAGGGAAAATTATATTTAAGTCTAGACCAAGAGAAAATACGATAAAATAATCCCTAAATATCTCAAAATTATATTTAAGTCTAGTAAGAATTTCTTATAATAAATTCTAATTCCATGGATAAGTATATGAATGTCCATTGACTTTCAACTAAAAGTTCATAGGCGCAACACTAACAAGTTTATGGGAGCCCATTGACAAGTTGATGGGCATTTGATGATTGGAAGTTAATGCAAAAAAATCTTACCATATTTAAATGTAATTTTGAAATTTCAATGGATAAGTTTATCATATTTTCTCCTCTCTCATACTATATGTAATTTTCCCAAATTAATATTTTGAGCGGCTTAAACTTATAATTTGCCCCTCATATCTCTGAATCTATTTACTTAAGCCCTTAAAGTTTTGCAAATGAATTCTTGTGGTTGGGGTAAAAATGTACATAAATCCTTGTGATTATTTAACTTCTTTCCAAATAATTTATTGGGTTAATATGATCTTTTACTCTTAAATTTACCCTTATTTTGATTTTGATCATTCAAATTTTAAACTATGGGTTTCAATCCCTTTATAGTAAAATGGTCTAAGTTTTTATTAAATTATAGGGACTAATATATTTTTTCTAGGCTTGTGGCCCTGGGGTTTGATTATTGGGAGAGATTTAGACGCACCGTCATCCTCCCTCACTGGCGATTTGTGCCGATCGGTTCACAGCTCGTTAGGGATAAGGGTAGGCAAAAAACTGGTGATCTGGTCCAGTCTGGTCCAACTCGGGCTGGTCTAATCCAATCCAAATAAGCAACATAATGAAATTGGATCTGACTGACTAATCGAACTCGATCGGGTTCCGAACCAAGGTCCAGGTCAATTTCTTAAAAAATATTTTTGTAATTTAGATGTTATTTGTTATTTAATGTTATTGGAGTTTTTTTAAGGATTTATAATTAAGTTTATAATGATTTTTATATGATTATAGATTTTTTATTATCTTAATTATATTTATCATGTTTAAATCCCTTTTTCAACATATTTTTTATGGTTGTTAAATGTTGTTGGATATTATTATAGATTTATAATATTTTAATGTTTTGTGGCGCATTTTATATTATTATAGGTATATTTATGATCCTAATTATGTTTAATAGGTTCAAATTTTGCCTTCAAAAAAGGGGGGGGGGAATTAGATCCTAGACGCCTAGACCATCCAAGAGTCTACCAGACCCGATCTAGTTTAGCTCAGCCTCAAGTTAGTGTTGGACCAGACTATACCACGGCAGAGGCGGGCGCATGTGTATGAGAAGGGGGCAAGTGCCCACCATTGAAATTTAATGTGAAAATACGAAAAATGCCTTTATCTTAAAATTCAAGTTTCCCCAATTTAATTTCTCTCCTTCTATTTTATTTTCTCGTGATACGAAAATGCCTTATATTAAAAAAGATGTATTTGATAGTATTGATAATAAGATAATTATGATGAAATTACAAAAAATAAAGCCTAGAAGGATGACATTGTAATTATTTTTATTGTAATATACTTTTATTATTAAAATATATGTACTTGAACTTATTGAGTGTCCACCCTTCATTAATTTCCTAAATCTGCCACTGGAGTGCTCACCCTTCATTAATTTTCTAGATCTGTCACTGGACCACGGTCTTCCTTGTACAACCCAAGGTCCTCTTCAGACCAGGCCTTGGATTAACCTGATCCAATCTAGTACATACTCATTTATAGTTAGAGACTAATATTTTTAACGAAATGAAATTTGAAGGATTTATAGTCAAAATTTGAGGGATTAAATTAAAATAAAGGAAACTAAAAATAATATTACCCCTAATTTATCACACTCACTTTCATTATTTTATTTTAGGTTTTCTTTTTCTATAGGTATGGTATCGCAAGAAGATTCTATCTATCGGCCCACCAAAGCGCGTGGGCGGCGTAAAAACACCTCCTTTAACCGAGGTGACTCAATCAACTGGAGAGTATTTAGCACGCGCTGACGCAGTCGGACTTATCTCCCCCACTTAGCTTTGCTAAAAAGTTATTCTAGTAAAAGCAGAGAGAAAGAAGGTTTATTTTAACAAGTCATGTCATCCATTTTTAATGGAAGTTTTGTATATTGACTTTATGCTTTGAGGATTGAGTAGAATTAAATAGTAGAGTAAATATCTTTTCTAGTCACTGATAAAAAAACGTGATTCTCATTTTAGTTTCTTATAAAAAAAAGGTTAATTTTAGTCCATAAAAAAGATAAATAAGAGTCGATTGGTTGACATTTTAAACCCTCACAAATTTCCAAAATGTTCTTTTTAGTCCCTAAAAAAGGACGAACAAGAATCGATTTTTTTGTAAGGAACCAAAATGGGGTCCGTATTTTTTTTTTCAGGGACCAGAAAGAGTATTTACTATAAATAGTAATAACACTGTAAAATTATTAAATTTTAAGAGTGAATTAATATGATTTAAAATTTTCTTGTTTCTAATGAAATATATGCATAAGGGAAAAACATTTCTCATGTTGTAGGAGAATTGTATTTTCATGTCACACACACATGAAATGGTGGAACCCACACACACACACACATACATATATATGTATATATATACATACAAGGGCGGATCCAGAAATTTATGGAAGGGGGGCACTTTTGGTTGGAGGGTGCGGGGGTTGTTGACGTCACAATGCTAAAATATGTCCGCAAGTATTTTTACGGGGGAAAGAAGAACTGTGTGTAGCAAGACACTGATTACTGTCTATAAGTATTTTCATATCATTGAGAATGCAAGCAATCACAAGGAACATAATACTTTCTTTTTTTTAAATGTTAAAAAAAAAATCACGTGCCCCCTTCTCCATAAGGTGGCTCCGCCTTTGTATACATACATACATACATACATACATACATATATATATATATAAAATTAGCATTATATATATATATGTGGGTCTCACCATTTCATGTGTGGGTAAGAATTTTCTTCTTCTCATACAAAATGAGAAGTTTAAACCCCTATATATAAATATCTTATAAATAAAATCAAATAAGTATTTTTCACACGTTTTAGCAGAATCAAGAAAAATTTTAAATATTCTTTTGACAACTTTTCTACTTTATCCTAAATAACTCACAGAGTTTAATATTTCAGCTTTTGTTGTAGAAATCTGTCACACTCACATAAAAGTGAGTGGGTTCCACCAATATTTTATCTCCCTTCTCTTTATAATAAGACCCTCACACTTTTATATGACTGTGGCAGAAATAAAATTTATGCAACAAAAGCAAAAACATTAAACTCATAATTAATATAGATTCTGCTTTTTATGGTGTACAATTACCCTCTACTCTAAAAATATCATGCCAATCTACACAATAAAATATAACAAGTAAAATAATTTGTTTATGTGAATTTTTATTGATATGATGTATAAATATAACCAGAACACTCTTATTCCTTATCTTATAATGAAACAAAAGAGTGTTAAACAATGGGCTATTGAAAAGAGTTGTTCAAATTAATTGTCCATAAGTAAGAAAATTGAAAGAAAGAATATGAAATACTACCTCCAGTCCTAATTATAAGACCTAATTGACTTTTTTTGGAGAGATTAAGGAAACTAAATAAGTTACTTAATCATTTCATATGTTATGTATCCTTAGATTACATATTAGTTTATTGGTCAAACTAAATAGTTTGAAAATAAAAATAAAATTATTCTAAAGTAATTTTATTAGCTTCCTTAATCTCTTCAAAAAAGTCAACTAGGTCTCATAATTAGAACCGGGGGAGTAGTAATTTATTAAAAAAAAAGTCAAAGCAGATTTTTACACTTAAACTATTCTATTAAAGATGATTGGTGGTCTCAAACTACTAATGTGTGTTTGGATTAGCTTTTGAAAAATAACTTTTACGATTTACAAAATAAACATGTGAGAGGAGTTTTGTCTTCACTTATGAAAAATGGCTTCTAAAACTAGGATTACAGTGAATTTTTCTAATGCAATTTATAGATAGTAGGTTCTTAACTGCTTTAGATTCAAGGAGGCTTTTGAATTTTTCTAACTTTTAATTCTATAGATCGTAGGTTGTTAACTGCTTTAGATTCCTGCCCCATTATCTTGAACTTTATGTTCTTACTTTAATGCAAAATGTTTTTTTCTTCTTTTTTTTTTGGGCAACAAAATAGGTGAAAAACGTTGGTTCTTAGTTAATCATCCGTTACTCTTACTTTGAATGTTGGTGGTAAGTAATTAAAATATACTCCCTCCGGTCCTAATTATAAGACAACATTTGAGAGTTGGTTTTTTTTTTTTAGAAAATACAGGCAAGCCGAAGCTTGAGAAAAGGAAGAACTAGACTAATAAATCTAGCCCTTAATACAAAAGCTAACAACTGAAGAAATCAGTGACAGGCCAATTGGTCTTTCATTGCCATCTCTAGGCATCCTCTTGGAATTGTTGGAATCAACATAACGTTCGCATTGGCTTGGACAGTATGTCCTTCCTTGGCCAAGTAGTCAGCACATGATATGTTGTCTCTCGAAGTGTAAAGCAGCTTCACGTTCCAGTCCCGATATAACAGATCCCTGGTCTCGCCAATGATGTCTCTCAGGGGATGGTCATCAAAGCTATGATCCCTCATGAGAATATTGATAGCCTCAAGGGAGTCCGAATAGAGCAGGATTTGTTGGTAACCCAACTGAAGAGCCATTCTTAAGCCCAGCAAGATTGCACAAAGCTCCGATTCAATAACATATTTAAGCCCAAGGGATTGACAGAATCCCATCAACCAGTGTCCTTGGGAATTCCTGATCACACCTCTACAAGCTGCTTGAAACTGGGGCCGTACAAATCCGTCCACGTCAATACGAACCACATTCTCAGGTGGAGGAGTCCAAGATTTTTCTTCGTTCCTATCAAGATGAAAAATTTGGTGAGATAGGGAATGGTTGCAATTATCTTCCATGAGTAGATAATTACATAAGTGAAGCAACTCCCTGATATTCATGTTTTTATCCTGGAACAAGTATTTGCATCTAGATGTCCAAAGTATCCAACACCCCAGGCAAAAAATCCTTGGCCAAGAAAAATTCTGAAATTTTCCTTTCCCTGGCTTATGATTGGCGTTCCATTTGAGCCAGACCTGCAAGTTACCTGCAAAAAACTGAGAAAAGTAGTTAGGTTTTAAAATTTCTTTCCACAAATTCCTTGCTTTCTCGCAATCCCTGAGAAAAGTAGTTAGGTTTTAAAAGTAGTTAGGTTTTAAAAGTAGTTAGGTTTGAGAGTTGGTTTTGGTCCTAATTATAGGACAGCATTTTAATTTTTATCAATTTCTTCCTAAAATACCCCTATTTTATTCTCTCAAGTGTATTTAGTTTTTAGTGAGTATATGTATGTGGATGCGTAGACTCTTCTAGTCAGTAAAACATTTAAATTGTTGGATTTTAATTTATTTATCGATCAACTGACATTAATTTATCAATATATATATAGAGACACACACAGTCACACAGATATGTGTGTGTCTACATACAAATATATATAGACACACACACACACACATATGTGTGTACACACACACATATGTGTGTGTGTGTTTATATATATATGTATAGCTGTGTAAATATGAGTGTACATATATATATATCTTTGTGTGTGTTTATCAATATATATATATGTATACACATATATATAAATCTCTGCGTGTGTAGATATGTATGTACACACACATATGTGCAGTGACGGAGCTTGACATATATATTTGGGGGGTCAAATGTATACTTATTAACTAATTAAAAAGAAAAAATATTTTGGGGGGCCAAATGTATAAATTTTTGGGACAAATATATAAATTTTTGGGTCGAATGTATAAAAATAATTTAATTTTCAATAAATATTTATGACAAATTTTCTTTTTTTTTGGGGGGGGCATGGCCCCCACTAGTCATTGAAAAGCTCCGTCCCTGCATATGTGCACGTATATGTATACATATATATACACACATATATGTATATATAGAAAGACTATTATTTAAATTAGAAAGCATGTAGAAAATAAAATTCTAGGTCGGAGAGGTATATAGTAAGGGTTGTTGATTCAATTTTACTTATGTCATTTTAAATTTATATAAGGTCATTTTAGGAAAATGAGTAAAATTAACTAATTTAACCCATCTCCTTAATCTCCTTAATGTGAAAAGAGTCCAATTTTGACAGCACCGTTAGCTAGCATAAAACGGACGTTAACACATGCACTTTGGGGAACCTTTTGGTGTTTTGCTGTCATTTTCCCACGATCTCTGTCAGCATCTCAATGTGCCACCAGAACCAAAACCCAGCGACATCGCCTTCCCTTCACACTGCGCGTTGCTTCGCGCGCCGAACTGAAAAGCCTAACTATGTGAATGGAAGCTTTTCAAAATCTAAACAATTTTTATTCTTCGATTAGGCATGGATTTACAAAAAAATGTGCAGTCGAGGTCGTCTTCTTCTTCTTCTAGTGCCTACATTCCACCACACCGAACCCAACTTCACCCTCGCATGATCTCAGTCTATTCTTCTCCCCCGCATCCGAACCTTCAACCAAATTCTAACAGGCAATCAACCAAATGGCTCATCCATGTCTCCTCTCTCTGCACCATCCCCTTCTTGTTCTACCTCTTCACCACCGCTCAAAAAATCCACACCTCTTCCAAGTTCGCTGAGCCCAAGTCTACATTCTTCGGCCTTGTTATCAATGCGGGTTCCTCCTATTCTAAAATCAACATCTTCGAGTTTCTCGGGGAGGGCCGGATTCCCTTCCTTGACGAGGCTGGGTCGAGCTCCATGAAGATTGGGGTTGGATTGATGGGTTTCACAGGGGACCCCAATGGGGCCGGAGCCTCTGTTGTGCAGTTAGTCGAGTTTGCTAAGCAGCAAGTCCCGAAGAAGGAGTGGGAAAGGACTAAGGTTCAGTTGATAGCCACGCAGGAGTTGGAGAATTTGAATGTTGAGGTCAGGGAGACACGTGCACATGGCTTAACGTCCGTTTTATGCTAGCTAACGGTGCTGTCAAAATTGGACTCTTTTAATTGTTCTTTTGTACATAAGATACCTCAAATAGTTTATTGTGTTAGATGGTCCAACCCTAATTGTTTGTTGGTAAACTTGCACCTTCACCCAATTATAAATTTAACAATGAACTATTTTACTGTAAACACCCAACACAACTAACTATTTTTGGATGCAAAAGTAGACATGATCAATTTTTTTAGAGCATACTATATAGCAATGTTGTTAGCCCTACTTAACTTTCTTTAATTGTTGCACTGTGGGTCTCACCCGTCTTCTCACTTTGTATTATTTTAATATATATTTTAGAAATATGTGCCTTTTTTAAATGGGAAAATATCACTTAAACTTTATGGAAGCAATTTTATTTTAGTCATTTTTACTACAGCCCTTAGATCAAAATTAAATTAAATTTTGTCAGTAAAAAAATTGCCCTTACTTTATTTTTTCAAAATAGTATTTATAAAACAAATAAGAGTATTCACAAGATAAATAAAAAGTTTTAAAAGAATTCAAAAAGTTAAATAATTTTTTTTTACAAGACAAATATGTGAATGACCAAATTTTTTGTCAATGGAAGTATAATAATGCCCTTACTTTACTCATGAGAGTATTTACAAGACAAATAAGGATATTCACAAGATAAATAAAGACACTTAAAAGACAAAGGGGTAAGGTGCGATTTGACCAATAAACTATTGGCTCAGAAGCGTCCAACACAATTAACTATTAAGTGAGCCAAAAATACCAACAAACTTTTAAAAAGGTACAGTCAGCACAACACCGTTAGAAAAAGTTAACGTCCGTTATCTAAGGTGCAAATTGGCCAACAAACTTTTACCCTAGAAGCGCCCCGCACAAAAAAGTTTTACCTAGAAGCACCCAGCAGAAAATTCTAAATTTTACTAAATTAAATAATTTTTTTCTCAATTGTCATTATTCAAAACTACTTGTATAGATATCTATATATGGACAAAAATTACTCATTCTTCAATTTTGTCAAAATTATAATTTTCTAAAATAAAAAAAAGTTTTAATTAAAAATATAATTATGTGTTTTAAATAAAACTCAAGGTGTTTTATAGTCTATTATATCCTGAAAGAAATGAAATGAGTTTAATTTTTATTTTTATAAAAAGAGTTTAATGGATAACGACATTGATACTTAATAATATACATCCTGCAACTTGATGATATATTTGTTAATTAAATGATCTATTGATTATATGAATATGGGACTTGTTGGAAAAAAAAAAAAAAAAGATAACTTAAGAGGCTTGATGGATGACAATTTAATAATAGGTTAAGGAGCAATTTGACCTACGAAAATTTTATTAACATTAAATGAATTTTTAACTCACATAAATTTCTTCTAAAATAAAAATAAATCAGATAATTTTTGTTGTTTAACATATATAATAAACTATAAAACACCTTGAGTTTTATTTAATAATATAATTATATTTTTAATTAAAAAATTTGTTTATTTTATAAAATTATAATTTTGACAAATTAAAGAATGAGTAATTTTTGTCCATAGATATCTATACAAGTAGTTTTGAATAATGACAATTGAGAAAAAAATTATTTAATTTAGTAAAATTTAGAATTTTGTGAAGCGCGCTCCCGAGTAAAACTTTTTTGTGCTGGGCGCTCCTAAGGTAAAAGTTTGTTGGCTGCTGACTACACCTTTTTAAGAGTTTGTTGGTATTTTTGGTCCACTTAATAGTTAATTGTGTTGAACGCTCCTGAGCCAATAGTTTATTAGCCAAATCGCACATTAACCCAAAGACAAATAAAGAGATTTGAAAGAATTCAAGGAGTTAAAAAAATAAATTAAGGGCATCATTGCCTTTTCACTAATAAAACAAAACTTGATTTCGTTTTGATTCAAATGGTGCAGTAAAATTTCACAATCTTTTGGGATTTGACTGAAATAAAATCGCTTCCATCGGGCTTAAGTGATACTTTCCTATTAAAAATGTACATATTTCTAAAAATATATTAAAATAATATAGAATGAGAAGACTAGTGAGATCCACGATGAAAAAAGTAACGGAATTAATTAGAGTTAACGGCGTTGATATATATACTCCCAAAAAAAGTAATTATATCTACTTTTACATCTACAAAATACTTAGTTGTGTTGGGTGCCTACACAAAAATAGTTCATTGATAAATTTACACGTTAACCTTTATAAATATGAAGGTTTAAGGTAAAGTATGAGGCCATTGTTGTGAAAAAAAAAAAGAGTTTGAGGCCATTGTACGTAGTTTAAACTAAGATTTTTTTCCTTTGTCTTTGTTTTACGTAGCTTACACACTCAGTATTTATATAAGATGGAAATTTGAGTTCTGGGAATATTTGGGTGCCAAGGAAACTTGTTTATCTTCCTCCTTCCCACCTTTTCCTTACACCAAACCGGCTCTTAAAGGTTTGCCTACAACACCCTAACTCTAAACTAAGATTTATTACTAATTAAGAATTTATAAGTAGTATTACTTTTTATGAATTTTACCGGATATATATTGATGTATGGATATTGATTTTTTACTTAATTTAACTTTAAAATATATTTAAAATGATTCAATTAATTTCTTTAAAAATATTTTCAATAAAAAAACTATCCAATTTTCAATAACAATTGATTTGAAAATATGTAACAAAATTTCAGTTTGATATTTTAATTTTATTAAATATGTTTTCAATCATCGAGCAAAAAAAAAAAATGTTTTCAATCATCTAACTTTAACATTGTTTGTTTTAAATGATGATTTTTGTGTCAATCATTATTATTTTAATGAATTAAATTTTATATGCTCAATTTATAAATATTCCACCAACATGAAAATTTCAATTTCTACAATTTATTGCTGATAAAACTGACTAAAAAGGCACTTTGGGAAGCTAAGAGATCAAAATAAAATATTGTGCAACTGATGGGTTAAGGTGCGATTTGACCAACAAACTATTGGCTCAGGAGCGTTTAACACAATTAACTATTAAGTGGACCAAAAATACCAACAAACTTTTAAAAAGGAGCGCCCAGCACAACATTGTTAACACCGTTAACAAAAAGTTAACCTTCGTTATCTAAGGTGCAGATTGGCCAACGAACTCTTACTCCAGGAGCGCCCATCACAAAATTCTAAATTTTACTAAATTAAATACTCCCTCCGGTCCTAATTATAAGACATATTTAACCGATTTTGGAGGGATTAAGGATAGAGGTTAAATTAGTTTATTTTACTCATTTTCCTAAAATGCCCTTATATAGATTTTGCACTTCAGCTATCTTATTGATTTCATATAATCTCTCATTTATATCAATAGAGGTATTTTAGGAAGAAATTGACAAAAATTAGAATGTTGTCTTATAATTAGGACCAAAACAAACTCTCAAATGTTGTCCTATAATTAGGACCGGAGGGAGTAATTTTTTTCTCAATTGTCATTATTCAAAACTACTTGTATAGATATCTATGGACAAAAATTATTCATTCTGTTATAAATATTCCAATATTGATGTGAATGTCCATAACCTTTCAAGATGAGGCTTTTGGAATTCTACACTTAAAATCATATAACCTATAACATGAATGGCTTAGTGAGAGTTTTATATGATTAATGTAAATAACTTACAAAACTTCATGTTATACCATTATGTAGATTTACTCTCTTGTATGTAACTATTGTAAAGGAAGTTAAGGATTCATTGCCTATATATAGTAGGCATGTATCAAAAGTTGTAGATGAAATAGAAAGAAGAATCACTCTCTCCTTGCTCTCCATTTCTCTCTTGCAGTTCTTCATCTCCCTCATCTTAATCCCTCTTGTATTTTACTTAGTTTTATAACACGTTATCAGCACCAGAGCTCTAAAGAGGGTAGGATTGTTTCTTTAACAATTTCTCTACTTTCTTTAGGTATTTGTTCATCTAATATATCTAGGATGATCGGAGGTAATATATGGAATTAAAAAGATATTTTTACTGATTGTTTTAAACATCAGGTTCCATAGCTAAGATTAGATATTATTATATCTTATTTTGAATGAGTTATTGATGTTGTTATTTTAGTATGGGCAAAAGCCACACACCTCTAATTTCATATTCTGAAATTATATGACCAGAAGTCATATTGCTCTGATTTCCTATTATATGGCCAGAAGCCATATTCCTTTTATTACTACTTTGAGATTATATGACCAGAAGTCATATACATTTTGATTTATTATTTTGATATAATATGACCAGAAGCCATATTCCTTTGATTCCTATTTTTATATTATATGGCCAGAAGTTATATATATCTACATTTATATTTTATATATCTTACAAAATGGCTAGAAGCCATATTCATTTGATTCCGTATTATATGACCTGAAGTCATATACTTTTTCATCTTTTATTTTATTGGATGGCTAGAAACATATATTTAATTTTTATCTATCCTGAAGATAAAAGGCCAAAAGCCATATAATTCTAAATTCTCATCATTGACCCGAAGCCATGAGACTAATTAGTCTAAAGCCATAATGTTCAACTTTTATTTATCCAGAAGATAAATGGCCTGAAGCCATAAAATTTTAATTTTATTGCAATACTTTATGAATTATTTTTGTGAATTTCCTGTTATTATCATTAGGGTTTTTATATTAAATATTCTAATAATATATAATATTTGTTTATTCAAAACAGCATATAGATTTAATGTCACATGTTTATCCTGAAGATAAACGGTGAGAAGTTATATAGATTTAATTTCTTATGAAACGACAAATTGGCTTGAAGCCATAAGACAAATTGGATTGAAGCCGTGAAGGCCTGATCCATGATTTTTATATGCCACCATTTATATGAAGGCCTCGAAATATAATATTTGTGATTAAAAGACCCCTGGTTCTTTAGAACAAATTAAAGGGAATTGTATAACCACCAGAAGATGGTTGTTCTTCTAAAAGTTCATTATAAATGTATCCAATTTGCTCTATGAGAGTAATATTGTGAAAGAGGTTTTAAGAACTATTTTGAATTAATTTCTTGACCTCATATGACCAAACAATGCCTTTTTGTTGCAAATATCATGAATCTCGTCCAACAGACATGATTTCATTTCCAGAAGTGAATGAAGTAACAAATGAATCTAATTATGGCTGTGAATATGAGTGCGAACATGTCTACAGTCTTTGACATGATCAAGATCATGATTATGATGGTTCAAATTTCCACCTGAAGTGGAGAAATATTATTGATAAGAGCCACAAAGGGAAACTATTGGGCATAATAAATATGCTGAAAATTCATCATATCACTATGATATCTCACTCCCCACTATGTACATATTTATTTTAATACATTATGATATGATTATGAAAAAAAATTATGATTTATAAGGTTTTGAGATCTAAAGTAGGATCTTCAAATCTATCAGAAATGCATTTCACGCAGTGTTACCATTTACACAGTAATGGTAACATGTGATTGCATAGTGATACGTAACTATTTACATAGTATTACAACTTATGAGATATTTGGTCCTTCAGTCTTCTATACTCGCGAAAGAGGTATAGGAGCTTGTTCACACCTAGAGATGAAGGGTGAACAAGAAAGTGGCATTGGATTGTTATTAATATTGAGGCCTGAAGGTTTAATGTATCAAATATTAATGAATGATACAAGGAATTTTTAGTCATTGTCCTGAAGACAAATAACTTGTAGAGAATTATGTCACTCAAGAGTAATAATTCTAAAGGCTAATAGTTTTAAGAACTAATTAGCATATCTTTTTGCTAAACTTATAATGCGAGAAGCCAATGTTTAAGGTATATTTGGTAGTGTAAATTTAATTGAGAGCTCCAGAAGAGCTAATATTTGTTACTTGAGAAGCCAATGTTTAAACTATATTTGGTAGTATAAATTTGATTGAGGGCTCCAGAAGAGCTAATATTTTGTTACCTGAAGGAACAAAATTATGTATTGATTATTCTACCAAGTATAAAAAAACCTTATTGAGTTTCGATGATATACGCAAAAATGAATATCATCGAAAACACATGCTATTGTAAACTAGAAGTTTACAAATAATAATACAAATTAGAATTTTGCCGTAAACCAGAAGTTTACAAATAATAATACAAGGGATTGTAATTGTAAACTAGAAGTTTACAAATATAGCAAATCAAACGTTTGCTAATGCTGCCAATGAGATATTGAAAAGGCAAAGAACTAACGAAAAATATATCTAGATTTAATTAGAAGCCAAGAGAAAGAAAGAAAGAAAGAAAAAGCCCGAGAAGGTAATATAATGCTTCCTTTTTGTTGTTATTGTTATTTAAATTTATTGTGATCATAATATCATAAATCTGTTGCCATTATAATTTTCTCTTTGGAGAATTTTCTTGTGTGATTCTAAGTTATTTTGATTATGAATATTTTCATATGTGGTGGATTATATATTTTGCATATATAAGCAAATTGAAGTATATTGTTAATGAGTAATAAAATTATCTAGTGATTTAATATTATATGGTAGTTCTGAAGAACCAACAAAGTTTTTCTTTCGAGCTTTAAAAAGTTTGAAAGTGATTTTGAAATAAATATAAAGAAAATATGTTTATATGACTCACACTTGAGGGGGAGATTGTTAGAAAACAAGTGTGGTGATTTTGAAAAGTTATATACTTCTCACATAAAGCCTAATAGATCTCCCAAAATGGATGTCAGATTATGATTCAAAAGTTTATGATTGATTGAGACATATGTTAAAGTAAACCAGAAGTTTACAGATCCCAAAAAATTTATTGTTGGAATGACTTGTTTGATCATCCGAGTCATATATATATAATGCAAATAAAATTACGTATTGACATCCATTGAATAGTTTTTGTCCATAGATATCTATACAAGTAGTTTTGAATAATGACAATTGAGAAAAAAATTATTTAATTTAGTAAAATTTAGAATTTTGTGCTGGACGCTCCTGGAGTAAGAGTTCGTTAGCCAATCTGCACCTTAGATAACGGAGGTTAACTTTTTGTTAACGGTGTTAACGGCGTTGTGCTGGGCGCTCCTTTTTAAAAGTTTGTTGATATTTTTGGTCCACTTAATAGTTAATTGTGTTGGACGCTCCTGAGCCAATAGTTTATTGGTCAAATTGCACCTTAACCCAATATTTCACCAAAATGAAAATTTCAATTTCTACATTTTATTGCTGATAAAACTGACTAAAAAGGCACTTTGGGAAGCTAAGAGATCAAAATAAAATATTGTGCAACTGATGGGAGGGACAAAAAATTTTGAGCTCTAAACACCAAAAAAGAAAATCTTTGATTAAATAAAAATAAATAAAATATTGTGCAAAGTTCAAAAATTAAATTCTGGCCACTCAATTGAAAGGTGCAGCTAAGTCCTCGGCGTGACTTGACCTACCGGAATAAGGTAATGCAAAAATATATATTTGTCTTGTAATTTCTTAATCTTAATTATTTAAAGAGTAAATATCTTTTCTGGTCTCTGACAAAAAATAAAAATATGGATCTTATTTTAGTCCTTGACAAAAAAAAGTCCTTTTTTAGTCCATAAAATGGACGAATAAGGGTCGATTGATGGACATTTTGATCCTCACAAATTTCTAAAAAGTCTTTTTAAATCCCACAAAAAGGATAAATAAGGATAAGTTTTTTTGTCAGGGACTAAAATGGAGTCCTTGTTTTTGTCAGAGACCAGAAAGGATATTTACTATTATTTAAATTAAAAATAAACTGTAATAATTTTAATTTTCGATCCAATTGTTATTATTTTAAATTATAATATTTTAGCTGCATACTAAACTATAAATTATTAAAATATAATATGTATAATTTTAAAAACAAAAGGAAAAAAAAAACAAACTCCTTTTTTTGTCAACAAAAAACAAACTGTTCTTAATTCTTTCTGTACAGTAGTACACCGACACCACACTGCCCAAGTAAGTACCAAAACATGTGACCTCTTCTTGCCACGACAAATTGTCGCTAATCTCGATTTTCGTACGTCTTAAAATGTGGACCGGCCACAGAAAGACATGAGGATCCGTTTCTCCCCCAATTTTATTTTGGGAAAATCCATGTCAGGGCTCATATTGACAAAAAAAATTAAAAAAATCTCAAAAAAAAGTCACATTTCAAAAAAGGTCCTAGGATTTTTTTGATATTATTTAATAAAACGTTAGTTGTTAATGGGCTGATATAGTTATTAACGGAACTGATTTAGTTATTAATGTGATTGATTAAGTTGTTAGGATATTGTTGCTAATGAGATTAATATAGTTGTTAACTATTATTGATTTAATTGTTAATGAGATTGATTTAGTTGTTAACGTTTTATGAAATAATACCAAAAAAGGACTTGGGGCATTTTTTGACATGCGACTTTTTTTGGGCTTTTTGACATTTTTTTGCCAATATGAGCTCTGAGATGGATTTTCCCTTTTTTTTTTAAAACTATCTGATTAATTTTTCTTAATAAAAATTATGTTAAAATATATGTTTAGTTCTTTATATTTATATCAAGATTTATTTAAATCCCTTAAGTTTTCAAAAGTACAATTTTAATTTTTCAAACTTACCACCATTAATTTTATTTAATGGAAAATGCCGACTCAAATTATTTTAATCCTACTTAGGGTTTAGGGTAGCTGGCACATCATCTCAAATTTTTTAACAAATTGATATTTTAATTAAAATAATATTATTATTATAAAACAACTCCCAAATTTTAATTTTTTTTTTAATTTTTTTTTTTTTGGTAATGGCCTGAAACCCTCATCCTACCATTAACACCTCCTTCATTCATCCATTGAGGAAGTCTGATCTGCTAGCAGTTTCTTATGCTTCAGCCTCTTCAGGTCAAAGAAGCAAACAAACTATGATGAAGAAGCCTATGAAGATCGAGGTTGCTAGGGAACTAACTGAACTGGGTAATGGTTTAAATTAATGTGAGTCAATATTTTCGTTAAATAAAGCTAACAATATTAAGTTTAAGGAATTAAAAGTTCATTATTTTTAACTTAAAGAATAAAAATGAAAACATAAAAAACTAAATGTATACTCTAGCTTAAAAAGTGATATTTAGTTCTTAATTCTTAGGGTGTGCATAGTAACGCTCCCAGAATGAGTTTTTTCTTAATTTTTGTTCCCAGGAACAAAATTGGATAGGAATTGCGTTTGTTAAATCCAGTTTTTTTTTTTTTTGGTTCCCGGGATGAACCGGTTTCTTTTTTGT
This sequence comes from Acacia pycnantha, assembly GCA_025563575.1. Lineage (NCBI taxonomy): Eukaryota > Viridiplantae > Streptophyta > Magnoliopsida > Fabales > Fabaceae > Acacia > Acacia pycnantha. Next base: position 436,431 of record JAMWYP010000377.1, on the reverse strand, counting down.
ACTGGGGAATAAAAAAAGAAGCAGAAAATTTATGCTTATCTATTCCAGGGTATAAAGTCAGAATCCATTTTTCCCCTTCTCTCGATCGTGATATTGACGAAGCGAAGAAATTCCAATTACCCTAAGCGACGGATCAACTACCCTCCCCTCCGCCACCGCCACCCCCGCCGCCGTCGCCACCACCGCCGCCACCACCGCACCGCCACCACCACGACCACCGCCGCCGCTGCCACCACCACCCTCACTACCACTGCCGCCGTCGCCACCACTTCCACCGCCACCACCACCACCCCCACCGCCGCTGCCACCACCACCACCACCGCCACCGTCACCACCACACAAATAATTTTTTGAATATAAAAATTACATAAATAAAAATAAAATTTGTTAACAAACATAATTTTGATTCTCAGAACTTTTCCCAGGCACAGAATCAGAAAAAACTGTTTCATCTCAGAATCAGTGCTGGGGAACAGAATGGTTTCCATGCACACCCTTATTATACTTTTTATTATCATAGTAAAAAATACTACTTTTTATTTGATTTTAAATTTAAAACAGGTTTTTGTAATTTTTTTATTGACTCTTTAGAATTTTTTTTTTTAAAAAATTTATATGCATTAGTGTTTATATTGATAATCTTTTAGTTAGAACGGATATGGATACCAATTAAATTATATACAAATTGTCACAAAATACAAAATTTAAAAAAAAAAAAAAACAAGGAAATGGAATGTATTTATTATAAACATAAAAATAAAAATGATTAACCATCACATTTTATATTTTTATTTTATTTAAACCCATGTGATTTCGACAAAATTAATCTATGAATCATGATCTACTAAGGTTGTTTATCTCACAAATTAATAAATTATAAATATAAAAGCAAGTCATTGAAAGAGTAAAGTATCATCCAACATCTTGATGTTATTTTACAGTTGCATTGTTCAACACCCTAATCTCGTTTATGGAGCATCCTACGCCCTGATCTTTTTTTTTTTTTTTGCACTTCCAGCACCCCAATTTTATTTAGGGTGCTAGATATTATTGTAAAATAACATTAAAGGGTGCTAGATACACTAGAAAAATAACATCAGGGTGCTGGATGCATCTATTAAGAAATAATATTAGGATGCTAGATGCATGTTACTTTACCCTAACTAAATTTAAGGAAACTATCGGAACCTATTAAAAAATAATAAGTTAAATAAAACTGTTAAAAATATAGAGACTTGTGTATTATTTGAGTTTAGCTATGACTTGTGAGTTGTGAGCGAACTAGGTAATGTGAATTCGGAAAGACTAATGAGATTTTATTTAGTGGAATTTGTTTGCCAACATTATTTGGTGGAAGTTACATGATAAGAGACAACTTTAATTGAGTATGAGATTATATTTTAAATTAAGCTTGTGACTCTTTAACACATTGTATTATGAGTAAATATCCTTTCTGGTCCCTGACAAAAAACACAAACCCTATTTTGGTCCCTGACAAAAAAAAAAAATTGTGAGGGATCAAAATGTCCATCAATCGACCCTTATTTGTCCTTTTTATGGACTAAAAATGACATTTTTTTTGTCAGGGACCAAAATGGGGTTTGTATTTTTTGTCAGGGACCAGAAAGGGTATCTACTCTTGTATTATTATTACTAAAAATTTTAGGAAAGGGGTTGGGCTCACCCACGATCTAAGGGTAAGGCGAAGTCTCCCTTCCTCCTAGATGATACTAATGTTGGGCAGGGCAAGTCGTCTATTACCTTAAGGCGTTAACGTTTACCTAGGCACCCAAGAGTTAAAATGTCTCCCTCAGCGTTATGACCAACTCCGGCCAGGATCAAACTTTCTCTCTTTAGTGAGAGTGTCTGACCCCTTTACAAGTTGAACCAAAGACAAGAGATACATTGTATTATTATTACACACATACATATTGTATGAATATTGTCACAGACCTATATTAGGCCCAATAGCGGTGAATCCCAACAACAATAGGTAAGACATAACCAATCCTACCTATTAGCAAGGAGGATCCTAACTCCCCCAATAATCTAGGAATATCTCCAGATGTGGTTGAGCAGTTAGGATCCTTGGGCCGGAGATCACGTCAGGCCCAGAATATCCTACCTAAGGTACACTCTATAAATACTGAGGTCAAACCCTAAGGTACACACGTTCTAATCCCTGAACTATTTACATACAGTCACACTGTGCACACAACCCACCCCTTGGTGAAGAGCCTGGTTGTGTACAGTGATCCTACCTCCTACTGGGTGCTCTCCTCATAGGCATTCAGGAAGAGACCTTTGATCCAATATCAAAGCACCAGTCCATCAGGCTGGACATCTGTATTCTTCAATAGAACAAATATAATATATTGAAGCCCGTAATGAAATAAAGCTCAAACAGTCCAATAGTGATTTGAGATAGACTGAAAATATTTGAGTTGTATTCTAGATCTTTCTCTTATATTATACATGGCACAATAACATAGATACTAGCCTCTAGATTTGGTTCAATTAATGCCAAACATTTCCTTAAGATTTTTTTTTGCCAACAAACATTTCCTTAAGTTTTAATTTAAGTAAAAAGTTGCAAATTCAACTCTCCATGAATGATGGGTGAGTTTTTTTTGGGTGATTGATATTAAAAAATGTATATATATAAAATAAACAATGATTGAGTGAATGCTATGCAGCAGGAGGTAGATGAGCTTGAAGGGGAAGATTAGGATTCGATCTTATCAAGTTGTCCCCTTGTGATCCTGCAACATTAGATTATTTAATTAATGGTAGGTGTTACGATTAATCAAGAACTCTCTTGGTTGCTTAGCAATCAAATAATTCTTTTTTTTTTGCCAGATTTATAAATGGTTTGATTTTATTGCTAAAAGGATATTCCTCCGATTTTACATTTATTTTTCATTAAAAAAACTCATATATATATATATATATATATATATATATATATATATATATATATATATAGGAAGTGAGAATGAAATCAAACTTTTGACCAAAAAGAAGAAGAAGAATGAAATCAAACTATATATAATCATACCGTAATATCGAATTTAGGTAGAAAGACACAAAAACGCCTCTGAAGTATATAAATTTCATTTCAAACCCTGAAATGAGTTAATCACTATAAAGTCATTAGAATTTGGTCTGAAATTAAATTTGTAAAGAAATTAGCTAATAAATGCATTTTGTTTTTTAAAAGACAAAATAACAATAACATTTTAACGTACAAATAACAAGTTTAGCTTATCAAATCACAAGAATAATGAAGACAAGGACAACTAATTTTAGTGAATTATTTTACTGAGCAATGACAACAACAATTTAATAAGTAATAACGTTAAATTATTAAATAATAACAATAATTAAGGTGGTAACAACTAATTATCTAGTCATTTTACCCAAAAAAAAAAATTAATTGTAGAATAGTCCTTAAGGACTTCATGTAGGAATTGAGCCATTTTAAAAGTTTTTTTTTTGATTTCCTTGGTTATGTTTTTCTCATTTGAATTTATGTTTTTTTTAAGGTCAAAATGATATTAGTAATTATACGATGGAAGTACATAGGTTCTACATAATATGGACATAAATGATGCTATACAAGGCAATAATCTAAAAGGTGAAGTCATAAAAAATGCCAACAACTAGATCTTGGCGGGCATATGACAGATTGGTGAATATGTAATGACGCAAGATTGATGAACTTTTTTTTTTTTTAAAGGTTTTTCTCTCAAAATTTAGAGAGCAAAGCGTTCTCATATTACTTTTCAAAGTTTAAAGAACAAAGGGTTCTCACATTTTTTAATAAGTGTGTTTCTTGAGATTTAAATTTATGTTTTCCTCTTCATTGTATGAGGCCCTTATTACTTTAACCAACATTTGTTACATTGTCCCGTTAATTTCCCACTTTTAAATGACCACATTCCAATTTATTTTGAGGGATTAATCCATTAGTATAGTAGTAGGGGAGGAAGATATGGCTGGAGCTTCCTTGAATCATCAAAGAAGGGTAATGTTGAAAAAGGTAGAGATTTATTATGAATGACAATATTCCTCTTGCTTGTTGAGAAGAATAAAATTCCATGTAAAAATATAAAGCTTATGTTCATAGGGTTAAGTGACAATTTTGCTTCTGGAAGTATAAAAAATGAAACAACTTTATCTTAGTTAATTTTGACCGTTAGTTGATCAAATATATTGAGTTGGGTAGTCCACATGTCATCCACGTCATTTTGTTAATGTGCAAATTTTCCTTGAAAGTTTTAAATTTATTTTTTTAAAAAAATGAAGTAGATGACAAATGAATTTTCAGGGCAAATTTGCATCTTAACAAAAATAACGTGAATGATATGTGGATTGTGAGCTCAACATATTTGATCAATTAATGCTCAAAATCAACTGAAATAACGGTTAGGACAAAATTGCTCTCGAAAAACTTCCAGAGCAAAATTGTCCCACATTCATATAACTCAAAGTTTAAGAGGGTTATACACATTCAAAAATATAATTTAAGGAAGTATATAAATTATGGTTGAGGTTTATCCATTAATAAATAAAACTTTAGGCGGGTTAATTATTAAATTTTAAAGGTTGATGGGGTTATTTCTACATGATTCAAAGTTTAGTGAAATATTTTTTCCAAAAAAAAAAAAAACTATTTTTGATTTTTATGTAATTTACTCCTTAAAGAAGTAATATAATAATTATATATCCTAATATATGCACAAAAAATTTAAGTAACAAATAAAAATAATGGATGTACACTTTGTTCAAACCCAACCCTTTCGTTATTACTAAACATAAACATTAAATAATGGAGGTACGGTAACCCAATCATCACGATACATCTCCATCAAGAAGGTTAGAAAACCTTAACTAGCCTATCTACACTTAGGTTGGGCCTTGTTTGGTAAGAAGAATGAATTTAGGGAGAATCACACTTTGGGGCCAATACAATAACTTAATTATTAATTCTGGATTAAAACATTTCAAAATTCTAATAAAAGGCTAAAGGTCCTCAATAATTAAATTTACAAAAATAAAAATACTCCCTCTGCCCCTTATGTCACTCAGGTGGCAATATTTTTTTTTTAAAAATATTGAATTATACAAAAACTCTTTAACTTTGAATTATGGACAAAGAATTCCCTTAATCTTAAAACTTAATGATAAACCCTTCTGAGCTTTCAAATTTGTGTGGATGACTTCCAACTATCAATTATATATTCCTTAAAATTTATTTTTGTGTTTGCATATATACCCCTTAAACTTTGATTAATATGTAGATAAATTTCCTAAATTTTAAGCTGTGGATAGGTGATGTATAAAATTAATTGTATAGAAATTATGTGCATAAATGTCAAAGTTTAGGGGGTTAATTGTGAAGTTTCAAAGATTATGAAAATTATTTATAATTAGTCCAAAATTTAGGGATTTGGTATAATTTATCTTTTTTTAAACACATATATATATATATATATAAAAACCAAAACTTAAGTGATGTGTAAGAATTTGATTTTTATTTTATTTTGGGTTAATTACCAATTTTGCCCCTGAAGTACGCGTCCAGGAGCAATTTTTCCCCTTAAGTTTTCGGCGTAGCAATGTTGCCCTGAAGTCTCAAAACGTAGCAATGTTGCCCCTCCGTTAAAAACCCCAACAGTCAACTAACGGTCAACGTTATAGTTTTTTACGGAGGGGCAACATTGCTACGTTTTGATATTTTATGGGCAACATTACTACGCTAAAAACTTAAGAGGTAAAATTGTTCATGGACGCGTATTTCAAGGACAAATTAGTACTTAACCCTTTTATTTTTACTGCCAAATTAAATGCCGTATGAGAAAGTATGCACTCCATCTTCTTACCTTAACTTACGCAACAAAATAGGGTCCACTTTTTCACTTAATGCAAAAAAATAATACACATTTCTATGTAAATCTAAAGCAATTTTTTTCCCCAAAATATCCCTCATAAATATAGGAATTGGAATAATTATATCTTTTGGAGTAATTATTGCCTAACTAATACTGTAATTGAAGACAAAAATAGAAAATGTATTTTTTCTGCACGCAAAAGCAAACCTTAACAGTGTCCATTGTCTAATTCATTACTTATATTAGATAACAGAGGGGTATCTTTAAATATCAAAGAGTATAGGGTGGCAACAAAAAGCCTAAGAGTAGTATATCTTCATGGGGATATGATAAAAAAAAGAACTTTGATATTACAAAATCCCAAATCAGATATTTCCATAAAATGAGTAGTGAATTGTATATTAAGTTTCATCATTAAATATCAATTCTTAATGACAAACTTAATTTAAAATTTTACAATTTCAAAATTATTTTTCTGTCATTTTCCCTATCTTCTATGAGGGAAAATTTTATAAAAATGTTTTCATTATACCAAAAAAATTATACAGAGACATTTATTTAGGGATGGAGGGAGGGCTTGATTACCCACCCCTATAAAGTTAATTGCAAATTATTATAGAATTAATAGTAAATTGAGAAAGATAAATGTCAAATCTTTATAAATCAAGTAAAAATGCATGTCTGTTAAGTGAGTTTTAAAATGAGTTATAAAGAAATTTACCTGGAACATTTTTTACTTGAGAAGTTACAATGAATACACATATACATAATTCACAAATATATAGAAAAATCTTCAGAGTTACATTTTATTCTCTAACTTAAAAATTACCAAAGAATTATTTCAAAGCTCTCAATGAGAGTTTACAAAATCACACACATAAATATCTATGAAAAATACTAATTAAAACTACTATAAAATTACCTTAAAGCTACTATAGGTCTTAAAAGTTACCCTTCAAAAAATAATACTCATTTCGATTCTAAATATAAGACAAAATTTATAGTGCGAAGCACCGTATGCATATCCAAGCTACTCCCTCCAGCCCTAATTATAGGACATATTTAACCGATTTTGGGGAGATTAAGGAAAAAAGTTAAATTAGTTAATTTTACTCATTTTCCTAAAGTTAAATTAGTTAATACATACATACATACATACATACATACATACATACATACATACATACATACATACATACATGTAGACACACACACACACAAAATATATGTGTGTAGCGCACACACACACACACACACACATACATACATACATATATGTAGACACACTTGTGTGTCTATAGATATATGTGTGTAGACACACGCACGCGCACACGCGCGCGCGCGTACCCGCACACAAGGGCGGACCTAGGTTATGGGTTGGGGGGGCAAGTGCCCCCCAATTATTTGGGATTTTCTTAAAAAAAAAAAAAACATGTTTGAATGATTGTCCATCCTTAAATTAGGTGTTCACCCTTAATATATCAAGGCTACACTTCGTAATGGGATGATGGGTGAATGATTGTTTAGTGCCTTATATTAAAAAAGATGTATTTGATAGCATTGATAATATGACAATTATGATGGAATTCTAAAAAATAAGGCTTAGAAGGATGACATTATAATTATTTTTATTGTAATATACTTTTTTTATTAAAATATATGTACTTGAACTTATTGAGTACCCACCCTTCATTGTTATTTATGTAGCTGCATTTATTTCTAACGAGATTTAGCATTGCTTTTCTAAATAACGGGTTTGTAAAATAATTGTCTCTCTTATTACATCATCGTATTCAATTGATTTCATAAATATTATTTTGATATATTTTTTTCTTGTTTATATTCGTTTGTTTTTTAATGTATTTAAAACTTTCCTTAAAAAAAAAATTAGGGCGCCCCCCGAACCCCCGAATCCCACGCCAATTGTGCCCCCCTTCTATAATTTTCTGGGTCCGCCATTGCCCGCACACACGCACACACGCGCGCGCGCGCACACACACACACATATCTAAAAGTTTCGTTGATTGTAAGAATATACGCGTCCACATACATATACTTACAAAAAATCAAACACACTTGAGAGAATAAAATAGGGGTAATATACGCGTCCACATACATATACTTACAAAAAATCAAACACACTTGAGAGAATAAAATAGGGGTATTTTAGACAATTATTAGAATGTTGTCCTATAATTAGGACCAAAACCAACTCTCAAATGTTGTCTTATAATTAGGACCGGAGGGAGTACCATATATCAACATTTATATTGAGATTTATTATTAGTTGAAAATAAAAATGATTAGATAAGGTAAAGGATTTATGTATATGTGGGTGCGTGCATCGTATGGAGAGAAACATTTCCCTGACCAAGGAGAACATGGTGTGGGTGTGTTCAGGAATATGGGAGCATTGTGTATAAATATATATTCAAGGGTTTGAAAGGGTGAAAGTTAAGTGAGTCGTGTATATGCAAAGGAGTGAGAAGAGTTTGAACGATTAAAAAGAAGTTTTTTTTTTTTTAAATTTAAATTATGGACCTCAAGATTGGCTGGACTTGGAAGTAAAAAGAAAGAAAGAAAACATTAATAATTAGATGTTAAAGTGAACATGTACACACATACATGCGCACCAGAAAGGATGAATGGTTTTGAATAAGTATTAAAAAATACATATGTTTCCACTCACAGTTGCATTGGTTGGAAGAAGATCTTGAACTCATCACTTACTGTTTGAAACGTTTGAGAAAGAAAGAAAAATATAGGAAAATCCCTCTGAGATCTTAAAGGACAAAAAAGTTAAAAAGTCATACAAAAATTTGGATGTCAAAAATCTCATTAACAATTTTATCAGTAGGTGATTAACAACTCAATCTATAGGTTTCAACAACTCTTTGAGATCTTTTTGACATCGAATTTTCGAGAGACTTTTTAATATTTTCTAGGTCCCATAAGATCTTAAAGAGATTGTCCCAAAAATATATACGTGTACAGTATATGCCGTTTCAATGGTAAAGAGGTCTGACATGAGAAAATATTTAATAAAATATTTGTATGAAATTTGAATTCAAGAAATATAATACTCTTCAGGTCTTAAATATAGGATATAATTTGTAATACAAATAGAAAATAATACTCCCTCCGGTCCTAATTATAGAAGCAAATTTTGGAGTTGGTTTTGGTCCTAATTATAAGAGCAAGTTTTAACTTTTATCAATTTTTTCCTATAATATCCTTATTTATACTTTTTCAATAATAATTTAATAATACACCTATATATTTTATAAAGTAAATATGTTTGCAACTCATTAATGTCATATACACCTAAATTATACTTTTTTTATATAAAATAATAATTGTAAAAGGTTTTGTTCAATATATAAATTATATTTATATACTCATAATTAATTTAGCTTTTTTCATTTGATTACAAAATGCATTGGAGAGTGAAAGAGATTCATGTTTTCTTCTTCTTTTTCTTTTTTGGATTAATTATATACATGAGTGATATCCGGGGCTCTTCTGTATATAAGGGGCGAGTTCCCTATAATGCAACAAAAGACATGGCTATAGATGACATTCTTGTTTTACTTCGTTTGTTAAATATTATACTCGAAAGAAAGATACAGGAGGATTTGGGTAAGGGTATTTTAGGAAAATACATATAATGAACCAATTTAACTTCCTTCCTTAATCCTTCTAAATTCCTGGGTAATTTGCTCTTATAATTAGGACTAGAGGAAGTAGTACATATACATGAGCCAGCACATTCAATTGAGATATTAGTGAGAGAAATTTATAGATGTGACAAGACAAGACCAAAATAATGAAGAGGGAAGGAAGTAATCTAAGAAAAGAAACCTTGACGGGACATCATATGTGCAAAGCAACAATATAATAGGGATGGGGAAGAGTGGAAGACAGAGAATAGAGTATGTGTTCGTATTAGTGGTAGAAACTATATTTCTAACATGAGTTATAGTTTACGGTATATCAAGTAAGTATGTAATAGGGGTTTCATTTCGATTTACATGAATATACTTTTCAAACATCAACCCAAACAAGTCCTATTGTGTGGAGTGAGGAAGAAGCGACGTTATATAAGAGTCAAGAGTGGGTCTAGGGTTAACGTTTAATCCTTTTCTTAAAAATAATAATAATAAATAAATAATAGTTGAAATATTCAAAATAGTATTTTTGCTTTATATTATTTATTCCAATAATAAGACATATACACACACACTCATATATTTAAAATAAATATTTTAAGGCGGTATTTATTTCTATTATTTTTTTGAATAAATATTTAAAGCTTACTTCTTCTAAATTATTAATTAAAATACACTCTTCTAAATTATTAATTAATTATATAACCTTTGACTTAACAACACCTAAGGCTAAACTACAACTAACTCTAAGTGCTAACAAAAATAAAAATGTTTCATATATGATATTTTTACTCTATTTGAGTAAGTTTATATATACTGCTGCTTCAAGAAAATTTTATGCTTTTTTTTTTGCCATTAGAAAGTTTTAGGGAAAAGACAAAAAAAAAAAACTTTGAATTTGCGAAATTCCAAATCAGGTATTTTTCAAAAAAAAGAAAGAAGAAGGATTGTAAATTGTTTATCAAGTTTCGTCATTTCCTTATCAACTCTTGATAACAAATATAATTTAGGATTTTATAATTTTAAAGTTATTTTTCTATCTTTTTCCCAAAATTTTATGCTTTTAGATGTGCATGGGGAATATTTTCGCAGTAGATTTGCTTATTAGCCTTTATTATATTGTCATATCCTTATACCATGAAAACTTAATAAAAATTATTTTTATTATTCTAATTTCCACAACAGTACATAAGAAATTTACTATTGTAATTTTTTTTTTTCATTTCAATTTTTCTTCCCATCTTATTCCACTATGTATATAAACCCAAATGAACTATAGTTAGTTGAGATCCATATAAAATGAAGGGCCTCCATATTCCACCAATGGAATTGGATCCTCTCTTTATCTTATTTTCTCATCATCCCTCCTCATCCAATCTCAACCTTTGATTCCTCTTCTCAACCAATCTAAACCATTGATTTGAATTAATCTTGATCGCCCTCCGAAATACTTTTTAATATCAGTCGAGATTCTGAAATTTTTTTAAGATCCTAAAATTTAGGATCTTGAAAAATATATCACTTGTATTGACTGATATTAAAAAAATACTTCAAGATACTTACTGGTACTAAAAAATACTTCAATATATTGGCTGGTACAAAAAAAATAATTCAGGATCTTAAGAATTTATTTTAGGATCTTAAAAAATTATTTTAGGATACTGACTAGTACTAAAAATATATTTTAAAATACTGATTAGTAAAAAAAATGAGAGATAAAGAGGGATGAGGAGAAATTATGCCTATGAGAGAAACCGAACCCTCCACGAACCCTGATCTTTTGACTTTCGCATTTAATTTCGGAATTATTTGAAAGAGAAAAATATCTTCAAATTAAGAAACAAATACAGAAAATACAAAATTGACATGTACGTAAATGTGGACAAGGAGAGAGGACAAGTTACTTTCAAAAAGGAATCACGTACCAGAGTTACGATGGCTTGGCTGGCTGCTAAAAAAGATCAGTTGGGTTTTTTGTCTTTTATTGCTCATCATCACAACAAGAAATTACTCTCAGAGAGAGAATTGGTGGATGGATCGGTTTTGGAAATAGACTCATCACTTTACAACGTACGTTTATATTTTTTTTTCACTATATTTTTTCCCCTATTTTAAACAATAAAAAGCAAAAGAAAGAAGGTGGAGTTGCGTCATGGAAAATGATTTGCTTCCCACCTTACAATAAATAATAATAATAAATAAATAAATAATAATCTAAATTTTGCATGATTCAAAATGGCTTTGGAATTTTGCTCCCACTTAATGTGGAATTGTTGCTCACTCCATTTCCCTTCTAATCATCACATATGCGACCCTCTCATCTACCTTTTGCCAAAATAATATTTGATTTCACATTGAAAAGTAGGTTCTGAATCGAAAAACTAAGAGAGAGATTTGTTTTTATCTTAAGGGTAAAGAAGTAAAAATACACATGTGCTTTACCTTCGAAAGCGCCCAGCACCATATGTTTTTTTTTTGGAGTAAAAATACACATGTGATTACCATTTTGGAACAAACGTCACATCTCACCGTTATGTTACTGTTCACCACGATGAGAGTGTTACTGTTCACCGCGATGAGAGAGAAAAAGCTGAAGTGAACAATAACATAACGGTGGGATGTGACTTTTGCTCCAAAATGGCAACCACATGTGTATTTTTGCTCCCAAAAATATATAGTCTTTGAACTCTACAGGTAAAGTACATGTGTATTTTGCTCCTTTACCTTTATCTTAAATATAAGAATTTAATCTACTTTATTTATTAAATTTGTGTTTTTTTCTTTTTCCTAAACTCTCCTATACATATTAAGGAAATTTTCTATCAAAGTAATTTTCAATTTAGATGAAGACTCGTGGCGTCTGTCAAGGTGCAAATGCTTCGGAGGGTTGGAGATCTGCAGTCCAACCTGACAAATAAATGGGGCTAGTTTCTCTTCACCGCAAGTTGATAAATTGTTTTATATATACTCCTGTTGTTAATATAAAATATATTGAAGAGTTGATTTTGATCCTAAATATAATATATAATTTTTATATTTGTTAATTTCTCCCCTAATTTATCTCTATTATACTCCATCAACAATAATCAAGCAGGAGAAAATTAAGGAAAATGACTAGAGTATTTTACAAAATTCATGTTTTCTTTAACTAACCAACTAAATTTCTTAATCTGATCAAATTAGGTAAATATGTTTTATATATATATTAAGGACCGGATGAATACCTATGCTTATAAAAAAAAAAATCCCCTTCATTGCCCTCCAATCAAGCCAGAGATAGTGTTACTGTCTCTTCATGAATAACAGCTTGTTTGATTCAAAAAAAGGGTAAAAGAACCAAAGTAGCAACTTTTAACAAAAATTATACCCAATCGGAGCACATTAGACAAATTTTACCAAAATAAGGCAGTCAAAGGCGTCAGTCAACTGACGCCGCCTCTGACAGAGGCGTCAGTTGATTGACGCCTCCCCCACCCCCTAGCCCCCCAACCCCAACCCCCCAAACACACACACATACTGACACGTCCCCCCCCTGTGGCCCCCACCCCCAAACACACACCACCGTCCACCACCCCAAAAAAATGATTTAATAATTTTATTTAAATTTATAAATAATATTTAAAATTATAAATAATAAGTTTAATTAATTAATTATAAATTATAAAAAAGTAAATAATAAATGTAATTAATAATTAGTGAATTAATAAAAATATTTTGTGAAATATGTTGTATATTATTATTTAGAGTAAATACTCTTTTTGGTCCCTAACAAAAAACACGGACCCCATTTTAGTCCCTAACAAAAAAATCGATCCTTATTCGTCCTTTTTATGGGACTAAAAATGACCTTTTGGAAATTTATGAGGGAACAAAATGTCCACCAATCGACCCTAATTCGTCCTTTTTATGGATTAAAAATGACTTTTTTTTTGTTAGGGACCAAAATGGGGTCCGTGTTTTTTTGTTAGGGAGTAGAAAGGGTATTTACTCTATTATTTATAGAGAACCCTGAGATAGATAAGATAAAATTAAGAGTAAATATCCTTTCTGGTCCCTGACAAAAAACATGGACCCCATTTTTGTCCATGACAAAAAAAGGTCCTTTTTAATCCATAAAAATGACGAATAAGGGTCGATTGGTGGATATTTTGATCCCTCACAAATTTCCAAAATGTCATTTTTAGTCTCATAAAAAGGACGAATAAGGATCGATTTTTTTGTTAGGGAATAAAATGAGGCCCGTGTTTTTTGTCAGGGACCAAAAAGGGTATTTACTCTAAATAATAATTTACAACATATTTTACAAAATATTTTTATTAATTCACTAATTATTAATTAAAATTATTATTTACTCTTTTTATAATTTATAATTAATTAAAATTATTATTTAAAATTTAAAATATTATTTATAAATTTAAATAAAATTATTAAATCATTTTTTGGGTGGGGGACGGTGGTGTGTGTTTGGGGGTGAGGGGACGTGTCTGTGTGTGTGTGTTTGGGGGGCTGAGGGGTGGGGGACGTAGGGGGGGGGGGTTGGGGGACATGGGTTTTCTGACGCCGTCAAAGGCGTCAGTTGACTGACGCCTTTGACTGCCTTATTTTGGTAAAATTTGTCCAATGTGCTCCGATTGAGTGTAATTTTTGTTAAAAATTGCTACTTTGGTGCTTTTCCCCAAAAAAAGGGTTGGAAAGAAATGGATTTGAAAGGAAAAGAAAAGAAAATGAGTTAATAGAAATTTTTTTGTTTGATTTGAAGAAAATGAGATAAAGTTGTGCACGACCTTCCTACAAGAGTCGTCTTGTAAGGGGCATGGGACTTCAAATTGATGAGCACTCTGGACATACTGTGTACTATGTAAGTAATAACTCCATGATTAACTTGTTTCATTCTTCAATTCCACACTAACCATTTCTCTTTTGATTACTATGTAGACTGGTAAGAACAAACAACTTCTACATGAGGGCACTGCTGCAGAATATATGGAGGAACATGAAGACCCGGAAACAAGATTCCCAATCCCGAATGAGGCCATCATGCGGAAAACAAGGAGCATGAGTTCATCTCCACATAGCATAGGAAGTCGGACAGTCAAGTATCACGGCGATGAATCAAGAGTCCCCATTCCTGTTGATCTCCTATTCCAGCCTCCAGGATTGTTGTGGAGGGGGCAACATGCCATTACAAGATCACAACTTCTTCAGCGGAAGGAATCAACCATTAATACTTCTCCAACTGTGAACAACACCCCTGCAGGAAGAGGAAAGGGAATAGGAAGGGGGGGGGGTGGCTAATTATGAACATTGGTATTGCCATTGTTGGCATGTTTTGTGTGATGTTGTCAATTAGGATTATTATTGGCAAGACATAATTATGTATTTTGGTATTGCCATTGTTGGCATATGATATTGGCATTATTAGGCTATTGTAAACTATTGTCCAGTACTTGTCAATTAGGATTATTGTTGCCAAGCTTTATATTATCAACTTTTGGTATTGCCATTGTTGGCATATGATATTGGCATTATTAGGCTATTGCCAAGCTTTATATTATCAACTTTTATATTATCAACTTTTGGTTTGGCACTGGATATTTTGCTTTTATTGGCTTAACATTAATAAAATGACCAAAGCTAACACTTTCAAAATTCAAAAGATGTTGCCCAATACATTACGATGTTGCCCAATACATTTAGGATGTTGGCTTAACGTTAGGATGTTGCCCAATACATTTACATCCTAAATGATCAATAACTTTCAAAATTCAAACAAAGCTAACACTTTCACAATTCAGACAAAGCTAACACAATAAAATGACCAATACATTTACATTAACTAAAACATTGCATTACATCCCCAATTCCATATCATTCTCATAATAGTTGGATTACATCCCCAAATCCTCTTCAATTAACGACATAATAAAAATAAGCAAAATAACCAAGTGATGAACAATGCACATAAAGTTTGCTTCAGTCTCCTTTCATTCTTCCTCATGTTACCATAAATGGAGGCTATGTCATCTTCAACATTTTCTGCAACTCCTCCCTCATCCATTCTCCTTAGCCCCACATTCCTGTCATTCAGATTCTCCACATGTCCCAGGAGCTCGTTTATCACATGTTTTGCCCTCTCTCCCATTTCACTGTCATACCATTTGAAAAACCCACACCCCCTTCCCTGTAGAGTCAGATTAAGATCAGTTAAATAAATGCCCAGATCATTCCAGAAAACGCCCACTCACTTAAATCATCACAATCAAAGGCAATGCTTTACACTTACCTGTTGATAATTTCTGCATCCGAAGAATCTCCTACCTGGGTTTTGCTCAGTCCAGGATGTATATAGCCGTGCACACAACCCACAATAACACATCGTTGATGAACGCCATTACGCAACATCTCCGTCAACACGCCGTAGCATCGTTGCCCTCCTCCTCCTTGTCGATGATGTCGATGATGTTGAATCTATTGACTCAGGAACTCTTCTTCTCTCGCTCCATCGTCACACGTTTACTCTTACCTACCAGACAAATACTCGAAAACGTTGTGCACCTCTCACATGCAAGCCACTTCGTGCATTCGCGTCGTCTACTTCGAAGAGTTACAGCTACAGGATAGCTCGAATCAGATCTCACTTTCTCCGTTGATCTTCCATTTTCGCACCCTCTGCATTCGAATACCCTTTTTGCGATTCGTTCCCTTTTTCGGACCCTAAGTCTTATTTCTCCACCTAAATCATCTTTATATCGATTCACTCTCTCATTTCTTTTTCCTGTTCATCCATCCATCGGACCAGGAAATGGAAAAAAAGGGAGTAAAACTCCTACTCAGCAAGATTTGTCCGCGTGTCATCCGACGTAGGTCACACCCTGTTCTCTTCCGTTGCCACGCTGTCAAGTTGACAGTCAACTTTGGTCAAACCGTTAGATGGGGGCGACATTGCTACGATTAGGAACATGAGGGGCAACATTGCTCCTATAAATACTTAGAGGGCAACATTGCTCCTGGAGGGATACTTCAGGGGCAAATATGGTACTTAACCCTTTTCTAAATAATAATATATGAGAAATAATATCATATAATAAGTCTAATTATCAATATAATTAAAAATAATGGTTTGAAACTATATTGAACTTTTTGAAAGTGTCAATTTTTTTAACATGGTTTTTTTTCCCTGTTCAGCCCAAAACCCAGCCGCTTGTTTTCTAAAATCCGTTTTAGATTCTTTTCTAATTATGGGCATTTTTTCTAAAATCCGTTTTAGATTCTTTTCTAATTATGGGCATTTTTGCTCCATGACAGCTTAATTTCAATCCAATCCAATTATAAAATAATTTTCTAGTCCAAACTAAGCCATCAGTATAAAAATTTATGTTCCATATGATATAAATTAATAAGAAATGGGGATAAATAAAATGAAAATGACTAAAATAGTCCTTATTAGAATGGCTCTAGTGGCTTTTTGTATCATTAATATCAGGGATAATTTTGACAATATGCCCATATTCCCATTGCATTAACAATGGAATGATTTATTTATTTATTTTTTTAATGGGGACCTAACGGTCCCAGGCAGGGTCGAACCCTGATTCACTTGGCACAAGGCCAGATAACATATCACTGCGCTACCCAAGGTGCTGGTACAATGGAATGATTTATAGGCTGACATCCCATCATACCAAACAAATCTAAGGGCCTGTTTGGTTTGGCTCTTTGTCCAATTTGCAAAACAAAAAAAAAAAAAAGAAAGGAAGGAAGAAAAGTTTCTTGGCTTTTTTTGTGTGGGAGGGCATTGTGGGAATTTTACCTAAGGTTTCCACTTAACCAACACCCAATTCTTCTTACTAAACAATTTATCTTCCCTCAACTTACTTATATTCTCATATCTACCAAATAACTCAACTTTTTTAAGTTCATTCTCAATCTTCCCTTCCCTTCCTTTTCATTCTTTAAGTTCCCTCCTTAAATGTTCCCCGTACCAAACAGGCCATAATAGTTTTCGACATTCCTATTCCATTTTCATCCCAATCTTCAACCACATATCACTCTGGTCCTATTATAAGTTCATTTTGACCAAAATTTTTTTGGTCATATTTATAATTTCTCTTTCAAGTAATAAATGAGATTGTGACAATTTTGCCCATATTAATTATACCAATGAAAATAGAGATAGAAGAAAGAGTTGAAAAATACCCATTCATAAATGAGGGTAAAATTAAAAATTTACCTCATAATCATTGAGCTAACTATCTTTCTTTGGTATATGTTTTAGTTAATAAGAAATTATAAATAGGACCATAGTAGTATGCCAAACATAACCTAACCTAAATTCAACATAAGTTAATTGCGCAACTTCAAATCCAGAAAAGAAAGGAGCATGTGTATATATACCTATAAACAAGAAATTCCTCATAATAAACAAGAAGTCCAATATTTTCTACACCGACAATATATCTACACTAATGACCTTTTTAACCTGTATTAACACCTGTTTACGTATTCCCAGAAAATAAAAATCAATGACAAAATATGTGTTTCTAATTATTAATTAGAACAAATGTAAAATATAGATGGTAAACTATTGTCCAGAAGAATAAGAATAATAGCTAACGTACGTAATCTAGCGTGCCAAACGTAAAATATGCCCTTTTTATTTTTGGGAAAATATCAGTGAAGTCCCAAAAAAAGTAAAAATATAAAAAAAGTCTCAATCCCAAAAGCCATTTTGACAACATTATTTTCATAGGGACTTTTTTAATATTAATTACGGAATTCCAATATAAAAAAAGTCCAATATTTTCATGGGATTCAGACTTTTTTTGATATTTTTCTTCTTCTTTAGGACCTCACTGATATTTTCCCCCATTTTTTTGTCACTTCTTTTGAATAAAGAAAGATTGATGTTGTACCTTACCTTTCCATTTTTAAATATTTTACCGTAGCTTTCCATTTGATTTCTGTGGTTTCATGACTTCAGTTTTGCTCATGTAAACATTAAAAAAATTAAGCACACTTAATGATTGTTTGGTGGTGTGTATGATTTATATTTTATAACATAAGGGGATAGTAAGGTAATTAAATAAAGGCTAAAGTTTACTTTTGCTCTTTTAAGTTGAGAAGAGGTTTTATTTTAGTCTTTTAATTTTAAGAAGTGTACGTATTTTTCATCATTCTAAGTTAATACTGTTAACTTTATTAAGGAAAAATGATCAGTCATCGAGCTGACATATCCAAATTTTAATTTTTTTAATATAATTAATTTTATATTTTAATTTTAAAATCAATCTTCTGAAGTGATATGTCAGCATTTTATATGTATATAACTCTTTTAAAACTGTGAGTTATATGCATATAAGCTGGGCTAATTTCCCAATTTGTCCCTTATTAAATAACTATTTACCAAAATGCCCCTGTCAGAAAACTATTTCCCAATCTGCCCCTGTTTAGTCGACTAAAAACATGGTTTAGTCGACTAAATTGTAACATCCCAATTTCAGAGCCAATTTTTTTTTTTTTAAATCGATCAGAGTAGAGCATCGGAATAAAGACATTGAGTAACTGATTATAACAATAACAGTGGCGTAATCGCCTGTTCATAAAGATTAATACATTATCTGTTTACGACTTTAAATCTTCTCGAACAGATATTTCTAGAAAATACAGCAATGATCCTTGATCATTAAATAACAACTACCCTCCTGCACTATTCACCAGTGCCACGATGATCGGTCGTGTCCTCAGCGCTAGGAAAACATAACGGTATTATCAAAACCATAACCCGTGAAGCTGTATAGTGATTATCTAAGTTTATTACCTTAGTCACTGTGCATGACCCAGAACAGAGTTCCACCCATGGCTTATGAAACTATCCGTATCATATATAAGCAGACTATAAGCATCAGAGTCAGTATTACAGTACGCCGCGAACGTACCTTCGTTTGATGGTACTTCGGTACTTTTGACGAAATGGCACGTTTACGGAAACGGCGAAACGTCCAACAATGCTCGTCGGACAGTAACGTAGCAGCAAACTAGGATTTCTGACGTCCTATAAGAGTAATATCACTTCCATTAGTGATTTGACACAATAACTGGCATTTTAGGTAAAAATTACCATTTTGCCCCTATACCCCTAATTGGCGGAATTTTGCCAGCACTTCGTTACTCTTACTAATTTTCTTCCCAAAATTTTTCCAGAACTTCGACGCCATTTTGATTTTCGAAAATAAAGACTAAAATAGCCCTCCCATATGATATCCAATCATACTTGAAAATTTAAAGGCTATTCTAGCATTACAACCCCTACTTTTGAAAGAACTACTAAAGCTTCAACTTTTCGGAGACTCGATCCCTACCATGTTTTTACCTCTTCAAAATCTAACTAACAATTCTACCAACTACCGAACTAAAAACTAGAACTTAAAAGCTAAAGACCGAAAGACTTACCCGTTGAAGACTTCTGTAAAATTTTTCCAGAGCTTCTCTCTCTTCTTTCTCCCTCTAGATTTCGGCTAGAAGAAGTGAAATGGTGTGAGAATTCAAGAGGCAAGGCCTCTTATTTATAGAGAATTTTTGGGTCCTAAAGTGTAATTTTCCCTTCTCAAATTTTGGGTCCAAAGTTGTAATTTTCCCTTTAATTTTTTGAAGAGTGATTCTTGGCCACACAACACACCAAAACGTGCTGCCCCTTCTCCAAGCCAAAGGTGAGCCAATTGGATGATGACACGTGTCCTCATCCAGTACAATTTCCCCGATCGGCACCCGATTCGCGTAATTTCGGAGAAATCTCAAAATTCTGGATTTACAACTTTAAAGACAAGTTCTCACTTATTAGAAATGTCCAAGTTAACCTAAATTTCGATTCCATATAGGGCTCCAACAGTCAGTCTAAAATTCCTCAAAAAACGTGTCCGTACGGGTCCGATTACGAAACTCGTTTTCGGAATCATCAATCTCTAGAGAAAAATTCACTGATTCCAAATATGTCCATGAAAATTCCCAATTCTTTTTCAACTGTCACAACATAACATTTTCGTCCTCTTGGTTATCTGGCCTTTTCTCAGAATTTCCCTATTTCGTCTTATTAGGAAAAATCACAAACGGCTTCAGAATTAACTTTCGTAAGAGTCTAACGGAAGATAAAATTCCACTGATCAATATTCTACCCTGACTTTGGAAATCCCATTCCTAGATCTCTAGATAGGGTCCGTTTCCTAATTTCTAAATTACTATTCACCACTTTAAATTATATTATAAAATAATATAACTTTAATTAATTATAATATTAAAATAATATAACAAAACTTATCTATTAAGTTTGTGATTTTAAACCTTATCCTATTATTATTATTTTTTTGATTTTTCGGCTGGCCCAAAAAACTATTTTTTTAATATTTTTTTTAAATTATTTAATTTTTCCAAAAATTCCACAAAATTCTCTTATTGGTCCATTCTTGTATTTAGGCTTAAAAATACCTAAACTCATTCATTTTTCTCAAAAATTTCCAAATAATTAGTAATTATATCTTTACTAATTTTAAACCAAAAACCACTAATTTTAGGGTTTTACATAATTATTACTGAATATCCTTTGCTTATGCTTAAGTAATTAGCCCAATATTACTTAATTACTTGATTATCACTTGTTGATAATTTTGTTAATTAGGATACCCTATTACCTTGTAATTCTTGCACTGATCTCTCTGTTTCCATGTGTTCTGCATTTTTTTTTAGAAATTACAAGGGTGTTTTCGTCATTTCAATACTTTTTGAGCATTCTTATTCCATTTCTCCAAGTTCATAATCTATAAAATTACCATATTATGATACGGATTTTTGGGGTATTACAAAATCGCGGGGCCAAATTTTTTTGGAGACCCCCGATATTTAGTCGATTAAAAAACCCATTTAGTCGACTAAATCATTAAAAAATAAGGTTAAAACTTCGGAATGTCATAACTTCTGGCTTGGAGTCCGAATCAAGTGATTCTTTTTTGATTTCACATAACTTTTTGAGATCTATGCACTGACATAAAAATGAACTTCCAGATTTAATGAAGAGAAAGGAGGAAAAACAAATGATTCTTTATTGTGCAGGAGATACTAACAATTAATTAAATATAATCAAGTGATTCTTTAATATATATATATATATATTTATATTTAATGAAATTTTAATATTAACATGAGTTGTTAATATTATATATATAGTTAGAAATTGAACTCCAATAAAGAATTTCTTTATTCATCCGTGATTTATTCCTTTTAAATGAGGTATACTTATACAGATGAAAAATTATTACCAACTAGCAATAACGCAGGGAATAATCCTAAATCAACAACTACTAGCTAGGAAGTAGGAAACCACTCTAACAACCTGCTACTTATTTGAAATTCCTAAAAGAATGAAAATAACAATAATTCAAAATTTAAACTTTGAAATAGAAATAATTAAAATAACAACTTTCTTTTCTATATATATATATATATATATATATATATATATATATATATATATATATATATATATATTAAAGAATATTGTCTTTGTGACCCTATACATGAAACATTGAAATGATATCTTTCAAATATAATAATTAGTTAGAAATAAAAGGCAACAGGAACTCTTCATTAATTTTATGGTTCATGATGGAAAATTGACTCCATCTTATAAACTAATACAAATCAATTGAACCAATTTTCATAAATTAAAGTGTGGTTTTTAGTTGATTTATGAAAAAAAATACCATTATATGATTTTTACTTTTCCCTTTTCTAAAACAAAACGATGAATTGAAAGAAAGTTTAATGCTTGGAATAGAATGTTGATTTTTTCCCTCTAATCAAATAGACTGTGAATTGTTATAAAATAAAATAAAATATAATCAGAATTGATATTAATATTCATTGTAAAATTGAAAAATATATAAATAAGAGATGAAACACATATATTTGCGAGTCAAGTTGATGAGATAAATTTTTTGTTAAAAAAATATACCCAATACGCTTTCAATCTATATATCTTAAGTAAGAAATTGTTTTAAAAAAATATATATAAGAAACCAGGTAACAAATGGGATGAAATTTAAATTAAATTGCATTAAGGAGGTGTATTAAACCTTTTAAAATAATCACTTTGATATTTTATAAGATAAAACTTCTTTCATATATTTATCTCATAAAAATATTTTTTTGAAATTAATCCAAGCGGTCATTAAAGTCCATTTTATAATTAACACTTATGCTAATAGTAGTACTTAATATAAATAACCACTCAACTAAAGAATCAAACATTATAATTATTTAATTCATTTTACATTCACAGCAGGTTGTTAGGGTTATTTCCTATTTCCTAGTTAGTAGTTGTTGATTTAGGATTATTTCCTACTTTATTGCTAGTTGCTGTTAATTTTTCATCTGTATAAGTATATCTCATTTAAGAGGAATAACTCACGGATGAATAAATAAATTCTTTATTGGAGTTCAATTTTTATATATATATATATATATATATATATTAAAGAATCACTTGATTATATTTAATGAATTGTTAATATCTCTGCACAATAAAGAATCACTTATTTTCCCTCCTTTCTCTTCATTAAATCTAGAAGTTAATTTTTATGTCAGTGCATAGATCTCAAAAGTTATGTGGAATCAAAAAAAGAATCACTTTATTCAGACTCCCGAGCCAGAAGTTATGGCCTTCCGAAATTTTAACCTTATTTTTTTAATGATTTAGTCGACTAAATGAGTTTTTTAGTCGAATAAATGTCGGGGGTCTCCAAAAAAAATTTGGCCTCGCGATTTAGTAGACTAAACCATGTTTTTAGTCGACTAAACAGGGACAGATTGAGAAATATTTTTCTAACAGGGGCAAATTGGGAAATAGTTTTCTAACAGGGGCATTTTGGTAAATAGTTATTTAATAAGGGGCAAATTGGGAAATTAGCCATATAAGCTGCCTAAACTTTAATATATATGTGTAGATACGTAATAAACAAAATTACTATTTTCTGGCAGGAGAAAAAACACAAAACTACTGCTGGTGGATTTATCAGCATAAATGTAAAAGTTTAGGGGGACTCATATCAAAATTTCAAAGTTTAAGGAGATTCTATATCTATAATATAAAGTTCATCGGGGCGAATGTATAATTTTGCCCAAAACATTTTTATATTTTGATTAAAAAATATAATAAATACAATTAATAAACAATAAATATTAGGAGAAATATATATCCTGAAATCACTACTCCTTCCGGGAGGACAATTTTTTTTATAGGAGTGGTCATCTTTTTTGTTTGAAATTTGAGACTATTTTTTTTTTATTCCCATTAAACATTAAATATACGTCATTCATTATTTATTTACAATAATTTTTTACACTATTTTTCATCTCTTTATCAGAAGGTATATTTAAAAATAAAAATATATATTGTACCAACTTAACCAGAAGTATTGAGTTCGAGCTCTGAGAATGTAGCAGTGTTAAATATTTGGTGGTAGAACTTTTCCGCCCATGTTATCCTACCCTACTTGATCCAGATTAGTCTGGACCCTCAATAAATTGACCAACATAGAGTTGATCTAACGATATAAGGCCTCTATAGATTCCTCCAGGTCTCGAGTTCGAGTTCCAAGGAGACACTTATGTTAGACGGAGCTGTCACGAATCCTGAACTAAATACTGGATGATAATATTAAAAAAAATAAAAATATATATTTTACACTACTGTTTTGAACAGCATA
The DNA here is from genome assembly GCA_025563575.1 of Acacia pycnantha. Taxonomy (NCBI): domain Eukaryota; kingdom Viridiplantae; phylum Streptophyta; class Magnoliopsida; order Fabales; family Fabaceae; genus Acacia; species Acacia pycnantha. The sequence continues at coordinate 412,116 of JAMWYP010000377.1, read as the reverse complement.
GTTATGATGGTTTTTTTTTTTGGATACATAATAAGTTTTGGAGGGGTTCGACATCAGTCCCCCACCAAGGCCAGGGCACGGCCCCGGGCTCTATGAGCACTTATTGGGGACTTACGAGATCGCCTACCAAAGGAGTCTCAGCGACGGCAGAGGGGATCGAACCCACGACCCAAGGGCTTAATCCTGGATCCCTTACCATCTATGCCAACTCTCATTGGCCATAGTTATGATGGTTGTTTCCTGTAAAAAGAATCAAAGGGTTTTGAGGTAATGATGTGAGGGGGAGGAGTGGAGGAATCTGAGTTTCAGCAATAATCGGTCCAACATGATTGTTCTGGGCCCACTGAAATGATGGAGCTTGAGACCCAAACTGAGTAAAATGCAAAACAATGATGTAAAATGTGGGTCTTCTTTGGGTCTTATGGTGGAGTTTCGCAATTATGGGCTACACTGTGTTTTGTTTGTTTGTTTGTTTTTAATAATAATAATAATTATTATTATTTTTGCTTCTTGTCATTACGTGGATACCACAATTGAGTGGGTGCAACTGCTTCCATCAGCGTCACTCTCTTTGATGGGGCATTAGTGGAATTTTCAAACAGAGAGAATAGTTTTTTTTTTTTCTTGTCATCATTATTTATGATTAGAGATGCTTTTTTTTTCCTTGTTTGGAAATTAGTGATGCTTATAACTAAAACCTGATTCTGTTGTGTCACTACTCACTATGCGTGTTGCGCTTCAAATTGATTTTCTTTCGGTCTTTAAAAATAAAATTGATTTTCTTAAATCGTAATTTATAAAATTGATTATATAATTAATTTATAACAATTTCTTATAAGAAATCCTTTGAATAGCTTATGGCTATACCAATATTTTATCTCAAAAATATATTTTAGAATTAGTTATGTTTGGATCACTTTTAATAGAATCAAGGTTTTTACCATATATAACTGATTATAAATTCAATCCAACAAAATTGGTTTTCTTGAAAAACTATCCAAACACTTTTATACATGCCTAAAGTAATCGTAAACACAAAACAAAATCATTGATATCTCGTAAGTTACTAGATACTGTGTGTGCATTCCAAAATCAATTATGAAACCAAAATTATGGTAGCCTCGTAAGTCACAATTGCCAACTTGTTCATACTCTCTATGATTCTAAATATAAGACTTAGGGTTCATTTGATTTCATATCATTACATCCTGCAGTGCAGTATAATGCGATGTAATTGAATGCAATGCAATATTAATGATTAAGCAAAGTACAATTAGTCATTTTTTAATAATGATTTTAATGATAAATCATAGAAAGTCTATTTTACCCTTAATATAATATTTATATAAAAGAATAGTTAAGAGCCATCACACTTCCTTATCATAATCGTCACAGTATCTCACTGAGGATCATCTAGTGGCGATGGTTGTGTTGGTAGAGGTGACAGTAACAGTGGTCTGCTAGTGGCGGTGGTGATGGCAAGTGGTGACAACAATAATGATGGAAAAGGAGGTAGTGGTGGCGGCGGTGACAATAGAGGAGGAGGAGGTAGTGGCAGCAACAGTGGGGGGTGGCGGTGGTGATGGAGGAGGAGGCACAACAGCGACAACAATGGAGGTGGTGGTGGCAGCAGTGAAGGAGGAGGAGGAGGAGGAGGTAGAGGCGGCAATTGTGGAGGTGATGATGATATGGTAGAGGTGTGACGGCGACAATGTTAGAGGTGGCGGTGGCAGCAATGGTGGAGGAGGAGTTAGTGGCGGCGAAAATGGTAGAGGAGGGGAGGTTGTGGCATGATATGGTAGGTGAAACGAGACAAGTGAAGTAAAGACAAATAAAAACTAAAGGATAAATTGGATTTTTTTTAATCATGCAACGGGGTTGTAATTAATTATTAATTAGAAAAAAATGTAAAATATAGGTGGTAAACTATTGTCGAGAATAGTAGCTAACGTACGTAATATTGCGTGCCAAAGGTAAAATATGCCTTTTTTGTCACTTCATTTGAATAAGAAAGATTGATGTTGTACCTTACCTTTCCATTTTTAAATATTTTACCGTAGCTTTCCATATTGATTGCTGTGGTTTCATGACTTCAGTTATGTTCATGTAAACATTAAATAAAAGACTTAGTGCCTATTTGATTTGATCTTATTACACCCTACAATGCAATGTATTGTGATGCAATGCAATGGAATGCAAAATTAATGACATGGCTAGTATATAGTTTTATTTTTAAGTGAGGTACAATTAGTCATTTTTTAATAATGATTTTAAATTGATACATCACAAAAAGTCTATTTTACCTTGACTATAATCTTTGTATATAAAAAAAAAATAGTTAAGAGCCATCGCATCGCCTTATCATAATCGTCATAGTATCTCACTGAGGATCATCTGGTAGCGATGGTTGTGGTGGTAGAGGTGACGGTATAGTGGTGTGGCAGTGGCGATGGCGATGTCGAGTGATGACAACAATAATGATGGAAAAGGAGGTAGTGGCAGCGGCGAAAACAATGGAGGAGGAGGAGGTAGTGGTGTTCAGGCAACAACAATGGGGGGTGGTGGCGGTAATGGAGGAGGAGGTAGAGGCACGGCGGTGACAACGGTGGAGGTGGCGACGATGACAACGGTGGAGGTGGCGGTGGTGACGATAGTGGCAGTGACAACATTGAAGGAGGGAGGTTGTAGCATAGTGTGGTTGGTTAAATGAGTGAAGTGAAATAAAGACAAATAAAAACTAAAGGATAAATTGGACTTTTTTAATCATGCAATGAGGTTGTAATGGGGGGAGGTATCACTCTTATCCTATTTATAAGTTCATTTTGACTAAAATTTTTAGTTATATTTATAAGTCCAATTTTATGTAATAAATGAGATTGTGACAATTTTACCCATATTAATTATACTTATGAAGATAGAGAGAAAAGAAACAGTTGAAAAAATATTCAATTATAAATAAGGGCAAAGTTGAAAATTTACCCCATAATTATTGAGTTAACTACCTCTTTTTGGCATATGAGATTTAGTTAAAATTGATTTATAAATAGGACCAAAATGGTATGAATGAGGATTATCAATCTTTTGGTTATCATTATATTGCCATGGTAAACCCTACTACCATGCTAAAGAACAACCAAATACTCTTCTCTTGGTTATGCAATCATGGTATATATTATGTATTATTGGATTATATATTAGTTTATAAGTAAAACAAATTAGTTTGGAGAAAAAATGATAAAAATAAAAACCTTAAAATTCCTAAATCTCTTAAAAAAAAAATTTAACTGAGTAGTAATAATTAATGTTGGCATGTGTGTGTGTGTTTTTTTCCGAAGCATGTGTGGGTGTTTGTTTGGTAACTTTTGAAATAACCATGATTTAGGATTTGCAATTAATTTTGGCATATAAAGGGTGTTTGGATATATATATACATATATATATATATATATATATCTATATATACATATATACAAGGGCGGACCTAGGTTATGGGTTGGGGGGGCAAGTGCCCCCCAATTATTTGGGATTTTCTTTAAAAAAAAAAAAAAACATGTTTGAATGATTGTCCATCCTTAAATTAGGTGTTCACCCTTAATATATCAAGGCTACACTTCGTAATGGGATGATGGGTGAATGATTGTTTAGTGCCTTATATTAAAAAAAAGATGTATTTGATAGCATTGATAATATGACAATTATGATGGAATTCTAAAAAATAAGGCTAGAAAGATGACATTATAATTATTTTTATTGTAATATACTTTTTTATTAAAATATATGTACCTGAACTTATTGAGTACCCACCCTTCATTGTTATTTATGTAGCTGCATTTATTTCTAACAGTACTTAGCCTTGCTTTTCTAAATAACAGGTTTGTAAAATAATTGTCTCTCTTATTACATCATCAGTATTCACTTGATTTCATAAATATTATTTTGATATATTTTTTTTCTTGTTTATATTTTTGTTTTTTTTAATGTATTTAAAACTTTCCTTAAACAAAAAAAAAATTTGGGCGCCCCCGAACCCCGAATCCCACGCCCATTGTGCCCCCCTTCTATAATTTTCTGGGTCCGCCACTGCATATATATATATAAGCAGTGGATTAATGATAATATGAAACCGAAGTTTGATCCCTTTACTCTTGTTATTGTTCAAGTTTACTCTACCTTGCTTTAATTTGTTGAGTTTTATATATTGTTGTTTGGAGATTTTCTCAAGTATCCTCTGAAGTTGCAGTAATAACTGATATGCTTCACGAGAAAGAGAAATCTTATTGTGTGTTTTATTTGTACAAGCTATAGTTGTAAGATAGTTGTAATAAGTAGTTGCAAAATGAACATAATTAAAAAATTAGAACCTAGAATGTATGAAATAGAATATGAAAAGTTACCTAATAGTTCTTATTTATTGCAAGAAAAAAAAAAGAAAATTGTAATTTTACCCCTTTTATATTAGGAGGACAAGGAGAATATACATGTAATCAGATGAATTGGAATAATATGTATTTGATGAAACAATTAGGAAGTTATATAAATTTAAATATCGAAAATTTATTACAGATATTTAATTTAGATGAAATAATGGAACAATTACCAAAAGAAACTAGAGAAATTTTAGAAAAAGTAGATATTAAAAATCAAAAAGATAGATTAAGAGAATTAGCAAAACCTTTAGAACAAAAGATTTATGAAATAAAAACAGAAATAAAACAAAATACAAAAGATTTAAAAGAAGTAAAAAATGATATTAAAGGAATAAAAAAGGCTTTAGGAATATATGAAAAATTAGAACCAATAAATAATAATCCTCAAATAAATATGATGAGATCTTTATATGATTGGGAAAACTCAGATGTTACGTGCTTAATATAAAAAACCAAAATGTAAATCAAAACGTAGAACAAACTAGAATAATTGCGAAAGAAATTAAAAAAGGTCAAAATGTAATTAATAATAATTTATGGACAATTTATGAAAAGATGGATAAAAATACAATAGATGTTAAAGATGGTTTAAGAAAATTAGAACAGTTTTATAAAAATAAAGAAAAAGAAAAGGAACATAATGAATATAAAGTGGAATATAAAAATAATTATATATTAAAAAGAGTTAAGGAGCAATTTTACACATGAGCTTTACCTTAGAAGCGTCAAGACTATGATTTTTTACGGAGCAAAGTACACACGTGGTTACGTTTTGGAGCGCCAACACCGGCCATTATTTAAGATTAGTCAACCATTAAGTTGGATGAAATGAACAGAACACGGATAAAATTACACTTTTCCCTTAGTTTTAAATAAAAATTACACTTTTGCCAAAGTTTTTTAAAAAAAAAAAAAAAATACCTCCGGGTGGGCCCACCACGGCGGCCATACCGAATGGCGGCAGCCACCACTACCACCACCTCCGAATAAATGATGGCCGACCATGATGGCGGTGGTGGGGCCAAGGTATTTCTAGTTTTTTTTAAAAAAAAAACTTAGGGCAAAACGGTAATTTTACCTTAAACTAAGGGCAAAAGTGTAATTTTACCCGAAAGTTATGTTCATTTCCATCCAACAATTGGATGAAAATGGTCAATAATACAAATGGTGATGGCGTTAGAAAGTAACCACGTGTGTATTTTGCTAAATAAAGTCGTGGTAATAAAGAAGTAAAGAATGTGTAAAATTAATTATATATTAAAAAACATTGAAACAAAAGATAAATTAGGAGAATTAATAGCTATATTTAATAATGCTGAAACTAGAAAATTAAAAATGATGAAAAGTAGAAATGAAAATTCAGATTCAGAAGATGAAATAGAAAGATTTATGAGTCAAGATGAAACAAATTTAGAAGAAATAACACAAGAATTACAAAATTTAAGAATAATAGATGAAAATCAAATTAATATGCAATCAGCTCAATCAGGAGTAGAACAAGAAGAAGAAACATCAACTAGAAATCATATAGATCCACCAGAAATTCAAAGAAGAGCAAGAGAACAAGAAATAAGAAGACAAAGAAATTTAGTAAGAGAAGATTTAAGCAATATTTCAAAAGCAGTTTTTGATATTAGTTATAAAAAACCTAAAACATATGGAAAAGAATTTATACCACCTCCACTAGAACAATATGAAACTAGGCAAATCCCAAATTCTGGAATATGGTTAGATTTAGATTGTAATCTAGATAATGAAAGAAGGATAGAAGAATGGAGAAAAGCTCAATTAATAGCACTTATAAATAGAAGAATAGAACCAGAAGCTGTAAACATGATAATAGAAGCAAGCTTTTTAGGAAATGTACTTCATTGGTGGGAAGGAAGATCATTGGATTTTAGAATGGAAGTTAGAAAATTAGAAGAATCAGCTGATGAAAGAAGAGAAGTTTTATATGCGGCAATATTAGCAAAATATCAAAATGTTTTAAAAAATGAATTCGTAGGAACAAACGTAGAAAATGTAGAATATACACAAATTCTAAAAGCTATAAGATATTTACATGAAATTGAGATCTGTAGTTTAGATCCAACACATATAAATCAATATATTTGTGAATATAAAAAATATTATTATGAAGCAAAAATAGTAGAACCTGAAAAACAGAAATTTTATTTAGATATGTTTTATAGAAAATTACCAAGATTAATTTCAGAAAACTTAGTAGAAGAATATACACAAGCAATGGAAAGTTCAGATCCAAATTTTGTAAACATAATAGATACAATGGGAAGAAGAGAAGAATATTTAAGAAAATACTTATCAGAAAGATGTAAAGAAGCATGGAGAAATATTAAATATTATAAATTGAATAAATTAATGGTAAATTGCTCAGAATTAGAAAAACCACATAAATGGGGATGTAATCAACACAAATGGTTTTCTAAGAAAAGGAAGAAAAGAAAAATATACAAATTTAAGAAATATCCAAAAAAGAAGTTTTTTAGAAAATATAATACAAATAGAAGAAAATTCAAACCAAATAAATATTTTAAAAGAAGAAGAAGTAATAAAAATAATAAAAAACCTTATAAACGTAGATGTTATAATTGCGGAGACTTAGGACATATAGCAACAAATTGTGATGAACCAAAATCAAAAAGAAAAATGAATATCTTACAAAAAGCTGAAGAATTAGAATTAGAACCTTTAGATATAGATTTAATAGAATTTGAAGAACCCATAGAAAACGAAATAGAAATATACAAATTAACATATGAATATGAAACTGAAGAATCAGGAGAAGAATTAGAAGAAGAATCAGAAAGTTCAGAAGATGAAGAAGAAATAGAAAAAGAATATTTAGATCAAAATAAAAAATATATAAATATGATGAATGCACAAGAAATAGAAAATAATGAAATTACAAATAATGAAGAATTTGAAGAATATGTAAATACTGAAGAAAATTCAATAGAAAGAAGAATAACATTTAATAAAGAACAATATGATAAAATAAAAGAAAAAGATTTAGACATGACAATTAATAACATAAGAAATGAAAAATTTCTAGATAAAGTAAGCAAAATACTGAAAAATAAGAAAAAAGAAAAATCACAGTGTGTAATATTAGAAAAGAAATTTCTGATAGAATCAACTTTAACTGAAGGAGTTTTGAGAATACCTTTAATAAGTAAAGCTTTAATAGAACATGAAATATAAAAAATACCTTTTAAAGATGAAATATCAGAAATATATATAGCAGGAGTGCAAGTTATGGTAAAAGCTTATTTTCAGAGTGGAATAGATTCGCCATTAGAATTATTAATAACAGATGGAAGAATAATTAGTAATGTTGAAGATAGTATTTTAGGAATGATAGCAGGAAATTTAATATATCAAAAATTAAAATTTACTTTAAATACCAATTTTGCAATTAGTAGAGCAGAAGAAAACATGGATAAATCAATCTTAGTATATCATAATTTACATAATGTAAGATTACAACCAGGATCTAGAAGTATAAGTATAACAGCAATGATAGGATTAGTATTTTCAAACAAACATAAAATATATAATAAAAATAAAGATAAAATAACAATAGATAAATATTTTATGCCTGTAATAAGAGAAATTAAAACTGACCCAAAAAGAATCACTATCCCAGAAATGTTAAAATTAGAACTAGATAATACTAGAGATTATTATGTACAAACTCCCGAAGAATTATTACAAATAATATATTAGGACAAAGATCTTTAAGAATAAATACATTAGAAAATCCAATATTAAATATATATAATAGGCCATCACATAGCAGAAGTTTAAGTCTTAGAACAATAGATACAACACAAGAAGTTATGGATAATTTTAATAGAAGAAATTTATTAGCAGAAAAGACCAATAAGTTCAAGTTTAAGAGAAATTAGACCTCAAAGTGAAATTTATATAAAATTAGAAGTAAAATCTGATATGTCATGGAAAGAAGTTATAGCAAAAATTGATGAACATTTAAAAAAGTGAAATAGACATAGGATTTACGAGAAGATAATTTGATATTAGAAGGAAATCAAACAAGATCTAATGTAGTATTAAGATTTAATAATGGAGATACAATCAATTTGAACCTATTAGTAAAAGAAAATTTAGGATTTAATTATAAGATATATTAGGAAAAGATTTTCTAGAATTAGTAAAACCATATAGAATCCAAGATACAAGAATAATGATAAACCTAAATCATCAAACAATTATAAGTATTGAATGGGATGAAAATAGAAATAAAATGATATTTTTATATAAAAGATTTAATCAAACATTAGAAGTAGATGAAACTACAATAGTACAAGATGCAGATGTAACTTTGATGAGAATATTAATAAATAAATTAAGAACAAAAATTAAATTATATAAATCAAGATTAACAACTGAAAATCTTATTCATAGGGCAGCTTATTTTGATCTTAATAGAAGAAGAATGAATTCATGTAAAACTATAAAATACCACTTGAAAGAAAAATTAGAATTATTATCTAGAGTATGAATCAAAGACCTAGAATAACATATTTTGGAAGAAATGTGCAAACAAAAATATCACCTGTAGATAAAAGTTTATTTAGATTAGCACTTAAATTAATAAGAGATGTAGACAGAATAGAATATGGAAGAGTATTAGAAGCATATAATAGGTTTATGGAAGCACAAGAACCTTATAATCCATTAATAGCAAACCAAGCTTTACAACATGATTAAAAATCATTTGGAAGTATTATCAAGAATATGAGTGAAAGACCATTATATTACATATTGATAAAATTTAATTATGAAAAATATAGAGCTAGAAAATATCATGCTTTAGTAGATACGGAGCAAATCTAACAAAGAGCAAAATATAATGTTTTACCACCGAAATGTGGAAAAAGAAAAATAGAATTATTAGAATGGAATCAAGCGGGAAGAGAAATACATATGATAGAATTAGAAGCAAAAAATGTAATGGTACAGATAGGAAATTATGAATTAAAAATTCAAGAATTAAATCAATATAATGAACCTCAATGTGATATAATCTTAGGATTAGATTTTTAGAAAAATATTACCCTTTTACTTTTATAGAAAAAGCTTTAGTGTTAACAACACCTTGTAAACATCAAGCTATAGGAGTAAGAATAACAAGCCCTTATAAAAGAAAAGATGAAAAATTTCAAAAGAAGAAACATAAAGAAGAAGTGCAATTCTTACAAAATAATGAACCAGTAAGAATAGAACACATGTTAGCAACGTTAACAATAAGAGAAGAAAAATCTATAGAACAAAGAATATTAGAAAATTTTAGTGAAAATCCATTAATACATTGGGAAAAATCTAAACCGATGGCAAAAATAGAATTAAAAGATTATAGTAAAGAAATAAATTGTAAACCTTATCCTTGGACAGCTGAGGATAAAGAAGAATTTGTAATGCATATAAATGAAATGAAAAAATATAATTTGATAAGAGAAAGTAGATCTGAATACTCATCACCAGCAATGATTGTTAAAAAACTTAGTGAAGAAAGAAGAGGAAAAAGTAGAATGGTTATAAATTATAAGAAATTGAATAGCATAGCTATTAGAAATAGATACCCAATACCTAAAATGGAATTATTATTTAATCTTATAAGAGGAAAGAAAATATTTAGCAAATTTGATTGTAAATCAGGATTTTTTCAAGTCAAATTGGAAGAAGATAGTAAAAAATATACAGCTTTCAGTACTTCTGAAGGTTTGTATGAATGGAATGTTTTACCTATGGGATATCATAATAGTCCTAGTATATTTCAAGAATTTGTATCCAAATTGTTATTGCCTATAAGAGATTTTGCTGTAATATATATAGATGATATATTAATATTTTCAGATAATGCAGAAGAACATGAAAAACATCTAAATCAATTTGTAGATTTAATAGAAGAAAAAGGTTTGAATATATCACCTAAAAAATCAATATTAAGAAAGCAAGAAATACCTTTCTTAGGACAGATAATAACCACAAATGGAATAGAATTACAAGATTATATAAGTAAAAAGTTTTAGAATTTGGTAAGATAACAAATAAAAAGATTTACAAGCATTTTTAGGATTAATTAATCAAGTTAGAAATTATGTTCCAAATTTATCAAAATTAACTTCAAAAATTTCTAAATTAGCGGGAGAAAAACGAGAATGGAAATGGGATAAGGAAACAATTAAAATAATTGAACAATTGAAGAAAATTTGTCAAAAATTACCAAAATTAACAATACCCTTACAAAGAGATGTAAAATGGATAATTTATACTTGATGCATCGATCAATATTGGGGTGCGACTTTATATCATGAAAATGAAAAAGGAGAAGAAATTATAACTAGATATGCAAGTGGAAAATTTTTGGAAGCTCAATGGAAATATCATTCAAATTGGAAAGAATTATTGGCAATAGTTAAAGCAGTAGAAAAATTTGAATTGTTTATAGTTAATTCACAATTTATAATTAGGACTGATAATACACAAGTTAAATCTTGGCTTGATAAAGGAATAAAAACAGAAAAATTGGCAAATAAAATGTTATTTAAATGGCAAGGAGATTTGGCTTATTATGATTATGTTATTGAATATGTGCCAAGAAAGAATAATCTTATTGCAGATTTTATGAGCAGATGGAATCTAATGCAGGATCCAATTCAGAAATGAATTCTAATTTGACTTGTAATGCATGCCGAGACAAGATTAGCGATTTAAACATTCTAAAAATGAATGTTAGTCCATTAAATGTCAATGCAGTTCATCTATACAAAATCTTTTAAGCACTATTGCTCATCTAAACCAACAAGTTGAAACTCTGTTAAGAAGAATAGAGAAGCTGGAAGGTAATGGAAAAAGAAATGTAAGTGCTGAGTCAGGAGCAATACAAACTGACTTGGAATTAAGCCCTGTAAATGAGTCATATACTCAAATTGGGTCATCTACCCAAACTCAAACTAGAAATGGGTCATCTACCCAAGAAAATGTTAGTGGGCCTACTGCCCAAACACTTCAAACTATAACCCCTTTCAATGAAATCATAAAAACCCAAATGCAAGAAGAAGCCCGTAGAAAAGAAAAAGGAAAACTAGTTGAAACCTCAACCTCGATCCCTAGAATCACAAGAACGAAATCTTTGACACTCATTCTAAATACCTTTACTTCAAAACCCTTGTTAGTAAGGCTGGAAACATGGAAATTTCGATCCACGCCTTACAAGAAGCAGTGAAAATATATGTTGGAGTTGTAACCCAACACAGTGTATACATCAGATTTTATTCAATAGTTGCAGAGATTACACCAGAGAAATTTTATCCTCCAACCAGTTTAATTCGACTTGGAACAACAAAGAAACCTATAGAGACGGAAGTAGAGATCAAAGAAGATATTGAAGAAGACCAAGAATTTCAGAACAAAATGTCTAATATTAGAGCTCAGAATTATCATATTATATTCCAAGAAATGACCAGAGCAATTAAAAGTGAAAAGCAATGGGTTTATTATTGTGGAATGACTTCAATAATCGCAGCATTTGGAAAGACTTCGCATGATCAACCACTGTTCGTGTAATGGTATGACAGATTGAGAAATAATAGGATGGAGAATTCAGAAAAAACAAAGAAGAAGATATGTAATCTTTTGGCAGAGTACTCTAATCACAGGTGTAAGAATTGTGAGGAAAGAGAAAAAGCTATGCAAGATATTGAAGATCCGGAGACGAGATCTCGGTGTCCTTTGAAGATTTGAAGTAAAGTGGAAGAAGACAAGGAAGCTTGCCGACACCGACAAAGTGCTGACAGGTTAAAGATTTGAAGCAGAGAAGTATAAATGAAGGTGCAACGTGTATGGTGCAAGTTTTGCCGACACTAGGCAAAAGTTTGAAAAAAAAAATTGAAAAAAAAACGAAAATTGAAAAAAAAAAGTACAGTTTGGCTTATATGACTTATTTGTGCAGAAGTAGAAATGTGCAAAATTGGAAGTATGCTACGAAGACTTATCTTGTATTAAATGTAAAGTACCTTAGGTGTAAAGTTTGTAATAAATGTACAATAGATAGCCTTTTATAGGTCTTGTAGACTTTTAGACTTTTTATAACTTTACGTAAATGTGTATGTCAGAGTTAAGAAGCAGTTGGAATGCCGACTGTCTATATAAAGCCATGTAATCTCACATTGCAACACACACTGAACACCAACATCTACACACCTACACACTGAGTTTGAGATTTCACTCAATTCACTACTCTCTTGTACAACTGCTCTTGTGTTTGAGAAATAAAATTCCAAGTTTTTATCATTACTTTCTTTGAAGCATACTTCATATATCTGTGGAACAAATCTAAGGTATGAGTTTCTAATTTTCTAAGGGGATCAAATTAGGGAGTAATATTATCGGCAGTTAAATCTGTCATGATCCTGTAAGACACACACGGTTATATGTTCAAATAGGGTTAAGGTTTGGTTATGATCATATAAAAACCATAAGATTAAGTTTTGGCTACGCCTCCAGTAGGAAACGAAGGAAGGCTGTGCTGAATGTGATCTGAAGGGGGAAGGTCTGAGAGATTTTAGCTCTCTATAAATGTATTCCTGTATGAAAGAGGATAGGTATCCTTCCATGACCCGGATCATATTTGGTCAAACCACGAGGCTTGATGGTTGGTTCTAGTATCGTCATACCCATATCTTCTCTATATTTGAGCATATAACACATTTTTCGCTTATATATATATATATATATATATATATATATATATATATATATATATATAGATGTATCTATATATATATATATATGTATGTATATATATATATATATGTATGTATATACATACATATATATCTATGTATATACATACATATATATCTATGTATATACATACATAGATATATAGGTATTCTGTTCCTTTCCTAAGGAAAGATTACTTATCCTTGTAGTCAAGTCGTTTATCCAACTGGGTGTGGCTTGGCTAGAGGATTGTGCTACAACAACACTTAATAATTGTCTAATGTCAATCAGCTGTTCGATGATAACGTTATTTTGTCGGATAATAATTTTATTATCCGATTGAACAACCTCACCAATTTACTGTGCTATCTCTGTTAGGCCTATGCTAGGGACGGGCATATTTTGATCCTACTCTCTCAACTATCTTCTTATAGTTAAGGTCATGATCAGACATCTAAATAGTTTGTAAATAAGCGATAATTAAATATACTAAGCGTGTGAAGACAAGATGTCTTTCTTCGTTTCGTACTGGGGGAGTGCTTTCGTACATCTGTCTTCTTCCATGAAGATCAGTAGAATATGTTGAGCTAACACATGACTCTATATTACGGTGATTCTAGTTCTTGATTTGCTAACCAATTTAGGAACTGAACAATCATGTGAGTTCATGTTCAATTACACGGATGAAGACAGTTAATAAACAAAGAAGATATCTATAAGACAAAGGATTCCTTCTTTCTATTGGAGTGGCCAAGTAATTAGTCCGTACGTGCCTTAGGTAGATACGAATTATTTACGCTAATTCAAGGCGGGTTTGACTAGATTTCCTGTTCTAGCCTTCGCAAAAAGGTGACTATCGGTAGCATTAACCTAGTAAACGATCAAGCTTCTTTTCTATTCGGTCTAAAATCTGTTCTTCTAAATGAAGGACAAGGTGTGAGAGATCCGTAACACGTCGTTCTACTTCAACTAACTTTTGTTGTAATAACCAAATATTACTCGTTGGTTATCTTCTTCAATTTGAATTGGCTCGGGACTTAATTTTTGTATTAACAACTTGTAGATCCCTTTTGGTTGGGAGCTTTCGCAAATAAGACAAGATCTGTTGTGACTTAATATACTCTAAATTTGCGAGAAAAAGTTCCTAAGGATGCAGATTGTGCGAGATAAGAGTTCACTAATTTTTCTAAAGCTTTCAAAAACGGAGTCTTGTGAATAGAAAGATTACACAAAATCAAAGAGCAATAATCGAGATATCGATTTAAATGAGTATGATCTCGAGTGGTACCTATGTTTGTGATTTCCTTCAAAGAAACACCTAACATTTCTTTCATCAATACTTCTTTTAACAATGGATTTACCTATTTCGAGATTCAAATAATCAAAGTCTTTACCAAGAAAAGTCATGTGATTACTTGTATTCCTTCACCTAGCTTGCGGTGTTTTAGTCTATCTTCTGACACAGTCTCTCGGGCTAGTCTTTGGGCATCACCACAGACTTAATATGATAAAGAGTTAGATCATTAGAATAGAGAAAATAAGAAATCCATTGTTAAAATAAGTATTGATAGAGATGGAAAAGAATGGAATATCACCTTACCAGCTACACAGCCTTTGGTCCCTAAACGAACCAGTTTTTGGGAACATAACAACAAATCAGTAGGTATTCGTTTCTCTGACTATAAAACAGAGGGGATCACGTAACACGAATCGATGATGAACATAGTAACCCTATGTTGGTCATCATGGAAGAAAATTCTGACCCCTTACAGTTGTTGTGTACTCATTACCACGACTACGATTGGTCACGAGGATTTTACCGAAATTCCACATCCCGATGATTGTCATTTACTTATTAATATTAAATATAGTGGTCGGTATCCCAAAATTTTTACTAACCCTTTTGCATCGAGTGTCGTCGAAGCGTGGTGGGTAGTAGTATTACAAATATTACAGATACTACTAGTATAGATTCTTCCCCTTCTACTTTTGCAATGTTTAGTACACATACCCTGATGGAAGAAGATGAGTATGACCTACCATACCCACAACAATCTTCACGCCTCCTCCTCCTAAATGGGATGACGAAATTCCTATACTCATGAATGAGGATACAGGATCATCAAGCATCTCAAACTTCCACAGAATCCCTGAACACCATGCCTCAAATACACCAAGACCAAACTTTGGAGGGTCACAGCACACTCAGATTCCAAGTGCAGGACAGCAACAAGGGAGACAGGCGTGGCGAAATTTCCCTTACGAGTATATTAATAACCTTCCTCGTGCTAATGTTAATGATGGTTCCATGTTAATACTTTCGGTACCCCTCACAAACTATGGGAAGAAGTAATAGGGAGATGGGAATCATCAACCATTCTTCATTGTTCAAATATCTCATTTGCCAACAATCAAGAGAAGGTTCATTACATTGAAAATCTCTTAGGTGAAACAGCTAAGTTTTATTATTTAAATTGGGTTAACACTTTTCCCACAGAGAATACAATAGGCTAGTATCCTCGGTAGACAATACACAAAACGTAACAGGTCAAATCAGGCAGTTGATCATAGGATATGATCCTTTTAGAGGAACAACAGAAATGCAGGATAAGGCCTTACTGGGATATAGAGGCTTATCATTGAAAATATGAGAGATATAGATAATTATTCTGATGCCTTCCTAAATTTAGCATCAAAATCTGGACAGGCTTTTACCCAGAACATGAGTGATAAATATTTCAGCAAGCTTCCACCACCCTTTAACATTACAATATTTACACTTTGTCCTTATCCTTTGGTTTAAGAATAAGTCACAAAAATAGCATTTAGGGGGCCGCCCTATTGCTTCAAAATAATTTTCAAAATCATGATGACAAATCTTCTGTGGTGGAGTTAGGGCTTTTAAGACCCTAGAAATATTCCAGTCCTCTGTAATCATTAAAATAGGAAAGTTAGGAGCTGAAGACATTTCTGTAGTAATGTTATCAAAATCTTCATCTATTACTGAGCAAATATCACTGTCATTATCAGGGTCATCTTGGTCAATACTAACAATATCAAAATCCTGAGGTAAATCAAGCGAGTGATAGAGGGCAAACCTTTCTGTATTACCTCTTTTATTTCTGCATTCTCTGGCGAAATGTCCTTCTTCGCCACAAACATAGCACCTACATTTTTTAGTAGGGGGTTTGTGCCTTTTGAATTTCCTGATGTGATTTTTCCTAGGTATTCCATTCCTATAATTAGTAGCTCTCCACGATTCTTTTCTTGTCCTTGGGAAAATATCCCGGTATGTATACCGCTACGAAATTATAATCTTTTACTTGTTTGGCTACCTCATTTTCTATGCATTTCCTTTTGAGGTATTCCTTAGTAAAGACAATCCTAGGGGCTATTCCCTGTGTTACTGTTGGATGGACCTTATACCATTCATCCTTTTAATCTGTGTCGGCCATGTATTCATCATCAAACATCCCATCATCGCCATAATTTTCTGGATCGGGATCTAATACTCCAGCTTGAACTAAACTGAGGCGCTCGCAGTCTTTGGGGATCCATACCTGGTAACAAGATTTTTTAACAACTGTGTCAAAGGATAAAGAATTGTAATCCTCTGCATACTTGTTGCCCAGTGATTCATATAGGCGAGCATCCCGTAAGAATTTATCACATTGTGGCTCGCTTAATCCTTCTTGATTTGTTCAATAAGTGGTGTAACCGAGAAAATGATGGAAATTTTGGCGATATTTTCCTTTTCTAATAAGGAATTTGGGACTGTACTTTGACAAAAGCTGTGCCATATTTCTCGCTTGTTTCCTTATTTCTTCATTTAGAGCCTCTCCGAATGGTAATTCTTTGAAATCTTCTCATCTTGAAAAGGCCGCTACCATTCCATAAGAAAGAAACTCCATATAATCAATCTGGACATTCCTCCCCATTAAGGACTTGGGTAGGTCTGTCAAGATTAATTACTAACTTAAGTAAACCATTATATATGTATTCTCCATCGTATTGAACCATTGTGTAACGTCCCGGTCAATTCGTATCTTCCATCTCGAAGGTGTTCTATGATGCAGATCCAATAATCGAATCTGTAGGTTGATCAATCTCTGGAGATGTCACTTTCTATGAGTGGTTGGATTTCAAAGAAAGGGACAAGGTTTGATAAGTGCTCTGTACAACTCTTCGTTTGTTGGGATTTAGGCGGGATATCTGTAGCCTATTATAGGATCTGTGTTCCCAGCAGTTATGCAGATGATTATGCAGTATCCAAGATCCTGACTTTTGAGATTGAGTCTTCGGAAATGTTCTCTCATGCTCTGGTTCTCTTTTCGTTCATTGTTCAGCTCTGTTGTAAATTCAAGTTACATCGAAGCAGAGAGACATTAGTGAATTCATACTGCTTTAACCTCGTTTTCTAAGAGGAAATCTCTGACCTATTTGTGGGGGTAGTTCCGCTATGGACTTTCCTTCCACGAAAATAGGTGGTGGTAGAATCTTTGTGGCCCGATTCCGTGCTTCTTGGAAACTATAAAATCCCTGCCAGAAGGGCCTAGAGCTATTTCCAATTGCTTTGACCAACTCAGGGTAATTAATGTAAATTCGGCCTTTCTCCTCTGAACAAGACATAGAACGAGAAGTTCTTGCTTAGAGGTTTTTCTAAAATCTTTGAAAAGTAAAAATTGAGAGCATTTAAAGCTGCATGTGCTTCGTTTATTGTAGAAGCATTCCATAAAGCATCTAATAAACATTGTTTGTGATTCATCGGGGGTAGGCAAGTGAGGCAAAGGTTTGAAAGCTTTGCCGTGTCCTCGGTGGATATTTAACCGAAGCGTGCTTCCGAATGTCATTATTTCCTTAGTAGGTTCGATGAATCTCCTTGTTCATTCTTAACCTAAGTGTCTTCCCTTTGTTCATCTCGACTTCGCAAAGTTAAAGGAAGCGCTATTAGATATAATCCTAGATAATTTATCTGCTCCTGTGTTATCTTTACCTTTGATATGTTCCATGTTAACTGTCACACTTTTGTACAAGTAAGATAATCACAAAATTTTACCCATCTATTTCTACTGAGCTTGCGAGTTGTGGCAAGCTTGTTATAAAAATTAATTATAGCTTCACAATCTGTCCTAAGAGTAAATTCTTTTTTATCAAGAATGAAAATTTTAAACTTTTCTAAGCTATATCTGATTATTGCTCTTTGATTTTGTGTAATCTTTCTATTCACAGTACCTCCGTTTTTGAAAGCTTTAGAAAAATTAGTGAACTCTTATCTGCACAATCTGCATCCTTAGGAACTTTTTCTGCAAATTTAGAGTATATTAAGTCACAACAGATCTGTCTTATTTGCGTAAGCTCCCAACCAAAAGGGATCTACAGCTTGTTAATACAAAAATTAAGTCCCGAGCCAATTCAAATTGAAGAAGATAACCAACGAGAATATTTGGTTATTACAACAAAAGTTAGTTGAAGTAGAACGACAAAGTTACGGATCTCTCACACCTTGTCCTTCATTTAGAAGAACAGATTTTAGACCGAATAGAAAAGAAGCTTGATCGTTTACTAGGTTAATGTTACCGATAGTCACCTTTTTGCGAAGGCTAGAACAGAAAATCTAGCCGAAACCCGCCTTGAATTAGCGTAAATAATTCGTATCTACCTAAGGCACGTCGTACTAATTACTTGGCCACTCCAATAGAAAGAAGGAATCCTTTGTCTTATAGATATCTTCTTTGTTTATTAACTGTCTTCATCCAGTGCTCGAACAGGAACTCACATGATTGTTCAGTTCCTAAATTGGTTAGCAAATCAAGAACTAGAATCACTTCGAATATAGAAGCCGTGTTATGATCATGACCTTAACTATAAGAAGATAGTTGAGAGAGTAGGATCAAAATATGCCCGTCCTAGCATAGGCCTAACAGAGATAGCACGTAAATTGGTGAGGTTGTTCAATCGTATAATAAAATTATTATCCGACAAAATAACGTTATCATCGAACAGCTGATTGACATTAGACAATTATTAAGTGTTGTTGTAGCACAATCCTCTAGCCAAGCCACACCCAGTTGGATAAACGACTTGACTACAAGGATAAGTAATCTTTCCTTAGGAAAGGAACAGAAACCTTTAACCCGATTTACTTGTGGACCTCATCTAGTATGGAAGAAACCTCGGGATCCAAAGCCATAGTAACCACCGATAAAATTAGAAAATTCAACACATTTTCTACACTTGTGAATAAATGGAATGGTCATAAGCTTAGAGAATTCGGCGTACTTGTCGACCCCGACAAACAATTAGATGTATTACATTATAAAGGAAGATCTAGCCCCGGTGAAATACTCATACACACATGGTTTATGGGAAACTAAACAGAAGGTATATGAACACTTTAGTGAAGAAACAAAGTCGTTGCACAAAGTGAGGATCAAGTAATAATCCCTTTTATCAATAGAGATAGTAAACAAGTTACTTGATCAAGACCTTTTAATCATACATATTGGACTTGTTTTGATTAAGATCACAGACTAACCGTAGATCTCAAGTCGGGGTGGACGTGTTATATTAAATCTTGTTGATACAAGATACATAAGAATGATATACAAAGGGCTATCATTGGTACAATGGAGGTAGATATGGCTCAAACAAAGGAGTGATCTACATGGCACCAAAAATGCAGTATGATGCAAGAATGTACTTTGCCAAACACTTCCAACTTATTATCAAGACCAGAGGATATGAGGACTTCCACAGGAAGGACAAAACCTTGCAATAACAAAGATCCTCACAGTAGATTCGAGTAATAACACTAACAATAATTTTAAATTAAAAATTGACAGAGTTATGCAGTACCTAGGCAGTCAAGGAATCAAAGCTATAGAAGGAAAAGCCTTCACAACAAAAGACCTAGCTGGAAAAGAATGGAATATATACATACATATACACACACACACAGATATATATATATATATATATATATATATATATAAAAGAAAATCATGCTTTTGGCTGTTATAAATTAGACCAACTAGCTGATAAATCAAACAAACTTAAATAAAAAAAAACTACCGTATTGATTTTTGTCATGGAGAAAATAATTGTCAATTTAGACAAAACCTTCATCCTATAATAGAAATCCATTCAATCATATTTAGTAAGAAAATTGAAACATAAATTAATGGAAAAATGACATAGAAATATCACTTGAATCTCAAAATCCTACCGACAACAACAATAATGAGATTAATAAGAACAGCAAAATAATTAGCAACTCGTTTTGTTAGGAAATCACGTGTTTGATATTTTGAAATTCAAATGGTATTGTTTTGGGATTTTCCCTAAATTTTAGTCTCATTTTCTGAGAAAATGCAACCGCAAAAGGATAAACAAACCTTGATTATTTTATTTAATGATTATTGATTTGTTTTGCTTTTTGTTTCTTCAAACCAAACAGGGGCATGAACGCCCAAGACCCTTTAGTCTAGTACCCTTGTAAAAAAAAAAAAAACAATGAACTTTTTAATTAAGATACAATGATATTATATTTTGTGGATAAAAAATACAGGGAGAATGACAGATTTTTTTATTTTTTTTTATAAAAAAAAATAGTAAAATCCCAAATCAAGTTTGTTATTAAGAATTGATAAAGTAATGAGGAGACTTGATAAGCAATTTACAACTCATTTTACGATAAATTTCTAATTTAGGATTTTTCAATTTCAATGTTCTTTTTTTGTTATTCTCCCTAAAATAATACATATATTTTTAGAACAACTTTGAGTATATAAAGAAATAAATAAATATAGAATGTTTTGATGATATAATTGTTAAAAATTACTACCTCCGGTCTTAATTATAGGAACACTTTTGTAGTGCAAATTACACTACAAAAGTATTCCTATAATTAGGACCACAGGGAGTAATTATTTTATATCAGAAAACAATTTTTTTTCCCCAAAAGAGGGCTATTCTCTCAACATAAAATTAAATTAACGAGGGACTAAATCTCATACACTCTTTGTCAAACAAGCATCAAGATGAGATGGACACACATCCAAAATCTTGCTATAAGAGAAGCCCTCCTTTGCCAAAGCATGGACATGGCTATTCTAATCTTTAGGAATATGTCTTAATTGCCACTCCTAGTTAAACTCCATTGATTCGGATAAATACCAAGCTACAAGTAGAATACAAGTAGAAGTGTTGCAATTGCTCCTCAACATCTCAGTTCAATTCTTAGAATCATATTCCAGAGTAACTTTTCCAAACCCCAAAAATCCCAAGCTAATGATAGCCCTTTTAAGTGAGTGTTTGGTAATTTCTGAATCCTTAGTTCCAAAAGTCATTTTCTGCAAGTCGAGACAAAACTCCTTTCACATAGTTATTTCATAAATCATAAATACGATTCTCCAAAAACTAATCCAAACACATACAAACCCAGCCAGCCAGATGGAGGTGGTTGCCAAATAGTCACATTGATGGTAGAAGATTAGACATTAATAGGTGATAATTCGTTGACCTGAACAAATGATTTCCGATAATGTAGAATAATAGAAGCAGGCGCATGAGGCTTTCTGAAGTTTCATTCTTTATTTTTTTTTTATATACAAATTTTAGGAGAGGGGTTGGGTTCACCCACAGTTCAAGGGCAGGCGCTATGACTTTGCTCCTCAGGGCATACAGGACTGAGAGTACACATGCCTTCACCTCAGCCTGCGTTTCCACAAGTTAACATCAACTAGGATGCCTCCTCCAGCGCTTTGACTAACTCCAGAATCGAACCATCTCCCTTTGGTGAGAGTGTCCAATCCCTTTGCCAAACATGGCCTAATTGTCTTCGCTAGATAGCCCATTACTTACCCAAAAAAAAACAATCACATCCACCAAAGGCTTTTTTTTTTTTTTGCTCATCCGGTATCCAGAGCTTCGCCCTGACTAATCCGGATCCGACCCATGTCACGCACCTGGCTATGGTGGGAGAGTCTCCCAGTGGGGCTTTTCTGCATTCACAAGGCTCGAACTCGAGACCTTGCTTAAGCGACACAAGTCGCTTACCACTTGTGTTGTAATACCCCAAAAATACGTATCATAATTTGGTAAAATTATACCTATAGAAAGTAGGTGAATATGGGATATCAAATATTAAGTTATAATTATATTAAGTTATAATTATTTTATTTTCTAAAGGAAAATCTCTTGGAAATTAGAGAATCTAAGGGCCAAAGTGCCAAATGACGGAAATGCCCCTAAGGGACATAAATACTTAGGAAAATTGTGAAAGCTATAAAAGAAGCAAGTAAAAATCTATTTGAAATAGGGAAGGATATTGTCCCTAATTTAGGTAATTTAATAAGTTACGAACTTGGAGAAAATGTAGATGAATACTCAAAAAGTAAGGAAATGACCGTAAAACCCCTGTAGGTGCTAAGATAATGCAAGAGACATGAAAGCAAAAATGTCAATACAGAAGTCATAAGGTAATGAAGCATCCTAAGTAAGAAAATCATCAACTATTGATATGAAAGTAATTAGGAAATTATTGGCTAATTACTTAAGCTTAAGTAAAGGAAATTCACAGGTAATTATGTAAAACCCTAAAATTAGTGGTTTTTGGTTTAAAATTAGTAAAACTATGTTTACTAATTAATTGGAGATTTTGAAGAAAAATAGATGAGTTTAGGTATTTTTAAGCCTAAATGCAAGAATGGACCAATGGGAAAATTTTGTAAAAATTATGTAAAAATAATTATTTAATTAATTAAATAATTAATAAAAAAACGAAATAAAAAAAAAGGGCAGAAAAAAAAAGAAAAAAAAATGAAAATGAAATGAAAAATAATTTTTGCAAGTTGCAATTATTTTAATATTATAATTAATTAAAGTGAAATATTATGAATAGTAATTTAGAAATTAGGAAACGGATCCTATCTGGAGATCTAGGAATGAGATTTCCAAAGTCATGGTAGAATATTGATCAGTGGAATTTTATCTTCCGTTAGACTCTTACGAAAGTTAATTCTGAAGCCGTTTGTGCATTTTCCTAATAAGACGAAATAGGGAAAAATGCGATAGGCACATTTTTGGATATGAAAGAAATAAATTCTAACTCAACATCTAGGAATGAGTTTGAATTTATCTGGACATATTTGGAATTAGTGAATTTTTCTGAAGAAGTTGATGATTTCAGAAATGCGTTCTGAAACCGGACGCGTTCGGACACGTTTTTCGAGAAAACTTCAACTGGACTGTTGGAGCCCTATATGGAATCAAAATTTAGGTTAACTTGGACATTTCTAGTAAGTGAGAACATGTCTTCAAAGTTGTAAATCCAGAATTTTGAGATTTCTCCGAAATCACGCGAATCGGGGAAATTCTATTAGACCGGGTTTTAAAGCAACCCAAGCCACCATTTTTGGACCACTCCCTTGCAGCCACATCACCCTAGATTTCGGCCAAGCATGCTTCCATGGACCAAGATTGAACACCATTTGTGTTGAATTTTCCATGGTTAAGATCAATTTGCAAAATTCCATTTAGGTCCTTAAGTTTTTCTATAAATAAGAGGCCAATGCTCTTGAATTCTTCACACCATCCTCTTGAGCTCCTTGGCCGAAATCCTAGAGGGAGAAAGAAGAGAGAGAATCTCGGAAAAATTATCCTAAGTTCTTCAACTGTAAGTCTTTCGGGCTTTAGTTTTTAAGTTCGAGTTTTTAGTTCGGTAGTTAGTAGAATTGTTGGTTAGATTTAGGAAGTAGGGAATGAGATTCCTACTATTGTTTTTAGGCCTCATTGCATTGAAAAATGCCTGACGAGGTAAAAAACTTGGTAGGGATCGAGTACCTGAAAAGTTGAAGCTTTTGTATCTCTTTCAAAAGTAGGGGTTATAATGCTAGAATAGCCTTTAATTTTTCAAGTATGATTGGATATCATATGGGAGGGCTATTTTAGTCTTTATTTTTGAAAATCAAAATGGCGTCGAAGTTCTGGCGAAATTTTGGGAAGAAAAGTAGTCAAAGTAACGAAGTGCTGGCGAAATTCCGCCAATTAGGGGTATAGGGGCAAAATGGTAATTTTTACCTAAAATGCCAGTTATAATGCCAAATCACTAATGAAAGTGATATTACTCCTATAGGACATCGAAACTCGATCCGCTGCCGTTACGCCGTCCGACGTGCCGCCGTTGGACGTTTACTGCTTTTAAAACGTGCCGTTTCCGCCAGAATTGCCGACGTTCGTCAATGAAGGTACGTTCGCGTACTGTAACACTAACGCTGATGATTATTGAATGTGTATATGTGTTGATATGTTGTGTAAATAGTTTGATGCCGAAGGCAAGGCTAGTCTATGTGGGTAAGCCAAATAGTCGCCGTAAAGTCGGTGAGGCCCCCATGATAGACACTTACCTGGTCATGCTATTCAGTGCTATATGAACCGTGTCTATGGAACCGTACTTAGACGCACCGTGTCTATGGAACCGTACTTAGATGCATCGTTTCTATGGAACCGAACTTAGATGCACCATGTCTATGGAACCGTACTTAGACACACTGTGATTAAGGTATCGTACTTAGATCACTATTACAGTTTTTATGTTGTTATTTAATGATCATGTACCGGCTTGATCGATGTTGTAAAATTTACAATACCTGTTGGACATATACTGTTTATAAGCATGAGGTTAACCGTTACTTGAGATCCAATGCGCTAAATTGGATCTCAGCTATAGCTTCAGGGTTCGGAGGACCGGAGGGCCGAGAAGAGAAGCAAGCAGACCATGTAGAAGATTCGGTTGAAGATTTCCTTTGAAATTTGTACCGCTGTTGTATCCAGCCAGACTTACGACATTTTATAAGTACATATCAGTTACTCAATGCTCCGATGCTCTACTCTGATTATTTAAAATGATGTCTTAATGAAAAAAATTTTTTTTACTGCTTTTGGAAATTGGGTTGTTACATGTGTCATTAATTTTTTCCTAAAATTTAGATCATTTCCAATATTACCTCTACTAATTGCATTAGACTCTAATATCGTATTAATTATTACTCTCAAGTCTCACCCACTACCCTTAATAATTATAGCTATACATGGAAAATAATATTTAATGTTCTTTGGAAACAAGCAAGTGTTTTATAAAAATGACTAAATACATTTGTTAGTTGGTGTCTTATAATAAGGACCGGAAAAAGTATCACCTAATACGTTTCCACCAAGCAGAATGCTCAAAGTCGGCTCCCCATCGGCTTCAAACACAAATCACCGTAGACAACAGTGATCCGGCTTGATCCCCCAAAAAAAGCATTGGGATCCGTTCCAAGCTACTAGCTTATAAAATTTTGCATGTGGCTTCATGAAAATTTGAATTTCTCCCTTCGTCATTCCCCAACAAATTTCCCCTCCTCTGTGTTTCTTATCAACTTTAGATATAGTCATAGAACCAAATGAGGAAGCAGTAGGAACTCAAAAGTGGGTTGAAGCTAAGAATGGCAAGATGCAAGCTCTAGAAAACAATCACCCATGGGATGTGTTTCCTTTGCCTAAGGGGAAGAAGGCCATTGGTTATAAGTGGGTATACAAAGTTAAGTTTGATTTAGCGGGAAATAGATAAGTATAAAGCTATAGATTGGTAGTCAAGTGATATAGTCAAAAGGAAGACATAGATTATCATGAAACTTTTTGCTTGTGGTAAAATGTTTACTGTCTGATTAGTTCTTAAACTTTCAGCAATTAATTCATGGAATTTATATCAGATGGATGTAAATAATGTTTTTTTTAGGGAGATCTCAAAGAGGAGGTCTATATGAGAATCCCACAGGGTTTTGAACGAAAGAGGAGCATATGGTGTGTAGGTTAAGGAAATCACTTTATGGCTTGAAACAAGCCTCAAGCAATGGAATTGGAAATTAACATAGGCTCTCATAGATGGAGGGTTTAAACAAAATAAAAATGATTATTCACTCTTTATTATGCAATGTGAATATGTGATGATGGTGTGGTATTTATCTTATTATACATTGATGATCTCTTAATTACTGGTAGTTCTGAGAATGGTATTGCATATACTAAACATCTATTACATAGTAATTTTAAAGATTAAGGATTTAGGTATGATGTGATACTTTCATGGCATTGAAATCGCAAAGTCAGAGAAAGGGATTGTTTTATTTCAGCATAAACATGTACTAGGTCTCTTGTCTGAAACAAGGATGAGCGGTTACAAACCCTTAATGGTTCTAATGGCTCAGAATCTTAAGTTGATATCATACCGAGAAGGAAAGGACTTAAAGGACTTGCTGTTGTCCGGTCCCAATAAATACCGAAGAGCAAAGATTGCTGTTATCTGATTTTAAATTTAAAACAGGTTTGTGTAATTTTTTATCGGCTCCTTAGATTTTTTTTTTTTAAAAAAAAATTTATATACATTAGTGTTTATATTGATAATCTATTAGTTAGAACGGACATGGATACCAATTAAATTATATGCAGATTGTCACAAAATACAATTTTTTTTTTTTTAAAAACAAGGAAATGGAATGTATTTATTATTAACATAAAAATAAAAATAATTAACCATCATATGAATAAAATTAACCAAAACACCCTTCATTAATTCCCCTAACTCCCAAAACTACGTCGTTTTGGGAGTTAACGGAGTTAATAAAGGGCATTTTTGTATTTTTGTTGTTGTATTTATCATATGAATTTTACCAAAAAATCCTCCATTAGTTCTCCTAACCTCAAAACTACGTCGTTTTTAGAGTTCATTAATTCTTCTAACCCCAAAACGACGTAGTTTTGGAGTAACTTGACATAACCTTATGTCAAGTGACATGACAAACGATAACCATATATATATGGTTATCGTTTGTCATGTCACTGACATAAGGTTATGTCAAAATCACCCAAAACTACGCTTTTGGGATTAGAGGAATTAATGAACTCTCAAAACGACGTAGTTTTGGGTCAAAGGAATTAATGAAGGATCTTTTAGTAAAACTCATATAATAAATTCTAAAATAAAAATACAAAAACACCCTTCATTAATTTCCTTAACTCCCAAAACGACGTAGTTTTGGGCTCACTTGACATAATCTTATGTCAAGTGACATGACAAATGATAAACCATAATATTAACTGTATATATTACAATAACTGAAGATAAAAATTTAAATTTATATTTAAAATTGAAAAAAAAGGAAAAAATAAAGAATTTACATGGAAGGATTTAAATTTTGGAGGTATAATCCCAAATTATGTTTTTAGAAGAAAGAGAGAGAATAAATATAGAAATTTTTAGAATAAAACAAATGGAAAAGAAAAGAATTAGAGTGAAAAAAACAAAAAAAAAGTACTAGAGCGTTTTTTTGTGTGGATATAATACTAGAGCGTTTTTTAAGAAGAGAGAAATTGAGTAAAAAAAGGCTAAAAGTCAAACACCCACCTACTATACTAGATTTTTGGGAGAATCACACACAGGTCCCAAGGATGACAAAAAAATACAATGAGGTCCCAACAAGAATTCACATTACACAAAAGTCCTTAGGGACTTCTGTGTAATTATATGTGAATGTAAAATGACCATTATGGACAAAGGAAATTTACAATGCATAAAGTATAAATTTACAACTGAAAAAGTATAGATTTACAACAAATTTTAAAACCATCGTTTTTTCCATTTTGACTTCTAGAGGCTATTTACAACACACAAAGTATAAATTTACAACCGAAAAGTATAGATTTACAACAAATTTTAAAACCATCGTTTTTTCCATTTTGACTTCCGAGGCTATTAACAACACACAAAGTATAAATTAACAACCTGAAAAAGTAAATATTTACAACAAAGTTTAAAAATCGAGTTTTTCAATTTTTGACTTTCGAGGCGATTAACAACACACAAAGTATAAATTAACAATCGAAAAAGTAAACATTTACAACAAAGTTTAAAAATCAGAATTTTTCCATTTTTGACTTTCGGAGGCGATTAACAACACACAAAGTATAAATTAACAACCTGAAAAGTAAATATTTACAACAAAGTTTAAAAATCAGAATTTTTCCATTTTTGACTTCCGAGGTGATTAACAACAAACAAAGTATAAATTAACAATCGAAAAGTATAGATTTACAACAAAGTTTAAAAATCATACTTTTTCCATTTTTGACTTCCAGAGGCGATTAACAACACACAAAGTATAAATTAATGAAAGAAATATACTTTTTAAAAAGTTGTTAATCCCTTTTCGTATTTTGATACGAATGACTTTGTTAATCCCTTTTCGTATTTTGATGGGTGGGGAAGAAGTTGTAATTATAGCATACACCTAGGGCAAGTGACTTCATGTAACCCTTTTTTGTATTTTGATGGGTGGGAAAGAAGTTGTAATTATAGCATACACAAGGAAGTCAAATTATATGATATTAAGTTCAATGAGTAGGTGCAAATAGCCACTTACTCATACAACTTAATACTTTGAAATTATATATGAAATTATATTGCTGTCAAAATTCTCAAAAGTTGTTGTGAATTTATGCTTTTTCAGTTGTTAATTTATACTTTGTGTGTTGTTAATCGCCTCTGGAAGTCAAAAAATGGAAAACTATGATATTTAAACTTTATTGTAAATCTATACTTTTTCAGTTGTTAATTTATACTTTATTTGTTGTTAATCGCCTCTGTTGTAAATATTTACTTTTCGATTGTTAATTTATACTTTGTGTGTTGTTAATCGCCTCTGAAGTCAAACTCAAATGGTTGGGAGAGAAAGTGAAACTCGATGGTTGGGAGAGAAAGTGAAAGTCCGAACAATCTTGATCGTTGCCATTGTTTGATCTCTCCGAGAAATCGCAAGCACTCACACTGCTCCGGTTCTTCTGATGGCTTTACCGAGAAAAATTAACCACTTTCCATCTCCAAGAGACACAGAGATCGATTACACATGACAATCGACATTACTCGTAGGAATCCGAGAATTTGCAACAAAACACGTTATGCAAGTCTCCTCGCTTTGTTTGCCTCCGCCGAAACCGAGCACCCTCTGTTCTTGGAAGCACAACGCAGTACAAAATATTTCTCAAACTCTCCCTCTCTCTCTCACTCACGGTGGAAGCGTCTCGCCGGCGACGGTGGTGGATGAGGAAGCCGCCGGCGAGATGGCCAGTCCGAGAGGAAGAAGAAGAAGGTCCCGATCGAGAGTCTCCAAGGCCTCGTTCGTTCGTCCGCTCGCTTTTCTCCGGGAGAGAGAGAAGAAAAAGGGGAGAGGAGAGAGGAGAGAGGGAAGGTCAACCAGGTCATTTTACATTCACAAATAATTACAACTAGGTCCCTTGGGACTTCAGTGTAATTTCATGATTTCAAGGGACCTAATTGTAATTATCTCTACTCCTTGGGACCTGTGTGTAATTCTCCCTAGATTTTTTGTTTTGTTTTTAGAAGTGACTAAAAGTAGCTTTAGCTTTTATGAGGTTTTTTTTCGGAAGCCCGATAGACAAAAAGCTACCTCAAACATCTCCTATAGAGCATGTTTCCACTTTCCAATGAGTTATTTTTTTTTTTTCATCAAGAACTCTCCAAACGCTCACTCCAAACATGCTCATAGATATTTGATCAACATATCCATTTTGTCTTATTTACTCTTCTCCTCTTTTCATGCCAATAGAATAAAAGGGGAAGTTATTTAGTTCAATTAATGCCAAACATTTCCTTAAGTCTTTTTTTTTTCCAACAAACATTTCATTAAGTTTTAATTTAAGTAAACGGTTGCAAGTTCAACTCTCCATAAATGATGGGTGATTTTTTTTTTTTGGGTGATTGATATTAAAAAATGTATATATAAAATAAACATTTTTAACACTACACAAACATTTTTAAATCGAGTAATAATGCATGTCTGTTAAGTGTAGCTACCATTTGTTACTTTATGATGCTTAGACATCTAGTAGATATCCCCTACACTAAAGTAATGGATGTTACTTATATATAACATATATTGTAACACCTCATTCAAAACGACTTATATACTTAACATTCAATCCGTTAAATGTTACTTATGAGCTTAGAGACTCTATCTCAACAAATCTCAACAAAACTTGAACAACACTTACTTAATATTTTCAAATATTAGTTTAGAGGTTTAGTTTCAAACAAATATTTATCAACCGAAATATTTTAGGATGAAAAATAATCCAAGTCACATGGAAATTAAATATAAAGTGACATAAAGATGCACGAAGAGCCCAATGAAGCCTTCAAGGCTCACTCCACAGACGCTTTCCCTTACTTCTTAGTAGAACATTCACCTAAAAAAAAGTTAATATAATGGGATGAGATTAATCCACATCTCAATAACAACTGAAAGTTTCTACTACACACAAGCAAACCACATATGATTCAAAAGAAGGAGTTGATTACATATATACTTGCATATATCATAATCCTCATACAAAACGATTTCACATTGAATCATCATTATATCAATCTCTATTTACATCACAACATGTAATATGCAAGATAAAACCCTCCTTATATTATCGTCCATCCTTATTCCTGTAACATCCTGAAATTTATTTAGAATAGATTAATGGTAATTAATTTACCAAGAAAATTCATTATAAGAGTAAAATTTTTTAATGCTAGATAAAATAATAATAATAATAATTTTTACTATTATAATATATTAACATATTGTAAAATATTATGTGTGCGCGCGCATATTAGAAACGTGGTCGACTTTAAAGAAAAAGGGGGAGGGAGTAATAACTTTTACCTCCATATACCCCCCCCAATTTCACCCCTAACTACCCTTCACCCAACTACCTCCAATTCACCCCAACTACCCCCAATTTCACCCAAATTACCCCCTCCTCAACCACTATAAATACACACCTTCGGATACGTATTCAGGCAGAGCAAGCAAGTGTGAGAAAAACAGAGAGAGGAGAGAGGGAAAACGTAGAGATAATTATTTGGGGATACTGGTAGTTGCTTTTGGTGATTACTTGGGAATTAGCGAGTAACAGGTAACTCTGAATATTCTTCCATATACTTGTAAATTGTGTATGATTATAAATTATATTTTTTATATAGACTGATTTATATGTCTATGTATTATAATATTATTATTATTATGAAAACTGAATATTACAGTTTTGTACCCACCAAAATTACATCTTGGGCCCAACAAAAAATTACGGTCTTGCCCCGAATTTCAGAAATGACAATTTAGCCCCAAATTTCAGAAATGATAGTTTAGTCCCGAATTTCATAAATGACAAATTGATCCGATGAGGTTTTATGAAATGTTTGGTTTATCTTGTGATGATATTTTATATGAATGGAAGCTTGTTTTAATGTACTTTATTTTATTAACATAATTATCAGGGCGGATGTATGTGTGATGGGTTGGAGTAAGGAGGAATTTGAATGATAAGATTTCTTTTTGTCACCACTCGGTGTACAGTGGATGGTACTTGTCAGGGCCCCTTCTTCCATATTTTCCTTTGGCCGAGATTACATTGGAGTTGTGGGACACGTGAAGCCTCCTTAGTTGTTATTTTTAAGGAGGGGAGCCATAGTCCATACTTAGGCTCTATGCTTTTGGCCGGGTGCATCTTAGGTTTTGGTGAGCTTGGAACCATCCAGTCAAATGAATGAGTTTCTGTCGGATTATATGTTAGCCTATGGCTCCAGTCAGCGGTACAAGGGTGGACGATGATATAAGGGAGGCTGTATATTGTATATTGTATAATTGTATAGTTTACAATTTGACATAATGATTATTACTTTTGCAAAAGAATTTTTTTATGAGAAATTATGATATTACAATATATGTGTGTCTATATATATATATAGGTAATCAACTCCTATTTTTGTCATATATAATTTGCTTGTGTACGGTAGAAACTTTCAGTAGTTACTGAGACGTGTGATCTCATCCTATATTAACATTTTTTAGGTGAACATTCTAGTAGGGAGCAAGGGAAGACACCTATGGAGTGAGCTTTGAAGGCTCTTTTGTACTCCTGTAGCTTATATTATGCTATTTTTATTTGCCATGACCCTAGGACTTCCACAATGTATTTGACTTTGAAATATTTTGGAAAACGTATTTTGACTTTGTATTATGAATTTTATTTGAAATGGTTATGTAATTTAATGATTTGGATATTGATCATCCCTGTTGGAGGTATTTCAAACATTTTGGCTAAGTTTTCAGTTGTTGAATTTGGGGTGTTAAATTTTTGGTATCAAAGCTAAACGTTCCATGACAATTTCGTTTATTTTCTAAAATGATTTTCTTTAAACTTTTTAGAAGTCATGGCAAAATAAATATCATAACATGTGCACTTCCCTTCGTTTAGATCTAGAATTTATTTAGCTACTTGTTTCTTATTTAGTGTCCTTATAGGGATAATCGTAGGAGGAAAGAATGGGGAGAACTCGAAGGACTAATTCAAGCCCGCCTCCTCTACCAAATGGTCCCCCTCCTCAGGATACCAATGCCATTTTAGCGGAGTTACGGGCTGCAATCCTGGATGTAAGAGAGAAAGTGAATAGGCACGAGGATGAACTAGCAAAGAGAAGAGGCCAAGGTGGTAATCAAGGGAAGGAGAAGATTCCAATTAGGGAAACCATTCCCCTTGATGATCATTCTAGGGGTGGCAGTCGTACTTGCACTGAATCAAGAGGCGGTAGCAGTTCCCATTCTCAGTATCACCCTTCACCTATTACTGAGGTTTGGGAAAAATTCTGAAAGTTCACTCCTCCAATGTTTGAGGGGAAGCTAGATCTAATCGAAGCACTAGAATGGCTAAAGCATTTGGAAAATATTTTTAGAGTTATTGAGATCAGCTCTCAACAAAAGGTGCTAGTTCTTTGAGCAATTAATGCAGAAAGCGGCTCGAGAATGGTGGGAAAGCACAAAAATAAATGATAATGTCGAGATGACTTGAGAAGAGTTTAAAGAAAATTTAGAGAATTATTATTTTCCCCTTCAATCAGAATAGAGAAGGAGGCTGAATTCCTTACATTCAGGCAAGAGGATTTACACGAAGACGAATTAATTACTCGCTTTTTGGAGTTGTCTAAATTTTGCAAGTATTTGCAAAACAACTCTAAATGGATGTGTGCTCGATTAGTGGAGAAAGCTAGACCAGATCTAAAAACGGCTTTGTCACCATTCCTTGATGGAATAAAGGATTTCAAAGAGATATGTGAAAAATTACACACGATAGCTAGAAGCAAGCAAGAAGAAGAAGCTGAGAAGATGAAGGGATTCTGAGCTAGATCTACACCTCCCATGAGACCTACAGGGGGAATCACTAAGAAGCATAGTCATAACTTCAGTGGTGTGAATATGAGATTCAGTCAACCATCAAGAAATCATTCTGGTGGACCTCAAAGGAGTCAATCTAGTGGAGGACAGAACTCTTATAGGGGATCCATAGCTCCTGTTGCTAGCACCGCTAACAGTCAGAAGTGTGCCAAGTGTGGAAAGGTACACCAATGACATTGTGTGACATGTTTCAAGTGTGGAAAGCCAGGACACATCTCCAGGTTCTGTGAGGAAGAGCCTCGAGGAGCCAATAATGCTAGAACTACAGTTCCAGGCAAAGTGTTCGCACTATCACACCAGGAGGCAAGTGCTTCACCAAATTTGATTAAAGGTATCCTCAAACTCCAAGGCCTTGAAGTTGAAGCTTTATTTGATTTGGGTGCTACACACTCTTTTATATCGTATGCTTGTGTGACTCGATCGAATTTAAGTATGTGCGAATTGCTTTTTGGTATGATTATTTCTACACCGCGGAGCTTCGGTCAGTGGTGGAGCTAGGATTTAGAGTTTATGGGTGCACAATTAGTGTAGGGGTTCGAGGGCAGCGCCCCCGAATTTTTTTTAAGGAAAGTTTTAAATGCATTAAGATTGTATCGTCGACATTTTCTGGAAGGAAAAAAGTTTGACAAGATTAAAGAACATGTTGCAACCTATAAGAAATGAAAGAATGAAGAATTATAATAACTAGAAGGTGGGCAAGCAAACCAAAATGCTGGCTTTGTCTTCAATTCATCAAACTCCGAAGGATAGAATCTAGCAAACTCAATCAACTTTTCATTGTTAAAATTAGCAAATGAATCACGAGGATCAAGACAACTCAAACACTCAAGCAACTTGATATTGACATTATCAAATCGATCATTCAACTCTTGAACCTGAGGTGGTAATTGAAATTGAGATGCTGGTGGTGGTTGGGAGGATTCTCGAGAATAGGATTGCATTCTCAAGTATTAGCAGAATCTTCGTATTTCAGATTTAAACAGTTTGTAATTCTCGAGAACGGATTTAGGATTCTCGAGAATTAACCTCTGATTCTAAGAAAATATAGCATACCTTGCATGCCCACTGGCTTCTGTTGCAGTTTTTCTATCAATGTCCCAAAATTAATACCCTCTCATTTGCCTATAAATGCCCAGAAATGGGGGTGGATCGAAAATCACGATGCAACGACAGAGGAGCGGCAACGTGGCTGAATGATTCGGGGGCGGATCGATTTGGCTGAATGATTTGAACAATTTGGGGACAAATTGATTTGGCTGGACGGAGAGTGAGAGTTGAGACAATGAAATTGAACGATTTGAACGATTTGGGGGCGGAATGGCGGATTGATTTGGGGGCGAAGCGAGAGAGTTGAGAGTTGAGAAAATGAAATTAGCGGAATGGCGGATCGTGACTGCGTGAGAGTTGAGGGTTGAGAAAATGAAATTGACAAAAAAAAAGGGATAAGCAAGGCGTTCGAACCCGGGATCTTTACACAGATGGCGAAAGCTTTAACCAATTAATCCAACCAGATCTATTGTAATAAGATTCCTTCACAAAATATATATTTTTTAAATTTTTTATGGGCTCACTTGCCCACATAGGCACTAGTGTGCCTCCGCCCTTGGCTTTGGTGAAAACTTCTAGGGCTTGCTTAAATTGTATAATTGAGTTTGATAGTAGGAATTCAAATATAGATCTTGTTTGTCTACCCATGAAGGGTATTGACGTGATAATAGGAATGGATTGGTTGTCAGCAAATGACGTCATCCTTGACTATAAGAGAAATACTATATCTCTTGCGGATGACTCTATGAGTCATAGTAGACCACAATTGTTGTCTGTGGTACAAGTTGAAAAGTCTATTCGTAAGGGTTGTCCGCGTAAATGGTGTTTTTCTCCATTCAAGTAGAAGTGGAATAGGGGATAGGAGGAATCGAAGTAGTGAACGAATTTCCGGAAGTATTTTCAAAGGAGATGACAGGTTTACCCCCAGAGAGAGAAGTAGAATTTTCTATTGATCTCTATACCTGGAACGGGACCTATCTCTAAAGCTCCTTACCGAATGTCTCCGTCGGAACTAGCATAATTGAAGAAGCAGATTGAAGAGTTGATGGAAAAGGGTTTCATCAGGCCCAATGTATCTCCTTGGGGATCGCCTGTGCTCTTTGTGAAGAAGAAAGATGGGAGCCTGATGAAAATGAAAGGAAATCACCAAGAGGGGGGTGAATTGGGGATTTTAAAATCTTTTGAATTAACCTTGCACCCAAGATGAAGTGAAAGTAAAGAGATAGGGAATAAGAGCTTGACACGAAAAGTTTATCCCGGTTCGGTCCTAACTCTTGACCTACGTCCAGTCCTCGACTCTCTGGGTTTTCTACCATCACTTAATTCAGATACGGACTCGTACTCAAGAATTATCCTCTCTAGGATACACTCCCCTTACAAGTTGTAATCTGAAATCCCAATCTTCAAGTCCCCTTGACTTGAGATTATTACAATGATTGAATAATATGTATAACAGCTCTCTCACAGAGTAGATATTGATAAACATTGAGGCTCTAAGTATCACAAACACAATACAGAAAGAAAGCTGAAAGTATGAGTAACTATTGAGTTTGCTTTTCGTTTCTGCTTGATTTCTTGTATCTTTGAAGTTTGTAATCTGTTCCATATATAGTGGCCAATTGTTATGTGACCGTTACTTCTCAATTCTGTATATTCTTCATTTGAAATTCAAGTTGATGAGGATTATAGCCGTTGGGTTCACAATCTTTCTTGAATTTCGATGATTGATTTCCGACGCGTGAATTCTTCTTCATTGTAGAGGTTCGATTGTCGCGTGAAATCAATGTTGGTTGACCCAACTAATACCCGAAACTTTCGGATTTAGAGTGGTTAAATATAGATATGAATCCTTTAAATGAATGTAATCAATTCGCATAGAAATGGTAAGTTTGTAATTCAAACTAATCGGGATGAAATCGATAACGATCATTTGTCTTGTCGACTAAAACTCGAGTTCGCCAAGTCGGGCTCGAGTTCGTAAGGCACTTTGAGTATCGAGTTCATCTTCGTGAGGGCAAACTCGGAGTTTGATGTAAACCACAGAGTTTGTAAATTTTCTCATCATGTAAACTCGAGTTCATGAAGACAGGCTCGAGTTTGAAGCATCGCGAGTATTTGTCGGGCGAGCACCTAAAATCATATTTCACAAACTAGGCGAGCTCGAGTCCATTAGTGATTAGGCTCGAGTTTAACACTATTCATGCCTAAAAGATTTAGTCATTCGAAAGTGGACTGGAGCTCAAATATGAACTCTGGAGTTTGTACATTTGCTTCATTCTCTTTCAATGACAGGGCTCGAGTTCATAATGTCAGGCTCGAGTTCGACTTTGTTTATATCAGGGCTTATCAGAGAGAACTGGAGGTTTGAGGGCTCGAGTTTACAAGTTTTGTAAACTCTTCTTTGTTTGTCAAACCATAGAGTAAACTCTACACAAGAATGTTAGGCTCGAGTTTTCATCAATTAACAACCATAGAAAATAAGCAAACTCTACACAAAATATAAACTCTGTAGTTTAAAGAGATGGTTTTCAATTGGAAAACATTTCCCGCCAGAGGAAAACTCGAGCATGTTTATACTGGCTCGAGTTTACACATTTGTAAACTCTTAAGAACATACTATGGAGATTTAGGCTGGAGTTTAAATATTCAGGCTCGAGTTCTACATGCTGAAATAGCCTGATATGCTCTATGTTAGCATAAAACTCGAGCTTGCCTATCTAGGCTCGAGTTTGGCGATGGCAGAATGTATTTGACTCATTTGGCTTATCAAAACATTCATACTTGTTTACAATTGTTATTAATCATCAAAACACATAGGGAACTAACACCTGAGACTATGCATTGACTATCGCCAGTTGAATAAGGTGACTATAAAGAATAAATATCATTTACCTCGGTACATAAGAAATTTACTATTTGTAAATTTTTTTATTTAAATTTTTCTTCCCATCTTATTCCACTATGTATATAAACCCAAATGAACTATAGTTGAGATCCATATAAAATGAAGGGCCTCCATATTCCACCAACCCTGATCTTTCGACTTTCGCATTTAATTTTGGAATTATTTGAAAGAGAAAAATATCTTCAAATTAAGAAACAAATACAGAAAATACAAAATTGACATGTAAATGTGGACAAGGAGAGAGGACAAGTTACTTTCAAAAAGGAATCACGTACCAGAGTTACGTTGGCTTGGCTGGCTGCTAAAAAAGACCTGTTGTGTTTTTTGTCTTTTATTCCTCATCATCACAACAAGAAATTACTCTCAGAGAGAGAATTGGTGGATGGATCGGTTTTGGAAATAGACTCATCACTTTACAACGTACGTTTATATATTTTTTTTCACTGTATTTTTTCCCCTATTTTAAACAAGAAAAAGCAAACGAAAGAAGTGGAGTTGCGTCTGGAAAATGATTTGCTTCCCACCTTACAATAAATAATAACTCAAATTTTGCTTTATTCAAAATGGCTGTGGAATTTTGCTCCCACTTAATGTGGAATTGTTGCTCACTCCATTTCCCTTCTAATCATCACATGTGCGATCCTCTCATCTACCTCTGCCATTTTTTTTGGTCTTGCTCCCTTGATTTCACATTGAAAAGTAGGTTATGAATCGAAAAACTAAGAGAGATTTGTTTTTATCTTAAATATAAGAATTTATATACTTGTAAAATAAAAAATATTTATTTAAATTCTATAAGGGTAAAATAAATAATTGCTTATAAAAAAAATATCCCCTTCTTTGCCCTCCAATCAAGACATAGATAGTGTTACTCTCTCTTCATGAACCCGTTTGGTTCAAAAAAAGGGTTGAAAAGAAAAGAAATGAAATGGGAAGGATCATAAAAAAAATGAGTTGATAGGAAAAAATTTGTTTGATTTGAAGAAAATAAGATAGAAAAATGGGTCAAATGACATTTTTGCCCTTGTCTTAAACACTTATGTTACATCAACAGTTTTATTCAGGGGCTTTTTGTGTCTTTAGCCCATTTTCCTAGGCGTTGGAATATTAGTTCCCACCATTTTTGAAGGGAACCCATTTTCAATTATGCAACTGAAATTTCATTTCAGCTGAAAACTATTTTCAGCTAGAAAATGCAAATCAAACGCCCGCTTCGGCAAGAAAATCTGATTTTCCCTTTCTCACTCTAAATTAACCAAAATTGCTCTAAGGATAATCTTTAAAGAATACGTTGCCTTTTTTTTAGGGAAAATTAGAATGAAGGATCTAGAGAAAAAAATATTTATGGAGAAGGACCATAAAAATTGTAATTATTTAGAAGAACCAAATGTAAAAATATAATGCAAAATCTTTTTAACAAAATCTTTTGCATTCACTCCTACATTCTCTTCCACATTCTATTTTTAAAACTAATACAAAATTTTAAGTTTTATTAAATTAAAAAATAGTTTCTTCAATTTTTATTTTTCATAACTTGAATATATATGTATGGAAAAAAATTACACATTCATCAATTTGTAAAAGTTATAATTTTTTTTACACATTCATCAATTTGTAAAAGTTATAATTTTTTTTAAAAAAAATCAACAAAATTTTAATTAATAATGGAATTATATAATTTTAATAAAAGTCAAGGTCTTTTATAATTTATCATATATGTTAAACCAAGATAGTTTGTATGATTTATTTTTGTTGGAGAAGCAATTTATGTGGATTAAAAAATTCATGTAATGTTAATAAAATTTAAAAATCTAATTAACCTATTATATCCTAAAAAATATGAAATAAGTTCAGTTTTTATTTTTATAAAAAGAGTTTAATTGATATGAATGTTGATAATATAAATCGTGCAACTTGATGATATAAATTGGTGAAAAATAAAAATTAATAAAAATATGAGTTTAACCCTTGCTAATTAAATAATATATTGGGAAAAAAAGAGATGATCATATCATGATGGGAAGTTTTAGTTTTAGTTTTAGTTTTTTTTTTTTTTAATTATGAATACAAGAGATTTGACTAGGGGAAATTTAGTAATTTTAAATTTATATTATGATGTTTGGTCCTTCTAAATAATTACAATTTTTATGGTCCTTTATCGTAAATATTATTTTCTATAGGTCCTTTATCTTAATTTTTCCCTTTTTTAACTTATTTATTACATCTAAGTCTTTTTTTTATTACTCCCTCCGGTCCTAATTATAGGACATATTTAACCGATTTTGGGAAGATTAAGGAAAGAAGTTAAATTAGTTAATTTTACTCATTTTCCTAAAATGCTCTTGTATAAATTTAAAATGACATAAGTAAAAGTGAATTAACAACTCCTGCCACATATCTCTCTGACTTAGAATTTTCCTTTCTACATGTTATCTAATTGAAATAATAGTCTTGCTATATATACATATATGTGTGTACATATATCTACACATATATATATGCACGCGCACACACACACAAAGATACATATAGTATATATATGTATGTGTGTATGTTTGTATATGTATATATATACACAAACACACATATATATTGACACGAGCACACACACATATACATATATGTATACACACACATATATGTGTGTGTCTATATATATTTGTGTAGAGACACACACATACATACATACATATATACACAGACACACAGACACACACACACACACACACATACATACATACATACATACATACATACATACATACATACATACATACATAGATGTATATACACATGTGTGTGCAATGACGGACCTTGAGATAAATATTTGGAGGGGTCAAATATATACTCATTAACTAATTAAAAAATATATATTTGGAGGGCCAAATGTATACCTATTAACTAATTAAAAAGATATTTGGAGAGCCAAATGTATACCTATTAACTAATTTAAAAAAATATTTGGAGGGCCAAATGGATAATAAAAGTATTTTAATAATTCTAATGTATAAGATAACATATTTTTTTATATGATATTAATTTTTTTTAAAACTTATGAACAACATTTTTTTTTTGGGGGCCATGGCCCCATTGTCCTCAAGAAGGTACGTCCTTTTGTGTGTGTGTGTCTATATATATTTGTGTGTAGACACACACACACACACACACACACACATATACATACATAGATACACACACATGTAAAACCCTAAAAATCTCAGTAAATAATTCCTAGTAAAAATAGGTGAATATGAGGTCTCAAACACCTTTATTGAATTTATCTTGTTATTAGGGTAATTTCTCTTGAAATTAGATAATGTGCAGTTAGATCCCTAAAACGTTTGAAAGTTTGCAAATAGGTCCCTAAAATATTTATGGGTTATAAAATACCCTGAAACTATTATAAAGAGGCAAACAAATATTTATTTGACATAGGGAAGAATATTGTCCCTAATTTAGGTAATTTATTAAATTATTACCTTGGAAAAATTAAAGGAGAAAAATCAAAAAGTATTGTGGGGCCATAATTGACCCCATGATTTTTAATATTTTACATGGAGCGTAAAATACCAATGTCAGTAAAAATTTTGTGAGATAATGATTAGTTCTAATTAATAAAATTATCAACAATTGGTAAGGGATTAATTGAATAATTACTGGTTAATTGATTAAGCATGATTAAGAGAAAATCCAAGGGTAAATGTGTAAAAACCCTTTGAGAAAATGTTTATGGCTAAAATTAGCATAAATTACACTTGCTAATTAATTGGAAAATATTAAGAAAAATATATGAGATTAAGTAATTTTAAGCTTAAATCCAAGTATGGATCAATAGGAAAATTTTGTAAAAAATTATATAAAATAATTATTTTATATTAATTAATTAATTAAATAAAATCAGAAAATAAATAAAAAAGGACCAGGTGTGTTTGGCCGAAAATTTTGTGCCAAAATGGATAAGAATGGATCAAAACAAATATCATGATCTTTTGATTATAATATTAATATAATTGTGAAAAAGCAAATAGGATAAATGACCACCGATAGAAATTAAATCCTACCTAGAAAACCATGAACAAGGTTTCTAAAGTCAGAGTATATTATGAACAAGTGGATTTTTAACTCGGAGTAGGCTGTCTCCGAAGTTATTTCCGAAACCAAAAAGGGTTATACTAGGTATTGTGAATCTATCGATGTTCAAAAGCAAATCAGATAAATGAAAACCTATAGAAACCAAGCCATAACTTGAAATCCAAGAATGAGTTGGTAAACATCTGGACATATTATGAATCAGTGAATGTTTGTCCAGAAGTTGACGTTACCCGAAGCGGTTTTCGTAACCGAAGGCGATATCCGAAAATCTTCATCTTCAGGGCTATATTCCTGGAATTTTGAGATTTTACAAGATTACGCGATTAGGACACCGAACAGGGACTTTATCGGTATAAAACTTCTTGAGGAAGTAATTGACATCATCAAAGTACATGGGTGACATCATTGGCATGACATCATGGTCTTGAATGATGATGTAAGGAGGTGTGTTGGATGGCCAAGATGTTGCCATTTCAATGAAGTGCGATCCTACGGTCCAGAATCCGTCTGGTAAAGTATGAATAGTGCACTAAAAACCTCTATAAATAGCCTTCACTTCCTTCATAATTTTTCACACCAAATCCTCTCCCATATTTCGAAATAGAGAGAGATTCTAGAGAGAAGGAGGAGCTTTGGAAAAGTTGTAGTGAAGTTCTTCAACGAGTAAGTTCTTCGGTTCTAGTCTTTAGTTCAGTAGTTCTTGAGGTTCTAGAGTAGATGTTGTTTTGATCTTTAATCTTCCAAGTATGATTAGATATCATGTTTTAGGGGTAATTAAGGTATTAATTTCGAAAATAATGTTGGAGGAAGAGTTATGGCAAAATTTTGGAAGATTGGAGTCAAAGTAACGAAGTGCTGGCGAAATTCCGCCGATTAGGGGGTCAGGGGTAAAATGGTCATTTATGACTAAAATGTCCGTCATAATGTTTGATCATTAATAGATGTGTTGTTTTCTTGATAGGATATCACTGATTACGTTCTGACCTACTGTCTTATCGTATTCCGCCAGAAATACCATATACCGTCAACAAAGGTACGTTCGCATCTTTGTAACACTAACTCGATGTTTATTGTATGCATATGTGGATATTATCTGTCATCCGATTGTACTATTGTCTGTACTTCGACTGTACTATTGTCTGTACTCCGCCTGTACTATTGTCTGTCATCCGACTGTATGATTGTCTGTCATCCGACTGTATTATTGTCCGTTGTGCCTTAACTTTACTCCGACTGTATTGTTATTGCCGTGCATATCTAATCATGTACATTTCTCATTGTGCCTTAACCTTACTCCGACTGTATTGTTATTGCCATACATATCTGATATGTATACCTTATGTCTGATCGTAGTAAATGTACCCTATGTCTGCCCGTAGTAAATGTTGCCAAAATTCTATGAATGTCTGTCGTACATATATGATGTATGTAATCATGAGGTTAACCGTTACCTGGGGTTTGATGCATGGACCTCAGCTCTTAACTTAGCTTCAGGGTTGGAAGGACCGAGGATCGAGGATAGAGGCAAGCAGGCCGCATAGAAGACCCGGCTGAAGACTTCTTTCTGTCATGTATATTACTTTTGAAACACTCTTGTACCGCTGTTTAAAACAGCAAGACATGCTACCATGGGTACTTTGTATATATATCAGTTACTCAATCGCTCTGGTGCTCTACTCTGATGATTTGAAATTATGTTTGATGAAAAAAAAAATTATACTGCTTGTGAAAACGGGATGTTACAACACACACACATATTTGTGTGTAGACACACACACACACACACACACACACACACACACACAGATATATCTAAAAGTTTCACTGACTGGAAGAGTCTACACATCCACATACATATACTCACAACAAATCAAACACACTTAAATAAAAAAATAGGGGTATTTTGGGAATAAATTGACAAAAATTAGAATGTTGTCTTATAATTAGGACCAAAACCAATTCCCAAATGTTGTCTTATAATTAGGACCGGGAGGAGTATTATTTATAGAGTAAATACCCTTTCTGGTCCTTGACAAAAAACACGGACCCCATTTTGGTTCCTAAAAAAAAAAACCGACCCTTATTCGTCGTTTTTATGGGACTAACACTAGTGAAAAAAAAGGATTTAAGACCGCCTCATTTAGAGCGGATCATCTACGCCCCGGTCTTAAAGGTGTGAAGATTTGTAAATATAAAGAACTTCTTATCTTGGATCATTTTTTCATAGGTCTTATCCGGACTGTTAAAATAACAACCTAGGTCTTAAAAATGTTATTAAAAAAATTGAAATATCAATTACTTTATGGAGAAATCTCATTCAACCGACTTATATTTTCTACACTCCAAAATAATACGGAAAAAATTAAATATAAATGTATTAAAGTTTTAAGACTGAACATTTATAATACCCGGTCTTAAAAGTTAGACTTTTAAGACCGGACTTAAAATATGGCTGGTACTAAAGTTTAAATAAAAAATTAATTAATTTTAAGACCGGAGATAGAGATAGACCGGTCTTAATAGTTAGACTTTTAAGACCGGTCGTAAAATCAGTAGGTACTAAAGTTTAAATAAAAAATAATTAATTTTAAGACCGGAGTTTTAGAAAGACCGGTCTTAAAGGTTAACTTTTAAGACCGTATATACTCATTTGTCCGGTCTTAAAAATGAGACGCCAAATGTTTCTTCGCGCGGAAGCTTTTGTATTTCTCACTTGAAGAACGAACCCTGTTCACGTTGCGAAACCCTTCTTGTTGCATTACCTCTCTTCCTCGCCCCACGTACCGTTAGCCTCTATTACTCCCTCATTTGCTCAGGCATTCCTCTCTTACTGTCTTGAAAATGGACGGTGAAAATGATTCCATTCGTGTTCTTGGAAGTCCAGATACTGGTTTGACTGGTGTGGGTCAGAACGAACCCTCTTCATCTCACAATGAGCCTCCTCAGCGCCGTGCACGCCGTGGTAGAAGCGGCACACGA
The DNA here is from genome assembly GCA_025563575.1 of Acacia pycnantha. Taxonomy (NCBI): domain Eukaryota; kingdom Viridiplantae; phylum Streptophyta; class Magnoliopsida; order Fabales; family Fabaceae; genus Acacia; species Acacia pycnantha. Next base: position 367,561 of record JAMWYP010000377.1, on the reverse strand, counting down.
ATGAGGGATGTTTCCCTTAGTCGGAATTCAGGGACGAAGCTCGAGATTCAGTTTGATGAAAATTTGCAACCTTTCGATCCTAATAAAACCACATATACTAGTTTTGTCGGCGCTCTAGTACGCAACAAGGTTAGCTTCTTGACAGATGAGTGGAAAAATGTGGACCAAAGCACAATAAAGGATCCTATTTGGGACACTATCCGGCTTACATACACCGTCCCTGACTCTGAGAAGTTGAAAGACTCAACATTGTCTTATTGTACTGAGCGGTTCAGGAAGTTTAAGACCTTTCTAGCTAACACGTATATTTTTGCCGAGGTGAAGCCTGACCATAAACCCTGGCACAAGTACAAATTTATTGATGAACAAATTTGGTAACAATTTGTTCAGCTGCGGACCACTCCTGATTTGAGACAGCAGTACATATCAAAGAGGTTGTGTGAAGTGCCAAGAAATGTGGACTTGTTTCCACACTGGCTCGGGTACATATCACAATTCTTGTCTACAATATAATTCACTTAATTCTGCTATATATATCACTGAGTACTTTACTGTTGTGAATTTTCAGCCACCACTGGCAGTTGGTCGTCATGAACATGGAGGCGCACACAGTTATCTTCTTATGCTCCATTCACGGCGATCCAGGGCCTACGTTGAAGCAGATTGTCACCAAGTAAGCATGTCATTTTGATTGTCTTGTCTGAAATCTCTGCTGTGAATTTTCAGTGAACATTAATGATAAATTTTTGATTTTGATGATAGTGCCATGAGGACCTTCCAAGTGGAGGTAAAAAAAAGCATGGGTATGAGCTCAAAGATCCTAAATGGTTCCAACCAAAGGTTAGTACATATTTGAACACTGGCATAACTGCCATGTGAACTTGGTCAGTAAGCTATATATGCTCTTATATATATTTATTGTTATTTTTAGACCCGTCGGCAACCGCCAGAATCGAACTTATGTGGCCCATACGTCATCAAACACATATATGATATTGTGACGGATGGAAGGACTAAAATCGGTGCAACGGTAAATGTGCTGGCTGAATTCAGTCACTGGCTTAATGTTACATATGAAATATGCACGTAATATGTTATTTCGTTTCGTCTTTGATGTTACGAGGTTTGCCCGTGCAAAGCCATTTTCGATGATGAAGTGGAGCACATACGCGATGTGTTTTGTGAATATCTCGTATAAACAGTCTTAGAAAAGCTAAGTGAGGACAATAATTAATGTCCTAAATTAATTCATTTGTAAATAATATATGTTGTTGCAACAATAGCCTTCTGTACATACATTTGTTTATTTTTTCCACTAATTCATTCATTTGTAAATATAAGGCAATGTAATTCAATAATAAATTTGTTTATTTTTTCGAACAACTTGTGTGTCCATTAAGGGTTTCTGAATGAATGGGATGGTGGATAAAGCTTTTAGTGCTTGAAATTTGAGGTACAGGCGGATGTTTTAATGAGCCATAAGAGACTCTAAAAAGTATTCGCGACTTTTAGGACCGTATATTTGTTAAAAGTCCGGTCCTAAAGGTCTTCGTCCATTTTAAGACCGTATATTTGTCAAATATCCGGTCCTAAAAGTCTATGTCACATATCCGGTCCTAAAAGTCTTCGTAAAATTCCAAAGAATATGGCTAGACTTTTAGGACCGTATATTTGTTAGGAGTCAGGCCTTAAAAGTCTTCGTTTATTTTAATATTGCCGAAACTTTTAGGGCCGGATATTTATTAATTGTCTGCTCCTAACTTCAAATTTTCGTTTATTTTTAAAGTATGGCTTAACTTTTAGGACCGTGGATTTGTTATATGTCCGGTCCTAATAGTCTTCCTTTAAATAGAGTTGGTGACTTGGTATTCAGACAAATCATTAGGGTTCAAGACAACCTTGTTTCTGGCGTTCTTCTCAAGCTTTGTGCTTCGTTGTCCTCGTTTTTACTTAACCTGGATGTGAAGATCATTATCGGTGTCCCTTTTCTTTTGTCGGAAAAGAAAGAAGATAACGAAAAGGACACTGAAAAATGTTCACACTAGGGTAAGTAAGATCGACGACAACAATGATCCAAACTTGAGAAGAATCGTCACTCTGTTTGTTTTTATTCAAATAAGGTAAACAATTTTTTTTTTTGTATGGTCCTAACTGTTAACTGTATTCTACAAATTTTTAATGTTGATCACCACGAAGAGGACAATGTTTTGTTTGTTTCCTTTTTGTCGAAAAAAAGAAAAGAACATCAAGATAAAGACAAGTACAAGGAAAGCGATTGGGATCTAAAAATTTTATTTTATTTTTCTATTTTTTTTCTGCCTTGAGAGGCAGCAGTAGTACAAAAAAAACATAAATATTTCTAATCCTCCCCATCGTTGTCGGAGGGGTGGGAAGGGTCGGAGATGTCGTCATCGGGAGGTATGGTACTCAACGTCATTGGCGTCGAGTACCACTTGCAGCTTGTTGTTGACGGCGTGATAGACTGAAACAGCTTGGCCCAAGCGTCGGTCTATATGATCGACACGGGCTATCGTGTGCTGCAAGATCTCGCGAAGTTCGGGTTCGGAGGCAACGGAGGAGGATATGGAGGTGCCTCGGGATTTCGCCCGGCAGGAGGACCTCGTCGTGGTGGAGGAGCTATTACGGTGGAGGTTGTAGGAAGAGATGGAGATGGATGTGAAGAAAGTAAAGTAATAACGGGTTTAAATAGAGAACCATCCTGAACAATGTGAAACGACGAAAATACTAACGAGGAGACGAATAGTTCATCAGAATACGAGGAGACGCCTAGTTGGGAAGTTTATTTGGAAGCCGAAGAGACTCAATCATTCATTTCAACATAGGAAGGAACTCGCTATCTGAGTATTTTGAAAAGAATGAACTTTTATGCTCGTAGGGGTACACTTACACTTCAAGCTCGTGACATGGTTAGATCGTTATACGGTGCGCCTCCTGCAGCGAGAGTGCGTCCTATTGTGGCCGAAGGGTCTCGGGTCATTGGACCCATTGTTATTTCCGATAATGAAGAGATTTCCGCACCCCCCTCGATCCTTCTGCCGACCCTGTCCTGAGATTGCCAGCCCCCTCCAGCCCTTAGACCATGCAGAGGTTTGTGCTCCCCCACTCCAACCTGTTGGCCCCAGCGCGCCTACCTCTGACCCCTCTCCGCTTTCCTCTAATGAGAGATTCATATTGAGGCTGGAGCAACTAAGACAGGAACTTGCTGATATCCGGCGAGAAATTAATGCTCTTCACGCCGATATCGCCAAGCATGTTCAGTCAGATTCTTGTGGATGATAATTTTTAGCTTTTTTTTCTTTTTTTTTTTTCTTGTGTACGTGCATTCTCCAGTAATGTAAGACCACATTAAGAACATAACCCGTTGATATTTTTTTGGTCTGTTCTCCGGATTTTTCTTTTTGGTGTATCTTGTGGATGATAATTTTCCTTTATTTTTTGTCAAAAAAAATTTCCTTTATTTTATTCATTCACCAAGGTCAAGTAAGACCATACATTTTATAAGTAACGGTTCTAAAAAGTATTTGAATTTTAGGACCGGATGTTTTATAAAACTCCGGTCTTAAACTTAAATGACTAATAAAACTTTAGGACCGGACATTTTATTAAACTCCGGTCTTAAACTTTAGTTATATCTTAAGGACCGGACATTTAAAAATTAACCGGTATTAATAAAATCAAAAAGCTAAATAAGGTGTCGATGTCGCGTGAAAAATTAAATTTCCCACTCTGAATCTCTTGTCGCGCCGAAAGTGATTACTCAGGTTCCGACTCCGGTGTTTGTGTGTTGCTTCGTCGCTGCTTCGCGTACCTCTCTCGACAATCACTTTCTGGTTCCTTAGTTAAACGTCTATAGACGAAGCTGTAAGAGGTGTTTCAATTATATAACTTTATTATTTTCCAGCTTATCGTTCTGTGTTTTTCATGGGTTTAACGAAATCGATGAAATATTCTTTTGGATATTATCTGTTGTTAATGAATATTTTTTTTTGAAGATTATATTTGCACTTAGACCTACCGAACTGACCAACAAGTGTTTTTAGGTTACTCTTCCTGTCTTGTCTGCAACATCACCATTCGTTCTCGGAGAAGTAAGACTCAAGAAACGCATTTGAATTTATATGCTACGGTGAGTCCACAAGACCTTCATCCCATGCATTTAATTTCCTCGTCTTGCATTTATTTTGGTCCTTGGATTCACCGTGATGCATTTATAACCAAAAGTGATTCTTTGTTATGCATTTAATGGGCACGTTCCTCCGTAAAAGTGATTCTTTGAGCATATATTTGCATTTGGATGTTGGCTTATTTTATATGCAAGTTTCAATTTTTCGGATTATGTATGATCAATGATTTTCGTCTATATATAGGAATTCTACTATGGATCACAGTTGGATAAGTGCTTTACGAATGAGTGTTGAATATCAGAATGGGGTGAGGGAATTTATAGAATTTGCTAAACAAAATGCCCATGATGATAGGGGAAGTTTTATTGCCCTTGTGTAGAATGTTTGAATGAGAGTCAACTAAGTCCTGAAGTTATACACACACATTTAATTTGTCACGGATTTTGTAAGACCTATACAGTATGGGTATGACATGGTGAAAAAGTGTCAAGTGGGTCTCAACATGGGGAAGTGGCCTTTGATGATAATGACACGGATATGGATGATCGCATAGAGGACATTATCCGTGATGTAGGAGAAGAGGCTTTTGAGCGATCACACACTATGGTAATATGTGCAGTGATGCAGAGACATCGCTATACCACAGGTGTAAAAATACCAATTGTTGAACGCTGTATTGAAATTGGTAAGCTTGAAGGCACGTCATGGATGGAGCGACAAGAGTTTTTCAGAATTGCTTGAGGCTTTGAAGAACATGCTTCCGGATAGTAATGTGTTGCCGCATCGCTACTATGATGCTAAGAAAATACTTTGTCCACTGGGGATAGAGTACAAAAAGATCCATGCATGCCCGAATGATTGTGTACTGTATAGAAAAGAGTTTGAAGAGAAGCAGAGTTGTCCAATATGTGAAACCCCACAGTACAAGTCAGATAAGGGGCCTGCAAAAGTGTTGTGGTATCTTCCAATCATACCAAGGTTCAAGCGGTTGTTTGCGAATGAAAATGATGCAAAAATCGAGGTGGCATGCAGATGAGAGGATTTCGGATGGACAGCTTCGACATCCGACCGATTCTTCTCAATGGAAGAAGATCGATCAATTATTTCCGAACTTCGGCGAAGAACCTAGGAACCTCAGGCTTGCCCTTAGCACGGATGGCATGAATCCCTATGGAAGCCTTAGCAGATACATAGCTCATGGCCTGTACTCCGATTGTTTACAACTTATCTCCTATGTTATGCATGAAACGAAAGTACATCATGTCTGTCTATGTTGATTTCGGGACCAAAACAACCCGGAAATGACATAGATGTTTACCTTGAGCCCTTGATCGAAGACTTAAAGGAGTTGTGGTAAGAAGGTGTCGATGTTTTGACTCTTTCAAGAAGGAGGTCTTTACAATGAGAGCCATGATATTTTGTACTATAAACGACTTCCCAAAGATATGGGAACTTGTCGAGTATATAGTGTAAAAGGCCATAAAGCATGTCCGGTTTGTGAAGAAGGCACATGCTACCATCAACTTCAACATGGAAGAAAGACGGTGTATCTTGGACATAGGAGATTTCTTAGACGGGGCCACCCATATCGTCGATTAAAGAATGCCTTTTTTGGTGGCCAATAGTATGAAGAAGCTCCGGTGGCATTGATGGGGAGCAAGTATATAAAAATGTTAAAAATATCAGTGTCATCTTCGGTAAGACTGGAAAGAGTAGAAAAGAAACAAATATATGGAAGAAGAGATCTATATTCTTCGATCTTCCATATTGGCGCAATCTTGATGTGAGGCACTGTATTGATGTCATGCATGTGGAGAAAAACGTATGTGATAGTATTGTTGGCACGCTTCTCAACATACAAGGTAGTTCGAAGGATGGTGTGAAGGCAAGATTGGATTTGCAAGCAATGGGAATACGCGAAGACTTACATCCAAGGTCATATGGGAAGAGAACTTATTGTCCTTCGGCTTCTCATACTTTGTATAAGGATGAGAAACAAAGCTTTTGTGAGTGTTTACATGGCACAAAAGTTCCCTCGGGGTTTTCTTCAAATTTTAAGAGGCTTGTCTCGATGAAGGACTTGAAATTAGTAGGCCAAAAGTCTCATGATTGTCATGTCTTGATGCAACAGCTACTCCCAGTAGCTATTCGAGGCATCGCCGAATATGATCTTCGGGGTTGTTTTGACTAGACTTTGTTTCTTCTTCAATGCGGTTTGTAGTAAAGTGTTCAAGATTGAAAAGTTGGATGAATTGGAGAATGAAGGATATCTTATCTTGTGCCACCTTGAAAAGCTTTTTGTTCCTACATTTTTGACATCATGGTTCATCTCATTGTTCATCTAGTGAGGGAGATAAAGTTGTGCGGCCCTATCCATTTACGGTGGATGTACCCTATTGAAAGATCTATGAAATTCCTAAAAGGGTATGTGAAGAACGCGTACCGGCCATAAGCATCAATTGTTCAGAAATATGTTTCTGAAGAGGCAATGGAATTCTGTCAAAATTATTTGGCCAAAGTAAGACATATTGGGCTTCCAAAACGTCGCATCCTGAAGGGGGTAGAAGACGGACTTCGGTAAAGAGTGTGGATCGTGATGAATTGTCACAAGTGCACTTATACATCTTGAATAATGTTGATGAAGTTCAAGCCAGCATATCTGCACATAAAGAAGCTGTACGGAAAGAAAACCATTGAATGACCGAACAAAGGTTGATTAGGGAGCATAACGGAACTTTTGCAAACTGGTTCAAACAAAAGGTCGAGGGATCTGAATGTGTTTCTAATACAATGAAATGGTTAGCACGTGGTCCTGAGGTTGATGTCATAAGTTGGAATTCGTATGTGATCAATGGTTATACATTTTACACGAAGTCCCTAGATGATATGAACACAATCCAGAACAGTGGTGTTATGTTAGAGGCTGAATCTATGCACCTCTCCAGTTCAAAAGACAAGAGGCCTAAATTGGCAGTCATGCCATATTATGAGGTTATTGAAGAGATTTGGGAGGTGGACTATGTCAAAATTAGATTTCCCATCTTCAAATGCAAGGGGGTTAATGTCAATAATGGTGTTCAGATCGATCGGCTAGGATTTACTTTAGTCGATGTCAATAGTAGAAGTTTTGGAGATGAACCTTTTATTATGGCGGACCATGCGAAACAAGTGTTCTATATCACCGATCAAGAAAATAAAATGTGGTCTCGTAGCTCTCCAAGGAAAGAGGGTCATTGATATTGATGAGGAAAGTCATTCAAATTATGGTCTTCCTGAGAGTACTCCTTTTTCAAGGGGTCTACCGTACATGAACGAAGAAGATGAAGAGGATAATGAACCCGGATAAGAAATGATCATCAAGAAGGGATATGGGAGGATATCACTTTATAAAAGAGTCAATTCATAAGGTAATATTCATATGCAGAATTCTTAGAAAACTTTAAAGTTTTAACTATATTATATTCATTCTATGTTCTTAATTAAACAATGTCATCATTGACTATGAATTTGTTCTTGTTTTGTTTTTGTGGCAGGATCCGATTCAAAGGGGCATGTTATAAAAGAGGATGCATGTTACGTTGTTGGGTGGGAATCAGATGAAGGCATGGTGAATAATATATTGGACTACATGTATGTTGATTTACATGCTGTATTTGTAACTCATTGTGATTGTAATTAGTTATATCTTAACTTATTGTATAAATTACTTTAGCTGTTGTAGACTTAAGAGGCCACATAACTCATGGTGGATAATATTTGTATTCTTTTTCCCAATTCAATTTATTCATGTTCATAGCTTGTAGCTTAATGTATATCAACTTTTATGTGCTATTTTGGATGGTGGATTTGTGTATATATATATGATCAGAAAGAACAGAATAGGGAAAAATTCGGGAAAATTTAGACCACAAATAAATAAGACGGTCTTAAATGTTCAAATGTTAAGACCGGATGTACTTCTATGACCGCTCTTAAAGGTATTAAGCCGGTCTTAAAAGTTGGTCTTTTAAGACCGGTCCATTTATAACATCCGGTCTTGAAAGTCACTTTTAAGACCGGTAATTAGTCCTCTGGACTTAGAGTCCGCTATCTTTGGACCGGATTGATATTTGTCTGGTCTTAATATTTGGATCTTTTAAGAGCGGTCGAGTTTTTGTCCGGTCTTAAAGTTTGAGTTTTAGGACCGAACACAAAATATTTCAGATTTATTTAGTACGACTTTTAAGACCGAAGGTTTAAAATGTCCGGGTGTAAAAGAAACTCTTTAAGACCGTTTACAAGTCTGGTCTTAATAGGAAGACCTTTAATACCGCCTGGAACAAGACTGGTCGCGGGTCCGGTCCTAATATACCTGTTTTGTCCGGTCTTAAAAGCCTTTTTTCCACCCGTGTAAAAAGGACCTTTTGGAAATTTGTGAGGGATCAAAATATCCACCAATCAACCCTTATTCGTCCTTTTTATGGACTAAAAAGGATTTTTTTTTTCAGGGACCAAAATGGGGTCTGTGTTTTTTGTCAGGGACCAGAAATGATATTTACTCATATTCATATATGAGTAAATACCGTTTTTGGTCCGTGAAATAACACGCGCTACCCATTTTGGTCACTGAGTAAAAAAAATGTCATTTTTAGTCCTTAAAAAGTAAAAAAAAAAAATATCCCTTTTAGTCCTTTTAGTCATTTTTTGTGGGCATTTTAATCCCTCACAAATTCCCAAAAAATCCTCTTTAGTCCCTAAAAAGGACCGAAAATGACTTTTTTTTTACTTAGGGACCAAAATGGGTAGAGCGTGTTTTTCCAGGGACCCAAAAAGATATTTACTCTTTATATATTATAAAATGAGCATGAGGGAGTAGGGTTTGGGTATATTTCCGGCTAATTATGAGGGGGATTGAAACTCAATGATAAAGAAAACAGAAGAATATTCTATTTATGATATGGTAAATAAGTCCAAGGCTCAAAGCAAAAACTAATAATGAAAGATTACGACTAAAGAAATAAAATCTTCGATGGTGACGCGCCAACTGTCCCCAAATGATGAAATCATAAATATTACAGATTTGTAGTCAAAATCACACTCAGCGTAATACCCTCGCCGCCTTAATCCATCATTACTCATTAACCATTAGTTTTAGTGGAATGAGCTTTTAAGTTCAAACGACCTAAACACAACATTTTCAATCTGTGGACGTAGAAAATGCCTTTATGATGAGAGACTATCCTTAGTGGAACTTAATATTGTTTGAATTTCACCCAATGAAATATTTATATATATAAAAATCGATCATCAAAGTTTAAAATATATTTATCTTTTTTAGTTAATAAATATAATCATGCACTATAATTAATAATGTTTTAAAAGCTGAATGGGATCACTAGAGTAATATAACTACATTGCTTTGTATGTATAAAATTCATAGATCAACGTTTCATTTTGTGTATAAAATTTTTCAGGTCATTTTCACTAACAAAATTTTCAATGGGAGACTTTTTTCCCAACCTTTTCTAAATAATACTTCCTCCGGTCCTAATTATAGGAATATATTTTGGAGTTGGTTTTGGTTCTAATTATAAGAGAAAATTTTAACTTTTGTCAATTTTTTCCTATAATACCCCTAATTATACTTATTATTAGGAGCATATATATATGTGTGTGTGTGTCTCTCTCTATATATGTGTGTGTAGATATATATATATGGGTGTGTGTCTATATATGTGTGTGTAGATAGATCTATATGTATACATACATACATAAACACACACACATATATGTTTATATAGCAATACTATTATTTTAATTAGAAAGCGTTGGAAAGGAAAATTGGTCGGAGAGATATGTGGCGGAATTGTAATTCACTTTTACTTATGTCATTTTAAATTTATATAAGAGTATTTTAGGAAAATGAGTCAAATTAACTAATTTAACTCCTCTCCTTAATCCCTCCAAAATTGGTTAAATAGTTCCTATAATTAGGACCGAGGGAGTAATATATAAGAAATAATATCATATAATAAGTCTAATTGTCAATATAATTAAAAATAAGGGTTAAGGAGCAAATTTACCAATAAACTATTGGTTCAGGAGCACCCAACACAATAAACTCTTATTTGGACCTTAAATCCCAACCAATTTTTAAAACCTTAAGTGAGCACAATAACGTTAACGTCCGTCTTCTTCATCTCTCTCCCTCTCTCATTCGACATCTCCATCTCTCTCCCTCTCATTCATTCATTCTCTCATTCGACATTCATTCAGCTTCGTCTTCTTCATACTTCTTCTTCCTTTTCTTCACTGCATCCTCCTTCCTCTTCACCGGAAACACCGCCCACCTAAACTGTAATGGAGGAAGGTCCAGCTTGTTTTGCTCAAGCTTACGCCTAGAGGATTGGAGGGGTTGGTCACTAAGACCCCTTTAACGTTTAGATTCAGTGATAGGGCTTGTTCACAACGTATGCAGGGTAGTAAGGAGTTGGGAGAAGGAAAGCTTCACCAGGATCAGCAAGGCAGAACATGAGAATCTCATTGGCAGATGTAGCTCCGGCGGTGAGAACGAGTCTGTTCAAACAAAGCTTACTCTGTTTCCTCTTATTTTTGCCATGAAGTTCAACAGTGGGCGGTGTTTCCGGTGAAGAGGAAGGAGGATCCGGTGAAGAAAAGGAAAAAGAAGTATGAAGAAGACGAAACCGAAAAGAAGATGTCGAATGAGAGAGGGAATGAAATGAGAGAGGGAGAGAGATGAAGAAGACAGACGTTACTTTTCCCTTAACGTCATTGTGCTTAATTAAGGTTTTAAAAAGTTGGTTGGTATTTAAGGTCCAGATAAGAGTTTATTGTGTTGGGTGCTCCTGGACCAATAGTTTATTGATAAATTTGCTCCTTAACCCTAAAAATAATGGTTTGAAACTATATTGAACTTTTTGAAAGGGTCAATTTTTTTAACATACCCCCCGGGGTTCAGCCCAAAACCAAGCCACTTGTTTTCTAAGGTCTGTTTTAGATTCTTTCCTAATTCTTAATTTTAGTCCAATCCAACTCAACCATAAAAAACAATTTTATGGTCCAAACTAAGCCGTCAGTGAAAAGTTATGTTCCATATGATATAAATTAATAAAAAATGGGGATAAATAAAATAAAAATGACTAAAATAGCCCTGATTAGAATGACTCTAGTGGCTTTTTGTATCATTAATCACTAGTGCAAAAAAGAGCTTTAAGATCGCCTCATTTAGACCGGATTATAGAGAATCAGGTCTTAAAAGTATGACCAGTGGCACTTTCGTAAATATAAAGAACTTTTTGGACCGGATTATAAAGGATCCGGTCATAAAAATATGACCGGTGACACTTTCGTAAATATATAGAACACTTTTAAGACCGGACTATAAAAGATCCGGTCTTAAAAATATGACCTGTCACTTTCAGAATATATAGAACACTTTTAAGACCGGACTATAAAAGATCCAGTCTTAAAAGTATGACCAGTGGCAATTTCATAAATATATAGAATACTTTTAAGACCGGGCTATAAAATATCCGGTCTTAAAAGTATGACGGGTGGCAATTTCGTAAACATTGTGAGAAGACGTTGATCAGAGATGAGTCCGAGAATGCGATGATTTATTCCTTCGCTTAATTGAAATTATATACAAATGCTAATAAGTAAATAATCTTCTGACCTAGGCGCTCCTATAATCTAGGGATTACAATCAGAATATAATTACGAAATTCAAAACCATGATTTGCTAAATTAATTCCTAAAATCTCTCTAAGAACTTAATTAAGATTATTACAATCAAGAATATAATTACAAAATTCATAAAACCATGATCTCGCTAACTTAATTCCTAACATCTCTCTAACATCTTAATTAAGATGATTACAATCAGAATTTAATTACGAAATTCAAAAACAATGATCTGCTAACTTAATTCCTAAAATCTCTCTAATAACTTAATTAAGATAATTGCACAATATAATCGTATACGCTAACCAATTAAATCTTAACTTCCAACAAATATATATAACACTTTTAAGACCGGATTATAAAAGATTTGGTCTTAAAAGTATGACCGGTGGCAATTTCGTAAATATATAGAAGACTTTTAAGACCAGATTATAAAAGATCCGGTCTTAAGAGTATGACCGGTGACAATTTCGTAAATAAATAGAACAATTTTAAGACCGGTTGTTTCAAACAACCGGTCTTAAAAGTACAACCGGTCTTAAAAGTATACTTTTAAGACCGTTTGTTTGAAACAACCGACCGGTTGTTTCAAAAAACCGGTCTTAAAAGTGTAAAAAAAAAACTAAATTCGCTAAACCTGTTAAGTCCTTAAGTCTGCTTTGTCTTCTTGGTGATATAACATTTGCTTAGTTATAGATTCAATGAGTGTCTCAAGAGCCTCACGGGTCATGTAATACCCTGAAAATCTCACTTATGATAAGTATCATATTGAGTAAATAATACCTATTGGAAATAGGTGAATATGGGATCTCAAAGATCTTGTGAAGAAATTATCTTATTTTTGGGGTAGTTTCTCTTGAAAAAGAATAATTTGCAATTAGGTCCCTAAAACGTTTAGAAGTTTGCAAATAGGTCCCTAAAATATTTACGGGTTATAAAATACCCTGTGAAAATTAAGTAGAGGCAAGAAAATATTTATTTGAAATAGGAGAGTATATTGTCTCTAATTTTGGTAATTTAATAAATTATAAACTTGGAAAAATTATAAGAAGGGGATCAAAAAGTATTATAATGACCAAAATGCCCCGTAAATGTTATTAAAATGCATGGGACATAGAATACTAATGTCAATGCAAAAGTTATGAGGTAAGGAGTAATTCTAATTGGGAAAATTATCAAAGATTTATTAAGGAATTAATTAAGTAATTATTGGCCAATTACTTAAGCATGAACAAAGGAAAGTTCAAGAATAATTATGTAAAACCCTAAAATTTGTGGTAATGGCTAAAAAATTAGCAAAAATATATTTCCTAATTAATTGGAAAATATGAAGAAAAATGAGTGAGATTAGGTAATTTTAAGCCTAAATACAAGAATGGACCAATAGGAAAAAATTATGAAAAATTATGTAAAAATAATTAAAATAATAATTAAATAATTAATAAAAAATAAATTAAAAATATATACATATAATTGTTGTGAGGGCCGACATCTTTTTGTGGAAAAAGGCAAAAATAATAAATAGGAAGAGTGTTTTGTTAAAACTCTTATATAAATAATAATTTAATTAAATAGTAAAAAGTAAATAAATACCTATAGGAATCGGATCCTATCTAGAGAACCAGGAACAGGATTTCTAAAGTCAGGGATCGGACACCGATCGGAGAACTTCTGTCGGACCAGGGCATAAAGCAACCTGTGACATCATCCATATGACATCACATGGCTGCCACATAAGCCCCTTATGTCGACCAAGGCTCTTGGAGGGCTAGGATTGGAGCTTCAAAAAGTGCTTGAATCCAATGGTTTAGATTAAATTGGAAATGACCATTATGTCCTCAAGTTTTTCTATAAATAGACCCCTTTGGTCTCTTCAATTCTCACACCATTTCAAGAAGTGAATTTTGGTTCTAGAGAGAGGAGCTCTGGGGGAAAAACAGCGAAGCTCTGGGTAAGTTTTTCGGTACTTAAGCGTTCGTAGTTCTTTCGGTAGTTAGATTAGAAATGTTATATTAGTCTTTAATCTTCCAAGTATGATTAGATATCATATGATAGGGGTATTTTAGTCATTATTTCGAAAATCATGATGGGGTCAGAGTTGGCAAAATTTTGGAAGATTAGAGTTAAAGTAGCGAAGCTCTGGCGAAATTCCTCCAATTAGGGGCATCAGGGGCAAAATGATAATTTTTACCTAAAATGCCTGTTATGATGTAAATAATTAATTAATATGATTTATATTTCGAAATTATGTTGGAGTAGGAGTTATGTTGAAATTTTGGAAGATTAGGGTCAAAGTAACGAAGCGCCGCGAAATTCCGCCAATTAGGGGTCAGGGTAAAATGGTCATTTTGACTAAAAATGTCCGTCGTAATGATAGATCCTTAACAAGTACATTGTTATATTGATAGGATATCCCCGATTACGTTTTGACCTACCGTCGTGTCAGATACCGACAAGCAGCATCGAATTTCCACAACGAAGGTACGTCCGCGCATCGTAACACTAATCGATGTTTATGGTATGCATGTATGTGCTAGGTGTATTGTATGTGGTAGTTGATAGCTCGTGATATGTTTATGTACCGTTGATATGTTTACGTTTGCTATGGGCGATACATCTCGCATGCTATTGGGCGATATATGTATACATGCTATTGGGCGATATATGTATACATGCTATTGGGCGATATATGTATGCATGCTCTTGGGCGATAAGTGCATATATACTGTTGTTGAAATGATTGTCTGTAGTTCATATGTTGTGTATGTAAATATGAGGTTAACCGTTACCAAACAGTAAAAAAAAGGTCCCTTTTAGTCCTTTTAGTCATTTTTGTGGGCATTTTAATCCTCACAAATTCCCAAAATCATTTTTAGTCCCTAAAAAGGACCGAAATGACATTTTTTTTACTCAGGGACCAAAATGGGTAGAGCGTGTTTTTCCAGGGACCTAAAAGGGTATTTACTCGAAAAAAAATTTATACTGCTTGTGAAAAGTTGGGATGTTACAGGTCAAATCCTCAACAAGAATGTCATCCTCTTCCTCTAACCTACTCACAATCTTTGTAAGTCATCCCAAGAGCCACACATTCAAATACTTAGCAATGTTGGCGGTGAGATGCTTCGAGGGTTTTGCGATGGCGTCGACTCCAATCCTCAGCAACAATGAAAGCGTACTACTTTGAGGATTCTGGACGGCGGCGGCTCCTTCCTCTTCGATCTATGGGTCCTTCCACGTCGCCTTCGCATAGATCCGGTTTGAAATCAAACCCAGATCTCTTCTTGCTTAAGTCTGTTTATTTCCTACATTGACCGCTCCTGCTCAGATCTGGACTTCGATTTTGGTTGCTTGAAGCTTTGCTAGCACCGACAAGAGGATCCTGCTCAGATTTGAATGCTTTAAGCTTGTGATTTTTTTGTAGATCTGGACTTCAAATTCGATTTTCATGGTGAATGATTTCTGTTTCTTGTTATTTTTGTTTATTTCGAACTTTGTAATCATCTTTTTTGTTTTTATTGTTGTTGTTGCTTCCAATCTTCTCTTGGTTCTCCGTCGTTGATGACGGAGGGACATTCAAAATGTTGCCAGATCTGGTGATTTGGGACCGGTTGTTTCATTTGAGTTTTTCTTCTTTTTTATTATTATTTTGAAACACTTTTAAGACCGGATGTTTAAAATGTCCGGTCTAAAATAATTTCTTTAAGACCGGTTACAAGTCCGGTCTTAATAGGGAGACTTTTAATACCGCCTAGAACAAGACCTGTCGCGGGTCCGGTCCTAATATACATGTTTTGTCCGGTCTTAAAAGTCTTTTTTCCACCCGTGAATATTAGGGACAATTTTGACAATATGACAACGTTCCCATTGCATTAACTAGGGAATGATTTATAGGGTTGTTAAACTCACGAGTTTAAATAAACTCGTGACAGTAATGTAAACTCGTATCGTGAACTCGAATCGTAAATTCGTAAGAGTTATTTTTATCATAAAATGGGTATTAACAGTATATAATTAAATAATTAAAATATAAAAAATGACAAAAATTTGATTTAAATATATTTTAAATCCAAATAATTCAAATTAAATATATCAAATAAATTTTTTTATATAAAATTAATATATAAAGTCGTTGAAGATGACAAAATTGAAAAAATTAACTCAATTTTGTATGCTAGAAACGTAAAAATGGTAAATTTGGTATGTAAACTCGTGAGTTTAACTGAGTTTACAGTTGACACGAGTTTACTAGAGACTCAACTCGATTTAGTAAGGTAGAAACGTAACAACAGTAAACTCGGAGAGTCAACTCGTAAGTTTGACAACAATGCTATCATGCCAAACAAATCTATTAGTTTTCGGCATTCCTATTCCATTTTCATCCCAATCTTCACCCATATTTACCAAACATAACCTTCTAAATTAAAAATAAGTTAAATGCGCCACTTCCAATCCAGAAAAGAAAGAGCATATATGTACATTAATTCCTCATAATAAACAAGAATTCCAATATTTTATGCACATGTATACAGTGGCGGAGCCACACTGGGGCATGTGTCTGCAAGTGCAGACACAAAAATTTTAAAATGTATATATAATTTGAAGGAACTTCTCATAAAGAAGCACCAATAGTTTAGTGGTAGAAGAGTGACATTATCAAGCTACAGTCACTGGTTCGATTCCTGGCAGGTGCATTTTGTAATTCGCATCGGTCATTCTTTTCAATTGGCATTTTGCAATTCGCATCGGTCATTTTTAATTGTGTATGCCACATATTTTGATATATATTTTCTTTTTTCTTTTTCCCTTTTTTTTATAGGGAAAAGATTTACAACAAAATACCCACCATTTTTTATATATTTTCAAAAACTATAAATTAAATACATTTATCATATATAAAAATACCCACCATTTTTTATATATTTTCAAAAATTATAGATCAAATACATTTATCATATATAATTTCACTCTTAATTATAAATAAATCCTAAAAGTAAAAATTAGGATATTACAAAAGTCGTTGAACTCATAGGGGTATCAACTCTATTGCAGTGATCCATTCCATATTTCTTAAGAAGCTCTGTAGGTATTTGTTTGGGAAATAAATATTTCATTATTCTTTTGCTTGATTTGAATTCCTAAGAAGATATTTAATTCTCCTATAGTAGACATTTCAAACTCACCTTGCATGATCTTAGAGAACTCCATTCCATATTCCTTAAGAAGCTCTCGCAGGTATTTGGTTTGAGAAATAAATATTTCATTCTTCTTTTATTTGATTCGAAGTCTTAAGAAGAAATTTAATTCTCCTATCCTAGACATTTCAAACTCACCTTGCATGATCTTAAAGAACTCTTGACACACTTATGTTGAACATGATATGTTTGATAAAATTGATGATGGAGATATAATGCAATATTTTCAAGGAATGAAGAATTGAAGAATGCTTTTTGTAATCGTTCTGTTATAATAGCTTAGTTGACTCTTAATTATTATTTTTCTATGTTAAGTTGAAGTTTTCTTTTCTTTTATTGTTTACATTCTTTTGTTTTTTAATACATTTAAAACTTTCCTTAAAAAAAAGTTTTCGGGGGCGATAACCCCGTATCCCACCATTAATTGTGCACCCACAAGCATTCAATCCTAGCTCCGCCACAGCATGTATATATAGCTATAAACAAGAAATTCCTCATAATAATCTACACCGACTATATATCTACACTACTAGTTGAGAAACCAGTGTAAAATGACCATTTTAACTTGTATTAAAGACGATTTATATATGCACTAGTAGATACTTGGTTAACACCCGTCTACGTATTCCCAGAAAATAAAAATCAATGATATGTGTTTCTAATTAATAATTAGAACAAATGTATACAAATATAGCTAACGTACGTAATCTGGCGTGCCAAAGGTTAAATATGCCTTTTTTTTTTGTCACTTCTTTTGAATAAGAATATAAAGTTGGTAAGATTGATGTTGTACCTTCGCTTTCCATTTTTAAATATTTTACCGTAGCTTCCCATTTTGATTGCTGTGGTTTCATGATGTAATACCCGGATATTGGTTTGTCTGGAATATTATATTATGATTGGCTAATTCTGATAGATGAATTTATGGTCTTAATCTTTATGAGAATTTGGTCTATTTTTCTAAGGTAAATTTTGTGGGAAATTAGAGAATTTAAGTGCCAAGGTGTCAAATGACGAAAATGCCCTTCTAGGACATAAATGACTTAGGAAAATTGTGAAAAATCCTAAAGTCCAGTAAAATAATTATTAAAATTAAGAGAGTATATTGCCTCTAATTTTAGTAATTTAATAAAATATAACATTGGAAAAATTAAAGAGGAATATTCAAAAAGTGTTGAAATGACCAAAATAACCCCAGAATTTTTAGTATAATGCATGAGACATAAAATACTAATGTCAGTGGAAAATCTGTGAGGTAATGATTTATTCTAATTAAGAAAATTATCAACTATTGGTAAGAAATTAATTAAGTAATTATTGGCTAAATACTTAAGCATAAATAAAGGAAAATTCAAAGATAATTGTATAAAACCCTATAATTAGTGGTGTATGGCTAAAAATTAGCATAAATATATTTTCTAATTAAATGGAAAATATTGAGAAAAATAAATGAGGTTAAGTAATTTTAAGCCTAAATGCAAGAATGGACCAATAGGAGAAAGTTATGAAAAAAATTATGTAAAAATAATTAGAATAATAATTAAATAATTAATTAAAAAATAAAATAAATATATATATAATATATGTGTGAGGGCCGACATCTTTTAAGGGAAAAAGAAGAAAAAATGAAAATGATATGAAGGAAGAGTGTAAAATTAAAATACCTAATTAAATAGTAATTAAATTAAAAGGTGAAAAAGTAAATAAACACCGATGGAGATCGGATCCTATCTAGGAAACCATGAGTAAGATTTTTAAAGTCAGGATATAATATTGATGAGTGGATTTTTATCTCGAATTGAGCTGTTCCCGGGGTCATTTCCGAGATCGGTAGGATATTTTAGTAATAAGACGAAATAGGGAAAATCTGAGAAAAAGGCAGATAGTCATAAAATTAGGATTTGAATAAAATAAATTGTAACTCAACATTTGGAGATGATTTTATGATTTTCTAGACATATTTGGAATCAGTGGATTTTTGTCCAGAAGTTCATGATTCCGGAAGTTGATTCCGTAAAAATTCAGACTGACCGTTGAAACCCTATATGGAATCAAAATTTAGGTTAACTTAGACATTTCTAATGAGAAAGAAAAGGTCTTCAAAGTTGTGATTCCGAATTTTTGGGATTTTATGCGATTACGCGAATCGGACACCGATCGGGGAATTCAGTCGGTCAAGTGCATAAAGCAACTTGTGACATCATCCTAGATGACATCACAAGCTGCCACCTTGCCCATTTATGTCGACCAAGAGGATGGATGGCCAAGATGAAGCCATTTCATCAAAGTGCAATCTGACGGTCAGAATTCGGTTTGGTAAAGTGTGAATAGTAACTTGAAATTGCCTATAAATAGGACTTGAGCCCTTTGGAAATTTTCACACCATTCTTGAGAGCCTTGGCCGAAATCTAGAGAGAAGGAAGAGAGAAGGAGGAGCCGGGGAATTTTGCAGCGAAGCTCTGAGTAAGTTTTTCGGTACTTAGTCTTAAGTTTTCATAGTTCTTTCGATAGTTAGAGTAGAAATGTTAGATTAGTCTTTAAGCTTTCAAGTATGATTAGATATCATATGATAGGGATATTTTAGTCTAGAATTTCAAAAATCATGATTGGGTCGAAGTTCTGGCAAAATTTTGGAAGAAATTAGTCAAAGTAACGAAGTGCTGGCGAAATTCCGCCGATTAGGGGAATAGGGGCAAAATGGTAATTTGTACCTAAAATGCCCGTTATAATGTCAAATATTGAAAAAAATGATATTTATCCTTATAGGATATCTGTAGACTCGAACCGCTGTTTTTCCGCTGTCAGACGTATCGCCGTTAGGCCGCTCAAAATAACTTTGCTTGTAGGGTAGTTGTTATTAAATGATTATACGATGAACTGTATGAATCATTGTTGTAATTCTAGAAATATCTGTTGAACATATATTGTTATATAAGCATGAGGTTAACCGTTACCTGAGATCTGATGAACATTGGATCTCAGCTCTTACTATAGCATCAGTATACGAGATACCAAAGACGGAGGATAAGAGTAAGCCGAGCGGATAGCACACGTGAAGACAAAGTAATGATCGACCGAGTAGATTAAAGTCCTCAACAGAAAATGTACTAATCTTTATGAACAGGCGGTTACGCCACAATTAACGTTGTATCAGTTACTCAATGCTTTTTATTCCGATACTCTACCCTGATGAAAGAAAAAATTTGGCTCTGAAATTGGGATGTTACACATAACTTCTGTTATGTTCATGTAAACATTAAATAAAAGGAAAATAATGAGTCATCGAGCTGATATATCCAATTTTTTAAATATAATTACTTTTATATCTTAATTTTAAAATCAATATTCTAAAAAGATATGTTAGCTTTTAAATTTGCTGTATCGACATTTTAAAATTGCAGACTTAACATTTTTTGTTAGTAAATTTAACTGTGTTAACTTAAAAGGACTAAAACACACTTTTTAAAATTAAAGGATAAAAACAGAATTTCTTCAAAATTTAGAAGATTAAAAGTATATTTTAATCTTAACTAAAAGAAAATCTAACATTTATTTCCAGTAGTGAGTTTAACCATTGCGTATCAAGAAAATAATGTTGAAAGAACTATCCTTCAAACTATAGCAATATTTAAATTTGATTCAATATGATTAAAAAAAGGACTAAATTATATAAAAATATCCTGAAATTTGAACCATATAAAAATAACAATTAAGTTTTAAAACTTAATAATGAGCCCCCTAAAGTCTCAACCTGATATAGATAAATCCAACAATCAATTATACCCCCCTTAAATTATATTTTTATATGTATATATAACTCTTTTAAAACTGAGTTATATGCATATAAGCAAGGTAAAAAAAAAAATTAATAATGAGCCCCCTAAACTCGCCAACAATCAATTATACCCCCCTAAATTATACTTTTATATGTATATAACTCTTTTAAAACTGTGAGTTATATGCATATAAGCTGCCTAAACTTTAATATATGTGTAGATAAGTAGTAAGCAAAATTATTGGTTTCTGGCAGGGAAAAAACACAAAACTACTGGTGGTGGATTTATCAGCCTAAATGTAAAAGTTTAGGGGGATTCATATCAAAATTTCAAAGCTTAAGGAGATTATCTATATATAATATAAATTTCATCGGGAGGAATGTATAATTTTGCCCAAAACATTTTTATCTTTTGATTAAAAAATATAATAAATACCATTAATAAACAATAGATATTAGGAGAAATATATATTCTGAAATCACTACTCCTTCCGGGAGGACAATCTTTTTTTACAGGAGCGGTCATCTTTTTTGTTTGAAATTTAAAACTATTTTTTTTTATCCCTATTAAATATTAAATATACATCACTCATTATTTCTTTACAATAATTTTTCACACACTATCTTTCATCTCTTTATAAGAAGGATATATTTAAAAATAAAAATATATATTGTCCCAACTTAATTAGAGGTATCGAATTCAAGCTCTGGGAATTTAACATTGTTAAATATTTGGTAGTAGAACTTTTCCGCCCATGCTATCCTACTCAGCTCGATTCAGATTAGTCTGGACCCTTGATAAATTGACCAACATAGAGTTGGTTTAGCGGTATAAGGCCCCTATAGATTCCTCCAGGTCTCAAGTTCGAGTCTTAAAATATACACTTATGTTAGGAGGGAAAGCCACGAATATTTTTTTTTTTTTTTTGATAGAAAAAAGTTTTGAAGAGGTTCGACATCAGTCCCCCACCAAGGCCAGGGCACGGCCCCGGGCTCTATGAGCACTTACTGGGGATTTACGAGATCGCCTACCAAAGGAGTCCCAACGACGGCAGAGGGAATCGAACCCACGACCCAAGGGCCTAGTCCTGGATCCTTTACCATCTATGCCAACTCACATTGGCAAAAGCCAAGAATCTTGAACCAGGATAATATTTAAAAAAAAAAATAGATATTTTGCACAACAGTTTTGTACAGCATAGTTATGATGGTTGTTTCCTATAAAAAAGAATCAAAGGGTAAAGAGGAATCTGACTTTCAGCAATAATCGATCCGACATGATTGTTCTGGGCCCACTGAAATGATGGAGCTCTTGACCCAAACTGAGTAAAATGCAAAACAATGATGTAAAATGTGGTTCTTCTTTGGGTCTTATGGTGCAGTTTCGCAATTATGGGCTACACTTTATATTTTTTTAATAATAATAATTATTATTATTTTTGCTTCTTGTCATTACGTGGATACCACAATTGAGTGGGTGCAACTGCTTCCATCAGCATCACTTTCTTTGATGGGGCATTAATGGAATTTTTAAACAGAGAGAATAGTTTTTTTTTTCTTGTCATTATTATTTATGATTAGAGATGCTTTTTTTTTTCCTTGTTTGGAAATTAGTGATGCTTATAACTAAAGCCTGATTCTGTTGTGTCACTACTCACTATGCGTGTTGCGCTTAAAATTGATTTTCTTAAATTACTCTTATTATTTATAAAATTGATTATAAAATTAATTTATAACAATTGCTTATAAGAAAACCTTTGAATAGCTTATGGCTATACAAATATTTTATCTCCAAAATATATTTTAGCATTAAGTATGTTTGGATCACTTTTAATAAAATCAAGGTTTTACCATATATAACTGATTATAAATTCAATCCAACAAAATTGGTTTTCTTGAAAAACTATCCAAACACTTTTATACATGCCTATAGTAATCGTAAACCCAAAACTAAACAACCATATACATGTTAGAATCAATTACCAGTCCTATTTATCAGTCCACTTTCACACTTTGTGAAAGTGGACTTATGAATAGTACCCAAATGGTACAAACTAAAAATTATTGATATCTCGTAAGTTACTAGATACTATGTATGTATATATATTCCAAAATCAATTATGAAACCAAAATTATGGTAGCCTCGTAAGTCACTACTACCAACTTTTTCATACTCTCTCTGGTTCTAAATATAAGATTTAGGGTCCGTTTGATTTGATCTCATTACACCCTACAATGCAATATTAATGACATGGCTAGTATATAGTTTGATTTTTAAGTAAGGTACATTTAGTCATTCTTTTAATAATGATTTTAAATTGATATATCACAAAAAGTCTATTTTACCCTGAATATAATCTTTGTATAAAAAATAGTTAAGAGTCATCGCACCGCCTTATCATAATCATCAGGGCATCTTGCTGAGGATCACCTAGTGGTGATGGTTGTGGTAGTAGAGGTGATGGTAACAGTGGTGTGGCAGCGGCGATGCGATGTCGAGTGATGACAACGATAACAATGGAAAAGGAGATAGTGGCGGCGACGACAACATTGGAAGAGGAGGAGGTAGTGGTGGTCACGGCACAACAATGAGGGGTGGTGTCTGAAATGGAGGAGGAGGTAGAGGTGCGGTGGCGGCAACGGTGGAGGAGGAGGAGGTAGAGGGCGGCGACGACAACGGTGGAGGTGGTGGTGGTGGTGGTGGAGGAGGAGGTAGTGGCGGCGCTAGCGGTGGAGGAGGGGTGGTTGTGGCGTGGTGTGGTAGGTGAAATGAGACAAGCGAAATAGAGACAAATAAAACTAAAGGATAAATTGAACTTTTTTAATTATGCAATGAGGTGGTAATAAGTATTCATAGGGGGAATGTATGAATGAGTATTACCAATTTTTTGGTAATCATCATTACCATGGTAAACCCTATTACCATGCTAAAGAGAAACTAAACACTCTTCTCTTAGTAATGTAAGCATGATTACTATTGCAGGCATATAATGGGGTTGAACCAAACGGGTTCTTAGTTAAATTTTTTTGAGAGATTAAGAAATCTAAATAAATGATTTAATCATAGTATATATTATGTACTATTAGATTATATATTAGTTTATAAGTAAGGAAAATTAGTTTGGAGTAAAAACGATAAAAATAAAAACCTTAAAATAATTTATTTAGCTTCCTAAATCTCTTAAAGAAAGTTAACATAGTTTTATATTTAGGATTAAAGGTAGTAATTAATGTTGGCATGTATGTTAGAAGAATGTGTGTAAACGCCCAAGAGGCCAAGACCCTTTAGTCTAGTACCCTTGTCCAAAAAAAAAGGAAAAAAAAAAATGAACTTTTCAATTAAGATACAATGATATTATATTTTGTGTGGATAAAATACAAGGAGAATGACAGATTTTTTTTTTTTGAAATTGCAAAATCTCAAATCAAGTTTGTTAGTAAGAATTATTAAAGTGATGATTTGATTTGATAAGCTAGCAATTTATAACTCATTTCACAAGCAATTACTGATTTGAGATTTTTCAATTTTAAAGCCCTTTTTCTGTTATTCTCCCTAAATATAGTACATATATTTTTAGAACAACTTTGAGTATATAAATAAATAAATATAGAACGTTTTGATGATATAATTGTTAAAAATAATTATTTTATATCAGAAAACTGTAACATCCCATTTTGAAAAGCCGTACAATTTTTTTTTTTTCATATATCAGAGTAGAGCATTGGAACAAATGAGTATTGAGTAACTCATACAACATAATACAGTGGCGTAACTGCCTGTTCATAAAGAACATTACATTATCTGTTCAAATCTTAGATATCCTCGATCGGTTCTTTACGCGTTTTTCACATGTGCTGCTTATACAGCTTACGCTCATCCTCCGTCCTCGAGTCGCCGGACCCTGAAGCTATAATAAGAGCTGAGGTCCAATGCCCACCGGACCTCAGGTAACGGTTAACCTCATGCTTATATAAACAATACATGCACAACATATATCTCTAGTATACAACATAGATCCATACAGTACATCGTATGATCAAAAGATAACAACTACACTATCATGCAAAGTTATCCCTGGTTTGCAACATTCGTGCCACGATGTACAGTCGTGTCCTCAGCGCTAGGAAAACATAACGGTGTTATTATGACTATAACCCGTAAAGCCGTAAGTAGTGATCTAAGTCTACCTTAGTCACAAGTGCATATCCGTGACGAGTCCCGTTCATGGCTTTATGAAATCATCCACAACATATATAAGCATATAAACATCAGTGTCATTGTTACAGTACGCGTCCGTACCTTCGTTGACGAGTGTAGGTACTACTGGCGGAAAATCGTACTTCTGACGGAAAACAGCGAAATATCCTGACAGCGGCACGTCGGACAACGTAACGACAACAGATCAAGATTACTGATATCCTATAATGATAATATCACCATTATCAATATTTGACATCATAACAGGCATTTTAGGTATAAATTACCATTTTGCCCTTATTCCCGTAATTCGCGGAATTTCGTTAGAGCTTCGCTACTTTGATTCCAACTTTCCAAAATTTTTCCAGAACTCCGACTCCATCATGATTTTCGAAATTCACACTTAAAATACCCCTAGCATATGATATCTAATCATACTTGGAAGTTTAAAGACTATACTAGCATTGCTACTCTAACTACCGAAAGAACTATGGAAACTTAAGACTAAGTACCAAAGAACTTACTCAGAGCTTCGCTACAGAATTCCCCGGACTTCTTCCTCCTCCTCTTGCTGCTCCAATTTCAAACTTGGCTTGGAATTTTGGTGTGAAGAATGCAAATAAGGTGAAGTCCTATTTATAGGCAAAAACAACGGTCACTATTCACACTTTACTAGACCGGATATCAACCGTCGGATCGCACTTGGATGAAATGCTTCATCTTGGCCCTCGAAATGCCCAAAACCGGCCTTCCCCCCCCCCTTAGGTGGCACAAAGTGATGTCATGCATGACATCACTAACTTGTTTGAGAAGTCGTCTTACCGATAAGTTCCCTGTTCGGTGTCCTAATCGTGTAATCTTGCAAAATCTCAAAAATCCGGAATCACAACTTTGAAGATCTTTTCTTACTCATTAGAAACGTCTGGGTTAACTAAATTTTTGATCCCTTTTAGGTCTTCTTCGGTCCTGCCGAAGTTTTATGGAAAAACGCGTCGGTTACGGAAATAACTTCCGGAATCATCAACTTCGGGACAAAAATTCACTGATTCCAAATATGTCCAGATAATCATCAACTCATCCCCAGACGTTGAGTTATAATTTATTTTCTACAGGTTCCCATTTGGGACTATCTGCCTTTTTCACAGATTACCCTTTATGGTCTTATTACTTAAGTATTCCACCGATCACGGAAATGGCTTCAGGGACAGTCTACTTCGAGATAAAAATTCACTTGTCTAAAATATACTCTGACTCTAGAAACCTTGTTCATGGTTTTCTAGTTAGAATTTAATTTCTATCGGTGGTCATTTATCCTATTTGCTTTTTACATAAATTATATTAATATTATAATACAAGTTGCAACAATAATATCTAGATATTTTTCCTTTCATTCTTATCCTATTTTTCTTGCAAAATTCGGCTGGCCCTTTATTTATTTTTATTTTTATTTATTTTTTAATTAATATTAAATATTTTAATTATTTAAAAATTATTTTATAATAATTTTTTTTACAAAATTTCACCATTGGTCCATACATGTTTTTAGGCTCAAAATTACTTTTTCTCATATTTTTTCCTTAATATTTTCCAATTAATTAGCGAATATATTTTATGCTAATTTTAGCCATAACCCACTAATTATAGGGTTTTACATAATTATCTTTGGATTTTCCTTTGTTTAAACTCAAATAATTAGCCAATAATTACTTAATTAATTACCCAATAATTTTTGATAATTTTCTTCATTAGAACAACTCATTACCTTACAACTTTTACACTGACATTAGTGTTTTATCTCTCATGCATTATATTAACATTTACAGGGGCATTTTGGTCATTACAATACTTTTTGATTCTTCCCCCTTTATTTTTTCAAGGTTATATTTTATTAAATTGTCTAAATTAGGGACAATATACTTTCCAAATTCAAATAATTATTTTATTTTCCTTTAGCATTTTTTCATAATATTTCTAGGCCATTTATGCCCACAAGGGCATTTTGGTCATCTTTGACACATTATTATTTTCTCCTAATTTCCAAGGGATTTTTCCTTTATAAATACGATAAGTATAACATAAAAATTGAGACCACTATTTTACTTATCACAAATAGCCATTTTATTTATCCGGGTATTACATTTCTCCTCCCCTTAAACAAAATTTCGTCCTCAAAATTTGCACTCTACCCCCTAAACTTCGTACTATCTATACTTCGAACTATTAACCTTGGATCTTTTCTCTATTTTAGGTTCGACTACAAAGATCTTATCATGTCGTACTTTGATATATAGTGTCTCCTGAAGCGCCCATACACCGCGGTCAACACCACAGTTACCAAAATGTTTCCATGGCGCCCATACACCATGGCAGCACAAGATACCTCCTACTCAATGACACGATCATGGTCGAATTGTAATAACGAAGAAACATGGAAACGTTATGGAAGTCTAATCGAGTTCGGGGATAAAGCTATCTAGTAGTGACTGGTTCGTTTTCAACTAATACTTTGAATGATCTTACGTAATGCAGACTTCATGTTCGCCTTCGAGGTGTTCTATCGACACCGGCTTCTAGGAATATTCTTAAAAACATATGATCATCACAATCACCAAAAGATTCTCACGATCCTTTGTGACTTGTATAAAATATCTAGAAACATGATCAGCCATATCTGGTCTAAGAAAAATTTCGCTCCGTCAATTCCGCTACGCAACATACGTGATTTACACCTCTGCCTGTTCAAGGCGTCAATTGGTGTCATCTCGATTACAAGAAAATTCAAAAGACCGGCTTTATCGGGTGCATTTATGGTTTTGCAGAGAATTTCCTTTGACAGGATTCAATTTCCGTCATACTCAAGCAGTTTTCATTTCTTGAAACGTCATGTGAGATACTGGTACAAATTTCCTGCGGAAAGTACCAACTCAATATTTTCTTTATCTGATTGATTCTTAATTCCTACATCGTAGCCCTATAGTAACTTCATATAGCGATGCTATATATATATCATCGAGTTCTTAAGGGGTTTTTTTTTTCAAGCACTTGTGGTAGCAGTATTCTTCTATGATCATATCTTCGAGGCATAACTTTACTTTCTTAAATTAAACATGATAATCACTAACTCTAGATCGTGTGTAGATTAGATTGACTTGAGAGGCTCCTACTGACGAGAGGTGTAAGTCATTATGCTGTCCTGTTGCAGCAAGACATATCCCAATCCATACCTACTGGTACCACTACAGACTACTTGGATTTCAGATAACAAATTTCTTGGTGCTATAACCAACTTCCCCTAAATCTATGGAAACACATCTCACAGTCCTTGTTCCACACAAAAGTTTTGATCTTTACTCGTGAACCTTGTCATTGGCAAGTTACGAGAAATTTTTTCATGAATCTGCGGTACTATCCCGCTAAACCCAAAACCACACATCTATGTTACTATTTCTGGCTGTTTATATTCCAGAACTGCTTCCACTTTGCTTAAATTAGTTAACAACGTCATTGCGTCATAGAACATGGCCCAGAAAGTTATTTCTGACAGCCAACACTCGTAATTACTTAGTAAGGAGTTGTGTCTTCCTTTAGCATTCTTGCTACTGATAGTCATCGTTCTCTGTATTTCTTTTTTCTTTTTCTTTTTTATGTCTGAACAGTTGAGGACATCGTCAAACAACGCCTTTATTACCATACCTATTTGTTTGAGAGAAAATTTTGTTCCGGCATTCTATGAACAAGATAGGTGCATTCAGTTTGGAAAATTACAAGAGATTCCAAATTACTCGTACTTAGTCCTGAAAACTATTTTCAGAACAATACTAGTTTCGATTTGCCGCTAGTTTAAAAAAATTGCGCATGTCGTGGACGTTGTGAAGTAGTAAGAAAATCTATATTATACTCGTAACTTGGTTTCATATATGCTTTATAAGAAAAAGAGTTTACACCTAATCACACCTAATGGTGTAGCTAATACATATGCATGCATCCCAAAAGGATCCGTACAAGCATCAAAAGTACATGATTGATTTAGCACTCGGATCGATTTATATTTGTCACAGATTTCTACGGAGTATTAGTATCTTGGACCGTTCCCGAAGATTCTCCGGCCTCCTCTTCAATCATCGCCATTATCTGGCCTGAATTCGGTAGCCCCAACTTTACAGCTTTCAAGGGACAGTGCACGCTGATGTGTCCAGGCTGTTGACACTTGAAGCATATCAGCTTTCCATCGCAGTCAGTATGTCGATGATGATAACTCCCACATTTCAGACATGATCGGGGTCCCGTCACTCCAGGGTTGTACAGCTGCCCATTGTAACTAGTACCTTGGTGGTGACTTCCTTGCTCGCAACAGTCCTTGATAATGTGCCCTGACTCCAGACATTCGTAGCAAACTCGTTTCTCCGCGGCTTTCTCAGGACAGTTAGCAATAATGTGTCCTGGCTTTCGGCATTTGTAGCAAACCCGTTTCCTGTTACATCGAACATTGGGATGGAAGTTCCCGCAAAGTGAACATGGTAGAAGTCTTGATACTCTCGGATAGTTCTGATGTTCAGTTCGAACTATCTTCTTGCCTTTCCCTTGGTAGTTGACCCAGGGTATCTTCCTTTTGAGTGTAGGGTTTCTGTGGTTTAGTCCGTCATAACTTGCATCACAAATCTTGGAATTCCTGGATTCACGTAGCTCCTCTAAGTTACATTCCATCAGACGGCAGGATTCCAATTGTCTCTCAATTTGTCTTCCTTGTCTTTCTGCCAAGAGGGTATCAATAAGAGTCTTCTGCTCCTTCAGCTTTTCCTCCATCTCCTGAAGTTCCCTTTGTGTTGGGGTTGGTATCCCTCGTGGTTGTCTACCTTCATTTCCACCTAGACCTCGGCCTCGACCTCCCAGAACTCTAATTCCTTGCAAGTCTTCCATCCTATCTTTCTATTTAAGAAATGACATTTTTAAGGGATTATTTAATATTCTATACAATTAGATATACTGGCAAAATATGTCATATTGTTTAGCTGGTTTTTAACACTAGTAGTTATATCTCATATCCCATGCTATGAGCACTTGCCTACATACTATCTAAAACTAGCCTTTGAAGATGATTCAGGAAAGAGTATAAATTGGTTGTACGTTGCTCATCTAAGAGTTTATTCGTCTGTTCCATCCAGAAGCGGTCTCGGGGAAAGAGATATAGGGTTGATGTCACCCAATCGTCTAGCTGGTAGGGACATCTATTTTTCCGTGCATAGATCGTTTTGACTTGTTCCAGATATCAGAAGTATGTTCCTTTTCTAGTCTCACTGCGTTGATCTGCCATCAAGTACTCTGTTCGTAGAACACCTATCAGCTCCTTGTTTGCATCTAAGACATATTGTAGGAGGTCTGGTTCGTAAAAAGAATCACTCTCGAAGTCATATCGATAGCTTAATAGCTGAAAATACTCACGGTTGTCATCATCGGATGAATGATTAGATCCTATAGGTTCCCCCGGTTGGGAAGGCTTTCTAGCCATTGATACGAGGTAGGACATAGAATCAAAGTTTCGTACAGGTTCAGAGTTGATGTTGAGATCTTCGATCTCTGGGTAGTTGAAGTTGTCGCCTACCGCTGAATGATATGAATTATCAGGATCATCAAAATGATCAGAATTATAAGAATGATAAGAGATATCAGAATTTATCAAAGTTATTAGATGTATCAACAACGAAATATATTTTCAAAATATACTTAAGATGTTTTAGTCATCTGTGCTTCTTTTTGTTAATCTAGTCTATACAGACTCTTCTTGGTTATATCAGCTATTTTACAATTCCTCAGAGATCTAACACCATCAACACGTTTCCTCTATTCTTTATCTATCTTCTGTAGATCGTTTGCGTCTCTGTTTCTCTAAATATTATGGGTTACCCGCCACTTAAAATGACGAAAGGACAAATGAAAACTTTCGATAGTCCTTCTACTAAGAGCTCGTTTGTGCTTTCCATTCAAAAGCGGTTTTCGAGGAAAATGATGGAATCTGGTACAATCTCCAGCAGAGTACGAAAATACGTAATGGTTCTTCTAATAGAAATTCTCAACATGGGTCAAATACCGCATGTAGTTTATCTTTGTCGGCCATAAAGTTTCGTCTGGTATGGCCCAGGTTTATACAGAGGCTCTGTGCTAGGATAGAATTATCGTCCAGTACAAACTGGCGATTATCGGAGTTATCAGAGACTGATATCAGGGTTATCAGGATTATCAGAGGCTGATATCAGGGTTATCAGACTTCTGATATCGGTATTGGTCCAGGCGGTGGATACACCGGCACTGGGTTTAGTCTTAACCCTATCATCTCGGAAACTACGGATATACGCGCAATATGTCTTACTTGTTTTAGTGTAGTTTATGTCTGGGGATCTATTCCCATCCATCACTATAACGTCACAGCAGAGTTATACCAGTACTCCTTTTCAAAAAATATACTCCAAGTTTTAGAAAGGCTTTGAACCTAACTCCGTTAACCGAACAGAATGGCCAGGTAAGTGTCTACCATGGGGGCCTCACCGAGTTCACGGTGACTGATTGGCACACCCACGTAGACTAGCCTTGCCTTCGGCACCAAACTGTCCGTAATAACATCGTTAAGTTCATGCCAGGACTACTGCTCTGATACAAAAAATGTAACATCCCATTTTGAAAAGCAGTATAATTTTTTTTTTCATATATCAGAGTAGAGCATTGGAAAATCATCCACAACATATATAAGCATATAAACATCAGAGTCATTGTTACAGTACGCGTCCGTACATTCGTTGACGAGTGTAGGTACTACTGGCGGAAAATCGTACTTCTGACGGAAACAATAAATATCTCGACAATGCACGTCGGACGGCGTAACGACAAAGCAGATCAAGATTATTGATATCCTATAATGATAATATCACCATTATCAATATTTGATATCATAACAGGCATTTTAGGTATAAATTACCATTTTGCCCCTATTCCCCTAATCGGCGGAATTTCGCCAGAACTTCGCTACTTTGATTCCAACTTTCCAAAATTTTGCCAGAACTCCAACTCCATCATGATTTTCAAAATTCACACTTAAAATACCCCTAGCATATGATATCTAATCATACTTGGAAGTTTAAAGACTATACTAGCATTACTACTCTAACTACCGAAAGAACTATGGAAACTTAAGACTATGTACCGAAGAACTTACTCAGAGCTTCGCTACAGAATTCCCCGGACTTCTTCCTCCTCATCTTGCTGCTCCAATTTCGAACTGGGCTTGGAATTTTGGTGTGAAGAATGCAAATGAGGTGAAGTCCTATTTATAGGCAAAAACAAACGGTCACTATTCACACTTTACAAGACCGGATATCAACCGTCGGATTGCACTTGGATGAAATTTTCATCTTGGCCCTCCAAATGCCCAAAACCGGCCTTCCCCCCCCTTAGGTGGCACAAAGTGATGTCATGCATGACATCACTAACTTGTTTGAGAAGTCGTCTTACCGATAAGTTCCCTATTCGGTGTCCTAATCGTGTAATCTTGCAAAATCTCAAAAATCCGGAATAGACGTTGAGTTATAATTTATTTTCTACAGGTTCCCATTTGGGACTATCTGCCTTTTTCACAGATTACCCTATTTCGTCTTATTACTTAAGTATTCCACCGATCACGGAAATGGCTTCAGGGACAGTCTACTTCGAGATAAAAATTCACTTGTCTAAAATATACTCTGACTCTAGAAACCTTGTTCATGGTTTTCTAGTTAGAATTTAATTTCTATCGGTGGTCATTTATTCTATTTGCTTTTTACATAAATTATATTAATATTATAATACAAGTTGCAACAATAATATCTAGATATTTTTCCTTTCATTCTTATCCTATTTTTCTTGCAAAATTCGGCTGGCCCTTTATTTATTTTTTAATTAATATTATATATTTTAATTATAAAATTATTTTATAATAATTTTTTTTTTTACAAAATTTCACCATTGGTCCATACATGTTTTTAGGCTCAAAATTACTTTTTCTCATATTTTTTCATTAATATTTTCCAATTAATTAGCGAATATATTTTATGCTAATTTTAGCCATAACCCATTAATTATAGGGTTTTACATAATTATCTTTGGATTTTCCTTTGTTTAAACTCAAATAATTAGCCAATAATTACTTAATTAATTACCCACTAATTTTTAATAATTTTCTTAATTAGAACAACTCATTACCTTACAACTTTTGCACTGACATTAGTGTTTTATTTCTCATTCATTATATTAACATTTACAGGGGCATTTTGGTCATTACAATACTTTTTGATTCTTCCCCCTTTATTTTTCGAAGGTTATATTTTATTAAATTGTCTAAATTAGGGATAATATACTTTCCAAATTCAAATAATTATTTTATTGTCCTTTAGCATTTTTTTCATAATATTTCTAGGCCATTTATGCCCACAAGGGCATTTTGGCCATCTTTGGCACATTATTATTTTCTCCTAATTTTCAAGGGATTTTTCCTTTATAAATACGATAAGTATAACATTGGAATTGAGACCACAATTTTACTTATCACAAATAACCATTTTATTTATCCGGGTATTACAAAAACAATCCCCGTCCAAAAAAGGGGGCTATTCGCTCAACATAAATTTAAATTAAGGAGGGATTAAATCTCCAACACTCTTTGTCAAACAAGGATGAAGGTGAGACGGACACATCCAAAATCTTGGTATAAGAGAAGCCTCCTCCTTCACTAAAGCATCGACAAGGCTATTCTAATCTTTAGGAATATGTCTTAATTGCAACTCCTAGTTAAACTCCATTGATTCGGATAAATGCCAAGCTACAAGTAGAAGTGTTGCAATTTCTCTTCAACATGTCAGTTAAATTCTTAGAATCAGATTCCAGTAACTTTCCCGAACCCCAAAAATCTCAAGCTAATGATAGCTCTTTTAAGTGAGTGTTTGATAACTTTTGAAACCGTGGTTTCTGAAGTTTTTTTTCCATATAAGTTGAGAAAAAACTCCTCTCACATGATTATATTGTAAATTGTAAAAGCTATTCTCTAAAAGTTAATTCAAACACACACATTATGGTAGAAGATTCGACATGAACAGATCCAAAGATATCCACCAACTCTTTAGAATCAGACTCCAAGAAGACTCTACGGAATCCCAGATCCCATGCTAGGTTTAATCCCTTCATCACAGCCCATTCTTCTGCCTCAACAACACTGCATGAGCCAATGAAATGTGAAAATCCCGCGACCCAACAGCCATCTTGATCCCTGATGACACCACCACACCCAGCACGGCTAGCAAAGCGTGAGACAGCCCCGTCCACATTCACTTTAACCCAATCTTTGTCAGGAGGAACCCATCTGACTTGTGTAGGGAGGCACTGGTTTCCCCTGATCAAATTGTTCTGTATGACAGAATACGAAGCCCATGATTTAACAACAATATCAGCTGGCCTCAGAGGTTTCGTGTAATTATCCTGGAAAATTGTACAATTTCTCCACTTCTATAACTCCCAAATAGCAACTCCCCATTCCTTCTATAATCTGATATGCACTCTTTACCGTGAAAGACCCACTACTAGTCCCTTGCCAAGCCAACACATCCTCACCGGCATCCTGTACTGGGGGCAAAGCAGCAATCAACTTCTGGATTGCACGACAAGAAAGCAATGCCGATAATTCAGAAAACTTCCAGCCACCATTACACACCCAATCAGAAACACAGCTATTGTCTTCCTCAACAGAAAGGGGGCGAAGACAAAATGATTTCAGAGAGTGATCTTGGAACAGCCATTTGTCATTAAAGAAATTAACACTCTTCCCATTACGAACATGCCATACCGCAGCATTATCTATTAAATCCTTCTGCTCTACAATGAATTTCCAGAGTGAGGAATCAGACTTCTTTGTACTCAGCAATGTAGCCTCTTCCCTTAGCATATACTTATGGAGTAACACTTCCGCCCACAAACTGCCAGATCCATTAATGAGTCTCCATGCTAACTTAGCACCACAAGCCTCATTCATAGAAGAGAGTCTTTTCAGGCCGAGACCCCCTTGAACTTTAGGTAATAGCATTTGGTTCCATCCTATAGGGTGAAAACCATGAGAAACTTCGCTATGGCCCCAAATAAACTTCCTTTGTAATCTCTCCACTTCTTGACAAACAGATATGGGAATTTTAGCTACTTGCATCGGATATAGAGGAATGGCATTAAGTACCGACGATGCGAGTGTAGCACTACCACTGTTGTAAGACATTTTTCCTTCCAAGAAGACAACTTAGTTCGCACACGGTCAACAATATATTGAAAAGTGTCCGTAGGTTTCCTCTTCCTTGACAGTGGGAAACCTAGGTACCTTCCAATCTCAGTAGAAACACGCATATCTGTAATAGAGGTTATCCTCTGTTTCATCTCCCTAGAGATCTTTGGAGAGAAAAACATAGAAGATTTCTCTTTACTAATCTTTGCTCCGTACATATCACAAAATTTGTTCAAACAAGATATCATGCATTCAGCCTGCTTCGATGTGGCCTCACCAAATAGTAACAAGTCATCTGCGAACATAAGATGCGAGATTGCAGGACCAGTTTTAGAGACAAAGATTGGCTTCCAATCCCCCACACTGACAGCATCGCTAATGATATGCGATAACTTATCCATGCATAATACAAATAGGAGAGGGGATAAAGGATCACCCGCCTAAGACCCTCTTAGCCTTGAAACTTGTCGCTTGCCCTCCATTCCACGTAATATTATATGATACCGAAGTAACACAATTCATAATTAAAGTAATAAACCGTGATTCCGCACCTACCTCCGTAAGAATATGCCTTAAGAAATCCCATTGAATCCTGTCATAGGCCTTCTCTAGGTCGATTTTAAATGCCATTAATCCTCGCCTCCCTCTGGCTTTCTTCATACAAAGGCAAAAGCTCCCCGACCAATAATGATATTGTCCTGGATTTGCCTTCCCTTGATAAAGCTTGATTGAAAGGGGGAAACTAATGAATCCATCAAACCTCTTAAACGTCCAAATGATCACCTTAGTGATGCATTTATAGTGCATCGAACATAGTGAAATTGGCCGAAAGTGACTAACTTCCACAGCTTATCTCGCTTCGAATTAAGGCAATTAGAGTCCGATTCGATGGACGCATCTTGACTTCCACCAAACGCTGACTTCACGAATTTGCATAAGGTCTCACCCACTACATCCCACTTAGATTGGTAGAAGACTGGTGGAAATCCATCAAACCCCGGCGCTTTGTACGGCCCTAAAGAGAAAAGAGCCTGCTTAATTTCCTCATTCAGGGGCGATCTCCCCAGGTTTGACAAAAGGATGGGGTCAATAGCTGGAAATCTTGCCGTTGTACAATGCCAAGAGGAGGAGATTTCCTCTGGTTGATATAGGCGTTGGAAATAAGAAGTAACCATTCCTTTCAATTCCTCTGCATCATCTACCCAGATACCTTCATCATTTTTCAACATTAAAATCTTGTTCCTCCTATTTCTAATTTTCGCCTTTGTATGATAAAAGCGAGTATTCCGGTCCCCCTTAGTAATCCAAGCCGCTCTAGATTTCTGGTACCATTTTAGTTCTTCCATCTTAAGCACCTGGTCAAGCTCCCTCGCAGCTCTATCTCTAGGGAACATAGAAAATTGGACCTCGGATAATTAGGGGATTTCTGAATCCCACACAATCTAGCAAGCAGTGATCGCTTCCTTTTTTCCAGCATGCCGAAACAATTTTTATTCCAATCCACCAGGGCAAGCTGGAAATCAGACAGAGTCTCCTGGATATTACTCATGCCACCCCAATTAGCTTTTAGAAAACTATCAAAAGAATCATGAGCTAACCACATAGCTTCGAATTTAAAAGGACGATGTACAGAGGAATTCATAAAATCCTTACCATCTTCGGCCCTTCCAAGTAAAGCGAGGTCCTTGGAACCCTAAATCAGATAGTCCGCAATCGACGACCCTATCATTAAACCATTTAATCCGATGAGAATTACTCCGAACTCCTCCAGACCTTTCAGAAGACGCAAGGATATCGTTGAAATCGCCTATGACCAACCAAGGTATATTTATCGAGGTAGCCATTCCTTTTAACTTTGTCCAGAGCACAGACCGCAAGTTAGAATGTGGAATTGCATAGACTGAGGTTAAAAGAAAACGCGATTGATCTGGGAGCACGCATTGGATATGAAAGTATTGACGGTCCTCCTCAATTATGCTAACATTAATCAAGGAGCTCCTCCACAACATCGCCATGCCTCCGAAAGTCCCACGCTCGGATGATCTTCATCGAATCAAAGCCTAAAGATGCCAACGGCTTGAAGGGACTTTCATCTGGGCTCTTGGTTTCCACTAGAATCACTAAACCGGGCTTCGCCCATTACATACAGATCGGATATTGCGACGAAGAGCTTTATTATTGGCTCCCCTTACATTCCAAAATAGTAGACTAAACATAAAAACATTAATGGCAATACAAAGGACCCAAATAACGCTCATGGGAAATTGGGTCTCGTGGAACTTTGAGAACCTCATCCCCTCCCTCCTTTTCGTTAGGGCCCAAAATAACATCACTAGGAGAGGGCCCAAACATATCACTATCCTTCCCTGGATCATGGGCCACATGTCCACTTCCTCCAGGATCCAACAAATCCCTTTGGGAATTTTCTATCCCGCTCGCGGCGCACCCTTCTTCAACCATTTCTGAGCCTTAACCGTTTTATTCTGCTGTTGGGTATTGCGTTCCACCACCTCCTGTACCTGATCCACCTTTATGCCAGTCACTGTCCCAACATTGCCCTCCTCTTCTCGCCAATACCTCAAATCGGGACCTCCCCTTCTTGCCTAGGTGGTCCCTCTTTACCATCCTTCCCTCTCCTTAGCCTCCTTGGCTTCTGCACCGTCCGCCATTGATCTTTGATATCAGCATCACTTTGTTCCTTTGCAGGGGAGGTGACTTT
This sequence comes from Acacia pycnantha, assembly GCA_025563575.1. NCBI lineage: Eukaryota > Viridiplantae > Streptophyta > Magnoliopsida > Fabales > Fabaceae > Acacia > Acacia pycnantha. The sequence continues at coordinate 329,567 of JAMWYP010000377.1, read as the reverse complement.
TGCACCATTCTCTGGATTGTCGACTCCACCCCCCTGCCTGGATTTCCTAGAAGGACACGATTCACTCACATGACCATACGTACCACAACTAGTACACAAAGAAATGCACCTTCATATTCTACAAAATAATCTTCTTCATCTAATCTAAAACCAGACATTAATTTCTCTTCCGATTCACTAACACACATATTCTAGCATAATGCCCTCGTGAATCGATAAGAAGTATTCATATCAACCTTTACTGTATCACCGATCTTATCACCGATTATGGCCAAAGCTTCTCGATCATAATACTCCAAAAAGACCTTGGGTACTCTTACCCACACTGCAACCTTATCAATCTTAGCTCTTGCAGGGATAAAATTAGGCTCCCATGGTCTCACAGTCAGATAATGGTCGTAAATCATCCATGGTCCGCCCGTTAGAGCATTCTGAAAATCTTCACGATTAGACAACTTCACTACATAAAACCCATGCCCTATGTCAATCAGTTCACAATGCCTCTCTTAGCCCACATGGTTTGCAATCTTGTTAAAAGGGCCTTGTACCCAATCCTCTTGCCCAGAAGCTTGACGATCACTGATTTCCTCCATGCTCTGTAAAGGCGCTTTTTCATTTTATCAGAGAAGTAGAAGGTAGGGAAATTACGCAATGGGTCCTCCACTACTCGGCACAGAGGCTCGCTATCCTCTGTTTCAATATCATCTTCAGACATATTATCCTCTGCCTGCACATCACCTTCCGCCTCCTGTTCCTCGTCTGAGCTATCACCTTCGCCACCCTTTCCTTTCAGCTTTTCAGCAAAGGAGGGGCCTCCCGTGCACGAACTCGCGAACTAGTCCCCAGTTTAGGCCATTCCTCTTGAATCCCAACAGTATCTTCCGATGTCCCCCCATTCTTCATCTTCTTTGCACTCCTCCGAAGAAGATCATCATCCTCCCGAGAGAGAGGAAGCAGAGAATATTTAGCTGCTACAGAGAGTTTCTTCGTCGCCATTAAACCCGCTCAAAAATACGCTCGACATGAACAGATGATAATTCGTTAACCTGAACAAATGATTTCCAATAATGTATGTAGAATAATAGAAGTAGGAGCATGAGGCTTTTTTTTTTTTTTTTTGAAATTTCATGTGCACCAAACATGTCTCGCTAGACAGCCCATTACTTAAGGAAAAAAAATCACACCCACAAGGCTTTTAGATTAGAGCCTAGGCAATTACAATGGGCCAATCTCAAGGCTTATGAAAGAGGGAAGTTCTTCATTAAGGGCCCAATGGCCTTCCATCTAAAAAAAATCACAAATTAACATATCTATATAGGGTTTAATGTTTCTGCGTTTACTGTAGAATTTTTTTTTTGAGAAAATATCAGCGAGGTCCTAAGGTAAATAAAAAATATCAAAAAAGTCTCAACCCCAAATCCCCTCACATGGACTTTTTTGATATTAATTGTGAATAAGTATGAAATTCATCTCGCAAAAAAGTCTCGTTGCCAAAATGGCTTTTCATGTTGTCAAAATGGATTTTCCTTCGGCATGTAGAATTTTAGAAATATGGAAAATTTTTGGCAATATGAAAAGCTATTTTGACAACATGAAAAAGAGTGTCGAAAACGTTGATGAACCTACAGAAAATAGTAACGGTGACATTGCTCCAGTACATTGCCCAACTTCTTCTATTGGGCCCAACAATCAACACTCAATGGTGACTCGGGCTAAGGCAGGTATAGTTCAGCCCAAATATCCATATGTGGGTTCTCTCCAAGCCAAAGGTTCATTTACAACAGCAGGTATCTCAATGACAACCGAGCAAGCCGAACAAGCCCCGTCTGAACTCTCGTTTGTCCGTGAAAGTTGAGATTCTTCACAACCTTCCCACAACTGTTGTTGTGCAGCATGTAACATGTCATAAAATTCTCTTGCATTAGTATTTGGCATCTCTTCAACACCTTCATTATTGTTATCCCTAAAACTTGGCCTGTACCGCATCCATCACCATCATCTCATATTGACTTAGATGGTTTCCAAGGGCCTCATGTGAGGCATGTAGGTCACCCGCTATTGGAGAAATAGACCGATGATTTTCTACTCATCTTTCACCATGACTAGTCCATACATAATAGTCCGGCATGAAACCCTTACTATAAAGGTGCACCTTCACCTCATCAAAAGGTAGATAATACCTACTTTTACATTTCACACATGGACACCTAAGCTCTCCCCATTTTTGAGAATAAGGTGATTGATATACATATGCAAGAAACCGATCAACACCTTGCTCGAACTCAATCGTCACCTATTTAGTACTCGGATTAATTCTCGTTATACATCTATCTTCAATGTTTTGGGACTTCCATTCTAAGAAACAAGAATTCTATTTTAGGTTCAAGCTATTTGAAAGAAAGCTGGCTATATGTATGATTAACCAATTAAAAGCATCATCAAAATGTAAAACTATCTCAAACACGAATTCAACAAAGAATAAATTTTTGATGTCTATGTCAATAAGCCCATAAATTGTTTCAAAATCTAATCATGCATGTTGGAAAAAAACATTTGTGACTTCTATATAACGAAAAGGATCTTTCTTAACAAATAAATAAATCACAATCAACATAAATTTAAACAATCTGAAACGCAGATGCTGGGGCAGTTAATTATTTCTTATGTTTATATCTTAGTTTAGTTTGTATAAAAAAAAAACAGTAAGTCTTCTTTTTTTATTTTTTCACTCTAATATAATATAATCAGTCATACTTGTAATAGGGTGGATCTTAAGTCAGAATATTATTTTTTAAAGTGCCAATTATATGTAACAACTGAATACATGTAGAGCGGCCTCCAAAAATGAAGAAACATATATCGGTTTGAGTGTTTGTGGTGGTGGTTGGTCCCATTTCCATTATATTTTTCTAAACAAAACTTTCCTAAAACTGAAATTAACATTAGTGTGTGTGTGTATAAATCATTGAAGAGGTGATGATAAAAACAGGTGTAATCAGCCAAAAAAAATGGAGAGACCGTATGAACAATGAAATAACAGGGAGAAAATTAGTCAAATATTAATTCCACAGCCTTTATATCACTCCTCTCAATCAATCAAAACCAAGATGAATATTGCAAAATAAGACAGGTTGGCATTTATGTTAAGGACTAATGTGTTTCAGCTCGTTTAAGTTTGTTAAGCAAATTAGGTTCCATTCAGATTACTTGTTTCTTTTATGTTTTAACTACTAAAACTTACCATCTACTTCCAATGACACTATTATACCTACATTTCTTGTTTTCAAAAAAACAAAGTGTTGAATTGCACAGTTGCAATGCTAGATCAAATAATCCATTACAATTTTATTCTAAAAGGAAAAAGAAAAATGTAATATGCTATGATTACAAGCTGCTCCTAAATAAGGTCCTCAAAAGCAGAAGGACAGGTAAGTGCGAGAAGGGGAAAACAAACGGCTTCAGAAAAGGTTTATGGATCGTAAGTTTAAATACATTATCACAGATTGTAAATGCATATTTCAAAATGTATATGGATAAGGTAATTCAGAAGAATCGTACCAATTGTTGATACAAAATTCTTTTATATGTTATATTATGACTTCCACTACTTTCTCAACCCTCTCTTTGTTTAATTTCATCCCTCAGTCTCCATCTTTCTCTTTTAGAAACTAAACACTGATACATTTTCTAAACACTAATAAAGTGGTTACCCATACTTTCATGTCAATGCTTATAGGGTCATTTTGACTCCACATCTTCATATAACTCCGGACAGATGAGTTTTATATATATATATATATATATATATATATATATATATATATATATATATATATTATTTATTTATTTATTTCATTCTAACTTGATTTAAACATACCATATTTTACCATTCTCTCTCCATTTAAAATGATCATGTTTAATTGCTGATTTGAAATGAATCTTTCACTGCATGTTTCTTTTGAAATAAATGATATTATGAGAAGAAAAAAATATTATAAATAAAAGAAATACCATCTTAATTAAAATGAAATGCATGAGTTGGATTTTATGTAGAAAATAAATTTAATGGGAAGTGTAATGAAATTCAAACGGAGTGCAGATTGGAGGGAAAAGAGACAGAAGGTGGATGTGAAATGCGTGGGATCAAAAGGCGAGTAAGAGGCAAAGTATGATTTCAGAAAGAGTTTGCCATGGGATTCAGAATTTTTCACAAGTTCAGGTAAATATACTACTAATTATTGATTTAACATCAATCACTAGTTAGTTAATTATTTGAAATGATTAATTAGCTTGATTCCATTGCATGAACAGGAGTGCTAGAACCAGAGGAGTTGTTTCATGGATAGTTACCCTATAGTGTGGATCATAGGATGAGGGAGCACTAGTGGAAAAAGGATTTTAAGACCGGAAGAAACAGTATATTAGGAGCGGACCCGCGACAGTCTTGTTCCAGGCGGTATTAAAAGTCACCCTATTAAGACCGGACTTAGAACCGGTCTTAAAGAGTTTCTTTAAGACCGGACATTTTAAACCTTCGGTCTTAAAATTCATACTAAATAGATCGACATATTTTTGTTCGGTCCTAAAACTCAAACTTTAAGACCGGACAAAAACTAGACCACTCTTAAAAGATCCGAATATTAAGACCGGACAAAAATAAACCCGGTCCTAAAAATAGTAATATCCTAGACCAGATCCCGGTCTTAAAAGACTGACTTTCAAGACCGGATGTTATATACATCCGGTCTTAAAAATTGAACTTTTAGACCGCACTTATAAATGGACCGGTCTTAAAAGACCAACTTTTAAGACCGGCTTAATACCTTTAAGAGCGGTCATAGATATACATCCGGTCTTAACAATTGAACATTTAAGACCGTCTTATTTATTTGCGCTCTAAATTTTCCCGAATTTTTTCCTGTTCGTCCTTCCTGATCATATATAATACACAAAAATCCACCATCCAAAACAGCACATAAAAGTCGATATACTTAATTTAAGCTACAAGCTATGAACATGAATAAATTGAATTGGGAAAAATAATACAAATAAGTATCCACCATGAGTTATGTGGCCTTAAGTCTACAACAGCTAAAGTAATTTATACAATAAGCTAAGATATATAACTAATTACAATCACAATGAGTTACAATACAACACGTAAATCAACATACATGTAGTCCAATATATTATTCACCATGTCTTCATCTGATTCCCACCCAACAATGTAACATGCATCCTCTTTTATAACATGCCCCTTTGAATCGGATCCCGCCACAAAAACAAAACAAGAACAAATTCATAGTCATGACATTATATTGTTTAATTAAGAACGTAACATAGAAGGAATATATAATATATATAGTTAAAACCTTAAAGTTTTCTAAGAATTCTGCATATGAATATTACCTTATGAATTGACTCTTTTATAAAGTGATATCCTCCCATATCCCTTCTTGATGATCATTTCTTATGCCGGGTTCATTATCCGCTTCATCTTCTTCGTTCATGTCCGGAATCAACCTTTGTTCGGTCATTCGATGGTTTTCTTTCCTTTCAGCCTCTTTATGTGTAGATATGCTGGCTTGAACTTCATCAACATTATTCAAGATGTATAAGTGGACTTGTGACAATTCATCAGGATCCACACTCTTTACCGAAGCCCCACGTCTACCCCCTTCAAAGATGCGACGTTTTGGAAGCCCAATATGTCTTACTTTGGCCAAATAATTTTGACAAAATTCCATGGCCTCTTCAAACATATTTCTGAACAATTGATGCTTCTGGCCGGTACGCGTTCTTCACATACCCTTTTAGGAATTTCATAGATCTTTAAATAGGGTACATCCACCATAAATGGATAGGGCCGCACAACTTTATCTCCCTCACTAGATGAACAATGAGATGAACCATGATGTCAAAAAATGAAGGAACAAAAAGCTTTTTAAGGTGGCACAAGATAAGATATCCTTCATTCTCCAATTCATCCAACTTTTCAATCTTGAAGACTTTACTACAAACCGCATTGAAGAAGAAACAAAGTCTAGTCAAAAGGACCCGAAGATCATATTCGGCGATGCCTCGAATAGCTACTGGGAGTAGCCTCTTAAAATTTGAAGAATACCCCGAGGGAACTTTTGTTCCATGTAAACACTCACAAAGCTTCGTTTCTCATCCTTAGACAAAGTATGAGAAGCCGGGGACAATAAGTTCTCTTCCCATATGGCCTTGGATGCAAGTCTTCGCGTATTCCCATTGCTTGCAAATCCAATCTTGCCTTCACACCATCCTTCGAACTACCTTGTATGTTGAGAAGCGTGCCCACAATACTATCACATACGTTCTTCTCCATATGCATGACATCAATACAGTGTCTCAAATCAAGATTGCGCTAATAGGGAAGATCAAAGAATACAGATCTCTTCTTCCATATATATGTTTCTTTTCTACTCTTTCCAGGCTTACCGAAGATGACACTGATATTTTGAACCTTTTCATACACTTGCTCCCCATTCAATGCCACCGGAGCTTCTTCATACTCTTGGCCACCAAAAAAGGCCTTCTTTAATCGACGATATGGGTGGCCCCGTCTAAGAAATCTCCTATGTCCAAGATACACCGTCTTTCTTCCATGTTGAAGTTGATGGTAGCATGTGCCTTCTTCACAAACCGGACATGCTTTATGGCCTTTTACACTATACTCGACAAGTTCCCATATGCTTTGAGAAGTCGTTTATAGTACAAAATATCATGGCTCTCATTTTAAAGACCTCCTTCTTGAAAGAGTCAAAAACATCGACACCTTCTTCCCACAACTCCTTCAAGTCTTCGATCAAGGGCTCAAAGTAAACATCTATGTCATTTCCGGGTTGCTTTGGTCCCAAAATCAACATAGACAGACATGATGTACTTTCGTTTCATGCATAACATAGGAGATAAGTTGTAAACAATCGAGAGTACGAGGCTATGAGCTATGTATGCTAAGGCTTCCATAGGGATTCATGCCATCCATGCTAAGGGCAAGCCCGAGGTTCCTAGGTTCTTCGCCGAAGTTCGGAAATAATTGATCGATCTTCTTCCATTGAGAAGAATCGGCCGGATGTCGAAGCCGTCCATCCGAAATCCTCTCATCTGCGTGCCACCTCAGATTTTTGCATCATTTTCATTCGCAAACAACCGCTTGAACCTTGGTATGATTGGAAGATACCACAATCCCTAATCGTCCAGAGAAGCAGATTTTCACTGCTATTCATAGTACCCTCAACCAGCATATCCACCAACTCTTTAGAATCAGACTCCAAGAAGACTCTACGGAATCCCAGATCCCATGCTAGGTTTAATCCCTTCATCACAAATTCTTTCGTCAACAACACCGCATGAGCCAATGAAATGTGAAAATCCCGCGACCCAACAACCCATCTTGATCCCTGATGACACCACCACACCCAGCACGGCTAGCAAAGCGTGAGACAGCCCCGTCCACATTCACTTTAACCCAATCTTTGTCAGGAGGAACCCATCTGACTTGTGTAGGGAGGCACTGGTTTCCCCTGATCAAATTGTTCTGTATGACATACGAAGCCCATGATTTAACAACAATATCAGCTGGCCTCAGAGGTTTCGTGTAATTATCCTGGAAAATTGTACAATTTCTCCACTTCTATAACTCCCAAATAGCAACTCCCCAGACCAGGTCCCAATTGCCATTCCTTAAGATCCCCAGATCTTGTTTGAGGTTCATAATTCCCCACTCCATTAAAGAAGCTGTGAAGAAAAGGGATACATGACTAGGATGAATTAGACAAAGCCACATCTGTTTGGCATAGATGCAGTCCCTAAGTATGTGTAACTCACTCTCAATCTCATTATCACAATATGAACACAATGGGGAAGCATTAGACCATCTACTCCTCCAGTAACTAGTAGGAAGTCTACCATTGAAGGCTTGCCACATAAAAAATCGGATCCTCTCCGCCCCTTTCCATTGCCAAATATACTTGAATAAAGGCTCACACTTAGAAGTTGAAATTCCTTCTATAATCTGATATGCACTCTTTACCGTGAAAGACCCACTACTAGTCCCTTGCCAAGCCAACACATCCTCACCGGCATCCTGTACTGGGGGCAAAGCAAAGAATCAACTGGATTGCACGACAAGAAAGCAATGCCGATAATTCGAAAAACTTCCCACCACCATTACACACCCAATCGAAACACATCTATTGTCTTCCTCAACGTAAAGGCGAAGACAAAATGATTTCGTAGAGTGATCTTGGAACAGCCATTTGTCATTAAAGAAATTAACACTCTTCCCATTACGAACATGCCATACCGCAAAGATTATCTATTAAATCCTTCGCTCTACAATGAATTTCGTGAGCGAGGAATCAGACTTCTTTGTACTCAGCAATGTAGCCTCTTCCCTTAGCATATACTTATGGAGTAACACTTCCGCCCACAAACTGCCAGATCCATTAATGAGTCTCCATGCTAACTTAGCACCACAAGCCTCATTCATAGAAGAGAGTCTTTTCAGGCCGAGACCCCCTTGAACTTTAGGTAATAGCATTTGGTTCCATCCTATAGGGTGAAAACCATGAGAAACTTCGCTATGGCCCCAAATAAACTTCCTTTGTAATCTCTCCACTTCTTGACAAACAGATATGGGAATTTTAGCTACTTGCATCGGATATAGAGGAATGGCATTAAGTACCGACGATGCGAGTGTAGCACGCCACTGTTGTAAGACATTTTTCCTTCCAAGAAGACAACTTAGTTCGCACACTGGCCAACAATATATTGAAAAGTGTCCGTAGGTTTCCTCTTCCTTGACAGGTGGAAACCTAGGTACCTTCCAATCTCGTAGAAACACGCATATCGTAATAGAGGTTATCCTCTCGTTTCATCTCCCTAGAGATCTTTGGAGAGAAAAACATAGAAGATTTCTCTTTACTAATCTTTGCTCCAGACATATCACAAAATTTGTTCAAACAAGATATCATGCATTCAGCCTGCTTCGATGTGGCCTCACCAAATAGTAACAAGTCATCTGCGAACATAAGATGCGAGATTGCAGGACCAGTTTTAGAGACAAAGATTGGCTTCCAATCCCCCACACTGACAGCATCGCTAATGATATGCGATAACTTATCCATGCATAATACAAATAGGAGAGGGGATAAAGGATCACCCTGCCTAAGACCCCTCTTAGCCTTGAAACTTGTCGTTTGCCCTCCATTCCACAGAATATTATATGATACCAAGTAACACAATTCATAATTAAAGTAATAAACCGTGATTCCGCACCTACCTCCGTAAGAATATGCCTTAAGAAATCCCATTGAATCTGTCATAGGCCTTCTAGGTCGATTTTAAATGCCATAAATCCTCGCTCCTCCGGCTTTCATACAAAGGTAAAAGCTCCACCAATAATGATATTGTCCTGGATTTGCCTTCCCTTGATAAAGCTTGATTGAAAGGGGGAAACTAATGAATCCATCAAACCTCTTAAACATCGGAATTAAGGCAATTAGAGTCTGATTCTGGACAGACAGATCTTGACTTCCACCAAACGCTGACTTCACGAATTTGCATAAGGTCTCACCCACTACATCCCACTTAGATTGGTAGAAGACTGGTGGAAATCCATCAAACCCCGGCGCTTTGTACGGCCCTAAAGAGAAAAGAGCCTGCTTAATTTCCTCATTCAGGGGCGATCTCCCCAGGTTTGACAAAAGGATGGGGTCAATAGCTGGAAATCTTGCCGTTGTACAATGCCAAGAGGAGGAGATTTCCTCTGGTTGATATAGGCGTTGGAAATAAGAAGTAACCATTCCTTTCAATTCCTCTGCATCATCTACCCAGATACCTTCATCATTTTTCAACATTAAAATCTTGTTCCTCCTATTTCTAATTTTCGCCTTTGTATGATAAAAGCGAGTATTCCGGTCCCCCTTAGTAATCCAAGCCGCTCTAGATTTCTGGTACCATTTTAGTTCTTCCATCTTAAGCACCTGGTCAAGCTCCCTCTGCAGCTCTATCTCTAGGGAACATAGAAAATTGGACCTCGGATAATTAGGGGATTTCTGAATCCCACACAATCTAGCAAGCAGTGATCGCTTCCTTTTTTCCAGCATGCCGAAACAATTTTTATTCCAATCCACCAGGGCAAGCTGGAAATCAGACAGAGTCTCCTGGATATTACTCATGCCACCCCAATTAGCTTTTAGAAAACTATCAAAAGAATCATGAGCTAACCACATAGCTTCGAATTTAAAAGGACGATGTACAGAGGAATTCATAAAATCCTGCAACTGCATTACCAAAGGTTTATGATCAGAATAAGATGTACGTGGGAGTACCTTAATGGCGAAATCCCTCAGCTCCGTAACCCATTTTTCATTCCCAAAGGCACGATCCAAACGTTCAAAGAGACGAGTACAGCCTACCATCTTCGGGCCCTTCCAAGTAAAGCGAGGTCCTTGGAACCCTAAATCAGATAGTCCGCACGAACTCCTCCAGACCTTTCAGAAGACGCAAGGATATCGTTGAAATCGCCTATGACCAACCAAGGTATATTTATCGAGGTAGCCATTCCTTTTAACTTTGTCCAGCCGAATGACATCAAGTTAGAATGTGGAATTGCATAGACTGAGGTTAAAAGAAAACGCGATTGATCTGGGAGCACGCATTGGATATGAAAGTATTGACGGTCCTCCTCAAATTATGCTAACATTAATCAAGGAGCTCCTCCACAACATCGCCATGCCTCCGTAAAGTCCCACGCTCGGGATGATCTTCATCGAATCAAAGCCTAAAGATGCCAACGGCTTGAAGGGACTTTCATCTGGGCTCTTGGTTTCCACTAGAATCACTAAACTGGGCTTCGGCCCATTACATACAGACTGGATATTGCGACGAAGAGCTTTATTATTGGCTCCCCTTACATTCCAAAATAGTAGACTAAACATAAAAAACATTAATGGCAATACAGTGACCCAGCTAACAGCTCATGGGAAATTGGGTCTCAGGAACTTTGAGAACCTCATCCCCTCCCTCCTTTTCGTTAGGGCCCAAAATAACATCACTAGGAGAGGGCCCAAACATATCACTATCCTTCCCTGGATCATGGGCCACATGTCCACTTCCTCCAGGATCCAACAAATCCCTTTGGGAATTTTCTATCCCAGCAGAGTTATCAGGGTCCAAATTTGCAGACTCGGAAACCATCCCCACCATGTCCTCACTTGCTCGACCTTCCTCTTCCAAATTTCCCTTATCATCCCCATACGTCAGCATCAACAATTCCCCGGATTTGCTCACCCTTGCACGTTTTTCAACCCTTGATCTCCTCCCAATAACGGTGCCCTCATTACAAATTCCATCATGATCCACACTACCCGTACATGCCACGTTGGCCTGCTGGGGCGCACCCTTCTTCAACCATTTCTGAGCCTTAACCGTTTTATTCTGCTGTTGGGTATTGCGTTCCACCACCTCCTGTACCTGATCCACCTTTATGCCAGTCACTGTCCCAACATTGCCCTCCTCTTCTGCCAATACCTCAAATCGGGACCCTCCCCCTCTTGCCTAAGTGGTCCCTCTTACCATCCTCCCTCTCCTTAGCCTCCTTGGCTTCTGCACTGTCCGCCATTGATCTTTGATATCAGCATCACTTTGTTCCTTTGCAGGGGAGGTGACTTTTGCACCATTCTCTGGATTGTCGACTCCACCCCCCTGCCTGGATTTCCTAGAAGGACACGATTCACTCACATGACCATACGTACCACAACTAGTACACAGCAAATGCAGACCTTCATATTCTACAAAATAATCTTCTTCATCTAATCTAAAACCAGACATTAATTTCTCTTCCAGATTCACTAACACACATATTCTAGCATAATGCCCTCGTAACTGATAAGAAGTATTCATATCAACCTTTACTGTATCACCGATCTTATCACCGATTATGGCAAAAGCTTCTCGATCATAATACTCCAAAAAGACCTTGGGTACTCTTACCCATTAACTGCAACCTTATCAATCTTAGCTCTTGCAGGGATAAAATTAGGCTCCCATGGTCTCACAGTCAGATAATGGTCGTAAATCATCCATGGTCCGCCCGTTAGAGCATTCTGAAAATCTTCACGATTAGACAACTTCACTACATAAAACCCATGCCCTATGTCAATCAGGTTCACAATGCCTCTCTTAGCCCACATGGTTTGCAATCTTGTTAAAAAAGGGCCTTGTACCCTCGACATGAACAGATGATAATTCGTTAACCTGAACAAATGATTTCCAATAATGTATGTAGAATAATAGAAGTAGGAGCATGAGGCTTTTTTTTTTTTTTTGAAATTTCATGTGCACCAAACATGTCTCGCTAGACAGCCCATTACTTAAGGAAAAAAAATCACACCCACAAGGCTTTTAGATTAGAGCCTAGGCAATTACAATGGGCCAATCTCAAGGCTTATGAAAGAGGGAAGTTCTTCATTAAGGGCCCAATGGCCTTCCATCTAAAAAAAAATCACAAATTAACATATCTATATAGGGTTTAATGTTTCTGCGTTTACTGTAGAATTTTTTTTTTGAGAAAATATCAGCGAGGTCCTAAGGTAAATAAAAAATATCAAAAAAGTCTCAACCCCAAATCCCCTCACATGGACTTTTTTGATATTAATTGTGAATAAGTATGAAATTCATCTCGCAAAAAAGTCTCGTTGCCAAAATGGCTTTTCATGTTGTCAAAATGGATTTTCCTTCGGCATGTAGAATTTTAGAAATATGGAAAATTTTTGGCAATATGAAAAGCTATTTTGACAACATGAAAAAGAGTGTCGAAAACGTTGATGAACCTACAGAAAATAGTAACGGTGACATTGCTCCAGTACATTGCCCAACTTCTTCTATTGGGCCCAACAATCAACACTCAATGGTGACTCGGGCTAAGGCAGGTATAGTTCAGCCCAAATATCCATATGTGGGTTCTCTCCAAGCCAAAGGTTCATTTACAACAGCAGGTATCTCAATGACAACCGAGCAAGCCGAACAAGCCCCGTCTGAACTCTCGTTTGTCCGTGAAAGTTGAGATTCTTCACAACCTTCCCACAATCAAGTTGTTGTGCAGCATGTAACATGTCATAAAATTCTCTTGCATTAGTATTTGGCATCTCTTCAACACCTTCATTATTGTTATCCCTAAAACTTGGCCCAGCTGCATCCATCACCATCATCTCATATTGACTTAGATGGTTTCCAAGGGCCTCATGTGAGGCATGTAGGTCACCCGCTATTGGAGAAATAGACCGATGATTTTCTACTCATCTTTCACCATGACTAGTCCATACATAATAGTCCGGCATGAAACCCTTACTATAAAGGTGCACCTTCACCTCATCAAAAGGTAGATAATACCTACTTTTACATTTCACACATGGACACCTAAGCTCTCCCCATTTTTGAGAATAAGGTGATTGATATACATATGCAAGAAACCGATCAACACCTTGCTCGAACTCAATCGTCACCTATTTAGTACTCGGATTAATTCTGTTATACATCTATCTTCAATGTTTTGGGACTTCCATTCTAAGAAACAAGAATTCTATTTTAGGTTCAAGCTATTTGAAAGAAAGCTGGCTATATGTATGATTAACCAATTAAAAGCATCATCAAAATGTAAAACTATCTCAAACACGAATTCAACAGCAATAAATTTTTGATGTCTATGTCAATAAGCCCATAAATTGTTTCAAAATCTAATCATGCATGTTGGAAAAAAACATTTGTGACTTCTATATAACGAAAAGGATCTTTCTTAACAAATAAATAAATCACAATCAACATAAATTTAAACAATCTGAAACGCAGATGCTGGGGCAGTTAATTATTTCTTATGTTTATATCTTAGTTTAGTTTGTATAAAAAAAAAACAGTAAGTCTTCTTTTTTTATTTTTTCACTCTAATATAATATAATCAGTCATACTTGTAATAGGGTGGATCTTAAGTCAGAATATTATTTTTTAAAGTGCCAATTATATGTAACAACTGAATACATGTAGAGCGGCCTCCAAAAATGAAGAAACATATATCGGTTTGAGTGTTTGTGGTGGTGGTTGGTCCCATTTCCATTATATTTTTCTAAACAAAACTTTCCTAAAACTGAAATTAACATTAGTGTGTGTGTGTATAAATCATTGAAGAGGTGATGATAAAAACAGGTGTAATCAGCCAAAAAAAATGGAGAGACCGTATGAACAATGAAATAACAGGGAGAAAATTAGTCAAATATTAATTCCACAGCCTTTATATCACTCCTCTCAATCAATCAAAACCAAGATGAATATTGCAAAATAAGACAGTTGGCATTTATGTTAAGGACTAATGTGTTTCAGCTCGTTTAAGTTTGTTAAGCAAATTAGGTTCCATTCAGATTACTTGTTTCTTTTATGTTTTAACTACTAAAACTTACCATCTACTTCCAATGACACTATTATACCTACATTTCTTGTTTTCAAAAAACAAAGTGTTGAATTGCACAGTTGCAATGCTAGATCAAATAATCCATTACAATTTTATTCTAAAAGGAAAAAGAAAAATGTAATATGCTATGATTACAAGCTGCTCCTAAATAAGGTCCTCAAAAGCAGGAAGGACAGGTAAGTGCGAGAAGGGGAAAACAAACGGCTTCATAAAAAAGGTTTATGGATCAGGTAAGTTTAAATACATTATCACAGATTGTAAATGCATATTTCAAAAATGTATATGGATAAGGTAATTCAGAAGAATCGTACCAATTGTTGATACAAAATTCTTTTATATGTTATATTATGACTTCCACTACTTTCTCAACCCTCTCTTTGTTTAATTTCATCCCTCAGTCTCCATCTTTCTCTTTTAGAAACTAAACACTGATACATTTTCTAAACACTAATAAAGTGGTTACCCATACTTTCATGTCAATGCTTATAGGGTCATTTTGACTCCACATCTTCATATAACTCCGGACAGATGAGTTATATATATATATTATTTATTTATTTATTTCATTCTAACTTGATTTAAACATACCATATTTTACCATTCTCTCTCCATTTAAAATGATCATGTTTAATTGCTGATTTGAAATGAATCTTTCACTGCATGTTTCTTTTGAAATAAATGATATTATGAGAAGAAAAAAATATTATAAATAAAAGAAATACCATCTTAATTAAAATGAAATGCATGAGTTGGATTTTATGTAGAAAATAAATTTAATGGGAAGTGTAATGAAATTCAAACGGAGTGCAGATTGGAGGGTTCATGGATAGTTACCCTATAGTGTGGATCATAGGATGAGGGAGCACTAGTGGAAAAAAGGATTTTAAGACCGGAAGAAACAGGTATATTAGGAGCGGACCCGCGACAGGTCTTGTTCCAGGCGGTATTAAAAGTCACCCTATTAAGACCGGACTTAGAACCGGTCTTAAAGAGTTTCTTTAAGACCGGACATTTTAAACCTTTGGTGTTAAAATTCATACTAAATAGATCTGACATATTTTTTGTTCGGTCCTAAAACTCAAACTTTAAGACCGGACAAAAACTAGACCACTCTTAAAAGATCCGAATATTAAGACCGGACAAAAATAAACCCGGTCCTAAAAATAGTAATATCCTAGACCAGATCCCGGTCTTAAAAGATCGACTTTCAAGACCGGATGTTATATATATCCGGTATTAAAAATTGAACTTTTAGACCGCACTTATAAATGGACCGGTCTTAAAAGACCAACTTTTAAGACCGGCTTAATACCTTTAAGAGCGGTCATAGATATACATCCGGTCTTAACAATTGAACATTTAAGACCGTCTTATTTATTTGCGCTCTAAATTTTCCCGAATTTTTTCCTGTTCTGTCCTTCCTGATCATATATAATACACAAAAATCCACCATCCAAAACAGCACATAAAAGTCGATATACTTAATTTAAGCTACAAGCTATGAACATGAATAAATTGAATTGGGAAAAATAATACAAATAAGTATCCACCATGAGTTATGTGGCCTTAAGTCTACAACAACTAAAGTAATTTATACAATAAGCTAAGATATATAACTAATTACAATCACAATGAGTTACAATACAACACGTAAATCAACATACATGTAGTCCAATATATTATTCACCATGTCTTCATCGATTCCCACCCAACAATGTAACATGCATCCTCTTTTATAACATGCCCCTTTGAATCGGATCTGCCACAAAAACAAAACAAGAACAAATTCATAGTCAGCGTGACATTATATTGTTTAATTAAGAACGTAACATAGAAGGAATATATAATATATATAGTTAAAACCTTAAAGTTTTCTAAGAATTCTGCATATGAATATTACCTTATGAATTGACTCTTTTATAAAGTGATATCCTCCCATATCCCTTCTTGATGATCATTTCTTATGCCGGGTTCATTATCCGCTTCATCTTCTTCGTTAATGTCCTGTAGACCCCTTGAAAAGGAGTACTATCGGGAAGACCATAATTTGAATGACTTTCCTCATCAATATCAATGACCCTCTTTCCTTGGAGAGCTACGAGACCACATTTTATTTTCTTGATCGGTGATATAGAACACTTGTTTCGCATGGTCCGCCATAATAAAAGGTTCATCTCCAAAACTTCTACTATTGACATCGACTAAAGTAAATCCTAGCCGATCGATCGAACAGCATTATTGACATTAACCCACTTGCATTTGAAGATGGGAAATCTAATTTTGACATAGTCCACCTCCCAAATCTCTTCAATAACTCCATAATATGGCATGACTGCCAATTTAGGCCTCTTGTCTTTCAAATCGGAGAAGTGCATAGATTCACCTCTAACATAACACCACCGTTCGGACCGTGCTCCTATCATCTAGGGACTTCGTGTAAAATGTATAACCATTGATCACATACGAATTCCAACGTATGACTTCAACCTCGGGACCACGTGCTAACCATTTCATTGTGTCGAAACACATTCGATCCCTCGACCTTTTGTTTGAACCATTTTGCAAAAGTTCTGTATGCTCCCTAATCAACCTTTGTTAGGTCATTCGATGGTTTTCTTTCCTTTCGGCCTCTTTATGTGCGAGATATGCTGGCTTGAACTTCATCAACATTATTCAAGATGTATAAGTGGACTTGTGACAATTCATCGGGATCCACACTCTTTACCGAAGCCCCACGTCTACCCCCTTCACATCTGCCGACGTTTTGGAAGCCCAATATGTCTTACTTTGGCCAAATAATTTTGACAAAATTCCATGGCCTCTTCGAAACATATTTCGAACAATTGATGCTTCGGCCGTGCGCGTTCTTCACATACCCTTTTAGGAATTTCATAGATCTTTAAATAGGGTACATCCACCGTAAATGGATAGGGCCGCACAACTTTATCTCCTCACTAGATGAACAATGAGATGAACCATGATGTCAAAAATGAAGGAACAAAAAGCTTTTCAAGGTGGCACAAGATAAGATATCCTTCATTCTCCAATTCATCCAACTTTTCAATCTTGAACACTTTACTACAAACCGCATTGAAGAAGAAACAAAGTCTAGTCAAAACGACCCGAAGATCATATTCGGCGATCCCTCGAATAGCTACTGGGAGTAGCGTTGCATCAAGACATGACAGTCATGAGACTTTTGGCCTACTAATTTCAAGTCCTTCATCGATACAAGCCTCTTAAAATTTGAAGAATACCCCGAGGAACTTTTGTTCCATGTAAACACTCACAAAGCTTCGTTTCTCATCCTTAGACAAAGTATGAGAAGCCGGGGACAATAAGTTCTCTTCCCATATGGCCTTGGATGCAAGTCTTCGCGTATTCCCATTGCTTGCAAATCCAATCTTGCCTTCACACCATCCTTCGAACTACCTTGTATGTTGAGAAGCGTGCCCACAATACTATCACATACGTTCTTCTCCTTATGCATGACATCAATACAGTGTCTCACATCAAGATTGCGCTAATAGGGAAGATTAAAGAATACGATCTCTTCTTCCATATATATGTTTCTTTTCTACTCTTTCCGAGCTTACCGAAGATGACAACGATATTTTGAACCTTTTCATACACTTGCTCCCATTCAATGCCACCGAGCTTCTTCATACTCTTGGCCACCAAAAAAGGCCTTCTTTAATTGACGATATGGGTGGCCCCGTCTAAGAAATCTCCTATGTCCAAGATACACCGTCTTTCTTCCATGTTGAAGTTGATGGTAGCATGTGCCTTCTTCACAAACCGGACATGCTTTATGGCCTTTTACACTATACTCGACAAGTTCCCATATCTTTGGGAAGTCGTTTATAGTACAAAATATCATGGCTCTCATTTTAAAGACCTCCTTCTTGAAAGAGTCAAAAACATCGACACCTTCTTCCCACAACTCCTTTAAGTCTTCGATCAAGGGCTCCGAGTAAACATCTATGTCATTTAGGGTTGTTTTGGTCCCGAAATCAACATAGACAGACATGATGTACTTTCGTTTCATGCATAACATAGGAGATAAGTTGTAAACAATCGAGTACATGCCATGAGCTATGTATGCTGCTAAGGCTTCCATAGGGATTCATGCCATCCATGCTAAGGGCAAGCCTGAGGTTCCTAGGTTCTTCGCCGAAGTTCGGAAATAATTGATCGATCTTCTTCCATTGAGAAGAATCGGCCGGATGTCGAAGCTGTCCATCCGAAATCCTCTCATCTGCGTGCCACCTCAGATTTTTGCATCATTTTCATTCGCAAACAACCGCTTGAACCTTGGTATGATTGGAAGATACCACAACACTTTTGCGGGCCCCTATCTGACTTGTACAGTGGGGTTTCACATATCGGACAACTTTGCTTCTCTTCAAACTCTTTTCTATACAATACCCAATCATTCAGGCATGCATGGATCTTTTTGTTCTCCATCCCCAGTGGACAAAGTATCTTCTTAGCATCATAGTAGCGATGCGGCAACACGTTATCAATCGGAAGCATGTCCTTCAAAGCCTCAAGCAATTGAAAAACTCTTGTCGCTCCATCCATGACGTGCCTTTAAGCTTACCAATTTCAATACAAAGATTCAACAATTGGTATTTTTTACACCCACGGTATAGCGGTGTCTCTGCATCACTGCACATATTACCATATGCATGTGATCGCTCAAAAGCCTCTTCTCCTACATCACGGATAATGTCCTCTATGCGATCATCCATATCCGTGTCATTATCATCAAATGCCACTTCCCCATGTTTTTTCCCACTTGATGGCACTTGTTCACCATGCCATACCCATACTGTATAAGTTGATAAAGTTTGATCATAAAGTTTTTATTACGTATTAAGTTGATATATAGTGTTTCCGTGGCATCAAAACACCGCGTACTTTATATATATTGCTTCCGTGGCGCCCATAACACCGCGTACATAAGTGTTTCCGTGACACCCATAACACCGCGTACTATACATTCATCATTTCGTACTTTGATATACAGTATCCCCGTGGTTCCCATACACCGCGACAATACCATATATCTCATACTCATGGATATCTTGTCGTACTTCGATATATTATGTTCCCATGGTTCCCATACACCGCGGCAACATAAGATACCTTATACTTAATGATACTATCGTGATCTGTTTTATAATTACTAAGAAACATGACAATTACTACCTCTAGGTCATGTGTAGATTAGTTTTGACTTGAGAGTGGTAAGTCATCACACTGTCATGCTGCAGCTAGACATATCCCGATCCATTCCTATTGGTACCATTATAAAATCTATTTGGATTTGGGATAACCAATTTCTTGGTGCTGTGACCAACTTCTCTTCCAATCCAAGAAATCTTGTCTCATAGTCTTTGTTCAACATTAATGATTTGGTTTCCTACTTGTGAACTTTGTTATGAAAAATTCTTCATGAATCTGCGGTACTATCCCGCTAGATCCAAAAACTAACTTGAGACGACGAAGGAACGGATGAAAACTTTGGATAGGGCCTTCTCCTAAGAGCTTGTTCGTGCTTTTCACCCAAAAATCTGTTCTGGCTAGTCTGGTATTGGATTTATCCGAGGTTGTCTACCTCGACCCCGCCTCTGCCTTGGC
This sequence comes from Acacia pycnantha, assembly GCA_025563575.1. Classification (NCBI taxonomy): domain Eukaryota; kingdom Viridiplantae; phylum Streptophyta; class Magnoliopsida; order Fabales; family Fabaceae; genus Acacia; species Acacia pycnantha. Next base: position 309,430 of record JAMWYP010000377.1, on the reverse strand, counting down.
CTCCGGGAGCTCCGGCTCCTCTCAAATTTGCCATGTCTCGTTCTTTTCCCTTCATTAGGGAAAACGTTAGATTTAGGAGGACAATGATTCGTCTATCGCAGATTTTATCACACTACAAACGAACGGACACTCGTGATATTTTCCTCCATCAGAATTTCGTTGGTTCGTTCTACTCAGAAACGGGTACGGTAATACGTATTGGAAATTCCTCTACATGAGTCAAATACTGCATGTACTTATCTCTATTGGTCTTGAAATTTCATCCGGCGTGACCTAGCTCCACGTATGAGCTCTGTGCTAGAATAGAATTACCGTCCAGTACAAACTGGCGGTTATCAGAGTGATGCACCAACGAGTGTGGTACACCGGTTCAAGATGGTATACCGGTACAAATTGGTACACCGAAGTAAGGTGGTACACCGACTTAGCATACATCAGTACTCATTTTCAAAACATGCTCAAAGTTAAAAGGCTTGAGAACCTAACTCCGTTATCCGAACAGAATGGCCAGGTAAGTGTCTACCATAGGGCCTCACCGACTTATACGGCGACTGATTGGCACACCCACGTAGACTAGCATTGCCTTCGGCACCAAACTGTTCGTAGTAACATAGTTAAATTCATGCCAGGACTACTGCTCTGATACCATAATTGTAACATCCCATTTTCCAAAAGCAGTATAATTTTTTTTTTCATCATACATCATTTCAAAATCATCAGAGTAGAGCATCGGAGCGATTGAGTAACTGATATGTATATATAAAATGCCGTAAGTCTGGCTGGATACAACAGCGGTACAAAAACCGTGTGGTTCAAAAGTATAATACAACAGAAAGAAATCTTCAACCGAATCTTCTACGTGGCCTGCTTGCTTCTTTCCTCGGCCCTCGGTCCTCCGGACCCTGAAGGTATAGCTGAGATCCAATTTAGCGCATTGGATCTCAGGTAACGGTTAACCTCATGCTCAAATACAACAAGATACGGATGACGAGATATTCATGATATAACGGCAGATGCATGATCAATAAGAACATAAACATAGAGAAGAGGTATAATCGGTGACCCTAAACGAGTCTCTATCCGTGAATGTATAATCGGTAACCCTAAACGAGTTTCTATCCGTGAATGTATAATCGGTAACCCTAAACGAGTCTCTATCCGTGAATGTATAATCGGTAACCACGAACAGAGTCTCTATCCGTGAATGTATCCCAAGAACTCCGAACAAATCTCTATCCGTGAATGTATAACCTGTAACTCGAACGCAATCTCTATCCGTGAGTGTATCTCGGTGACTCCTAACGAATCTCTATCCGGGGTTGTATCTATCACATATGGTTCACCTAAGTACAATTCCATAGACTCGGTGCATATAGCACTGAATAGAATGACCAGGTAAGTGTCTACCATAGGGGCCTCACCGAGGTTAACGGTGACTGGTTGGCACACCCACGTAGACTAGCCTTGCCTTCGGCACCAAACTATTCACACATCATATCATCACATATTTGCATACCATAAACATCAGAGTCAGTGTTACAGTACGCGAACGTACCTTCGTTGACGAACGTAGGTGTTTCGGCGAAACGACACGTTTTGACGGAAATGGAGCTGAAACGTCCGGCAGCCGCACGTCGACACGGTTTGACAATGGTTCGATGATCAAAGATATCCCGAGCTTCACGCAGCTTTTCTCGAGCTCTCTCTCTAAAACCTCTCTCTAGATTTCGAAATGCCTAAGAAAATGGTGTGAGAATTATGAAGAGAATGGTGTCCTATTTAAAGAAAAGTCATGGAATTTTAACCGTCGGATCAACTTTATGAGATCGAATCCTAGCCCTTCATTTTGGAAACTTTGCAAACAAGTCTTCCCTCTCTCTTCTCTCCCTTGGCCGACCTGCCCCTCCCCAAGGTGGCATCCCTTGGCCAATCACAAGGTGCCATGTGTCCTGCTTCCAGAAGCCTTTGCCGGTAGAATCTCCGATCGGTGTCTGAATCGCGTAATCGTGGAAAATCTTAGAAATCTGGAATCATAACTTTGAAGACATTTTCTCACTCACTAGAAATGTCTAAGTTAACCTAAATTTTGATTCCATATAGGGTTTCAACGTCCATCCCAAGTTTTACTAAAAACATGTCGGTTTCGGAACGAACTTCCGAATTATCAACTGGACAAACATTCACTGATTCCAAATATGTCCAAAAAATCATAAACTCATCTCCAAATGTTGAGTTATAATTTATTTTGTTCAAATCCTAATTTTATGACTATCTGCCTATTTCTCAGTTTTTCCCTATTTCGTCTTATTACTAACTTCTTCTACCGATCTCAGAAACGACTCCGTAACAGCCTCAATTCAGGATAAAAATCCACTCATCAATATTATATTTTGACTTTAGAAATCTTGTTCATGGTTTTCTAGATAGGATCCGATCTCCATCGGTGTTTATTTACTTTTTTACTTTTTACTTTAATTAATATTTAATTAGGTGTTTTTATTTTACACTCTTCTTCATTTCTCTTTATTTTTCCCCTTTTTGATGTCGGTATACACACATATATTTTATTTTTTAATTAATTATTTAATTATTATTTTAATTATTTTGACATAATTTTTCATAACTTTTTTTATACTTGTGTTTAGGCTCAAAATTACCTAATCTCATTTATTTTTCTCAACATTTTCCAATTAATTAGCCAATATATTTATGCTAATTTTTAGCCATAACCCACTAATTATAGAGTTCTACATAATTATCTTTGAATTTCCCTTTGCTTAGGCTTAAGTAATTAGCCAATAATTACTTAATTAATTTCTTAACCATAGTTGATAATTTTCTTATTTAGACTAACTCATTACCTCATAACTTTTGCACTAACATTTGTGTTTCATGTCCCATGCATTATATTTAGAATTTACGAGGACATTTTGGTCATTTCAATACTTTATGAACATTCTTCTTTAATTTTGCCAAGTTTATAATTTATTAAATTACTAAAATTAAAGGCAATATACTCTCTTAATTTTAATAATTATTTTACTGCCTTTTAGGATTTTTCACAATTCTCCTAAGTTACTTATGTCCTATAAGGGCATTTTCGTCATTTTGGCACTCTAATTTTCAAGAGATTTTTCCCCTACAAATTTGATATCACATATTCACCTATTTCCAATAGGTATTATTTACTCAATATGATACTTATCATAAGTGAGATTTTCAGGGTATTACACAAAAAGTAGAGATCAGAGAACACGACCTGAACAGGAAGAGCAAACTCAAGCTTTGAAACTTCAATATCAAAACCTCCATCACTCTGTCTGAATCCAACGATTAGGGCTCCAGTGTTGTATCGTCGCAATCTAGTTAGGGCTCCAGTGTTGTATCATCGGAATCCAGCGCGACTGGGCTATTGTCAGAACTCATTGACCTAGGGCTCCAGGCTTTTCCCCTAATTGACTGAATCACTTTGTGCAATTTTTGTTTGCTCGAAATACACGATTAAGAATTCCCACGGAAACTAGGGCCACAGATGATGTCCATCTAAATTCCGTCTCCAATAATACTCTTTCGACGGAATTTGACACGGAATTCCTCTGTCTAATGTTTGCCATGCCTTTACATGGGAAAATTCTGCCTCTTAATTTGCCACGGAATTTCTGTGTCAAATGCGTCTCAAATTACACACGGAATTAATTCTGTGTGTAATTCCATGGCAATTCTAGAACTTTTTTGTAGTGATTGAAGCACTTTTTATGTAACAAGCATTTTCATCTTTTACGTTCAAAGAAACCAGTGAGGCATCTACAGCTATTTCAAAAGCATTTTCAACATTAACACCCGACAGTATTGAATTCCAAAAGACAACATTTCATTTATTGGAATTAATTTGCTTATAAACAAAATTTCCCCAAGTTGAGCTGTACTTAATTGATTAAATCCCATCACATAGCAAGTAGCTTGCACTGGTTATCACAAACATGGCGATTCAAGTAGCGGCAACATCATCCTTTGGCTTTAGGAGCAAACCCAACAAGTATAGATATTATGTTTTTCTGAGTTTTAGGGGTGAAGAAACTCGTAAATCCTTCACTGTGAATCTCTACGATGCTTTGCGCAAGAAGGGAATTAAGACCTTCATTGATGACAATAAGCTCGGTAAAGGGGAACGAATCGCACCTGCGCTTCTTAAAGCGATAGATAAATCCAGGATTTCCATTATTTGTGTTCTCTACAAAATACGCCACTTTCACTTGGTGCCTGGATGAACTGGCTCACATCTAGTGGCGGACCCAGGAATTTTAATGACGGGGGGCGAAAGAAAATCTTATATCATAAGTAAAAATACTTGAAATACAATACAGACCTAATATAAAAAAAAAATTGAAAAAAAAAAATCTATTACAAAAATTAAGATCACTTTACATGACTCTTACTCTACGTGCTTTCATATTGTTAAACTTATTTATAATTGAATCCGTGCCAAAACTCAAAACAATTTCTATTTCAATGTATGTAATGGAAGAATCATCAAGAAATTGATCTTTCGTTTTATTTTGAAGTCTGTTTCGATTATCTTCATAGCAGAGAAAGATCTTTCAGTAGTTATAGTACAAATTGGAAGAGTGAGTACAAATCTAATCACTTTATCAATAAGAGGATAAATAATTGACTTTTCAGTTCTTGCTAGCCATTGACTAATTTTTTTTTTTAATTTCCAGTTGATATATATACATACATACACATATGAATATATAGAAACACACACATATATGTAACTCCATTTGAATATATATACACGTACACATAAATTTTTTTTAAAAAAAAATTTGGGGGGGCGGGGGCCACCCCTAGGCCCCCCTTGGGTTCCCCATGCTCACATCATTCGGTGTAGGAAGGAGAAGAACCAGATAGTTATTCCAATTAATATTTTACAAGGTGGATCCGTTAGATGTTCAGTATGAGAGAAACAGCTTTGGAGAAGCCATGGCTGCTCATGAAGATAGGTTCAAAGATGACTTGGAGAAAGTGCGTAAATGGAAGTCTGCTTTGTTTGAAGGTACTAGTTTGTCATCAGCATGGCTTTTCAAAGGCGGGTAGGTTTTCTTATGCTATTTTCTGAAAGCCTTCTGCTGATTAAATTTTTAAATAATTAATTGGCGGTTAGCTCGCTATTGAAGAAGTTTGAAATTTTTGATCTGTGACTTTCGCTTTTGCAGTTCAAATGTGCTATAAAACTGTAGTTTTCACAGTATTTTTCTTATGGGAATTATTAAAATGTTTTAGCTATTGAGTCTTAAAATAACTTTAAAATTTAAAACACAAACAATTTAAATCTATTTTTTTACTTGTGAATTTATTTTAACTTTTACTAATGAAATCGTAAACTAATGTTCTCACATTTAATACTACTCCATTCCGTCCATAATACAAGACATTGTGATAACTTATTCATGTAAATCAAGAAATGTTTGTTAAGTCATTTAATGTGTCTTAAATTGATAAACTTTATTTATATTATCCTTATTAAAGAAAACGATTTTCAAATAGCATTTATTATCTATCATATGTTTTTCTATCCTACAAGGATAAAGTGAAAATCATATATTAAATACATTACCAACCTTTTATATTTTGGACCA